>CM032231.1:51540000-52100000 GCA_019009955.1 Riptortus pedestris | reverse complement strand
GGAAATCTGCTAAAAGCTTCTTAAAAACCGGGAAAATTTGGGAATGGCCGTAAGTACACATCATCCATGTCTCTTTTTCATTTTATGCTTATAACTCCTTCAAGGCTAATTGTCTATTCTGAAAAAAATAAAAACGCAGCAAATATATGCTCTTTCTATTTTAAGGTAGGTAGGACATGGTAATCCTTTACAAATTTGTTTCGGTATTTTCGCTCAATCCTTATTGTTGGATAAATATATGAATAAATGTAAATCAATGTGGGTGCCATTATCGTGAATGAAGATTACTAATTCGGTGAATGAAGATTACTAAGCTGGAATAAAAACACAAACTAAATCTCCAGATTATCTTTCACTTTCAACTGTAAATATCAAGTTTTCAATATTATGTCTTGAGGTTCGAAATTAAATTAAGTAAGAAGAAGAAAGCATACATCAGATGAAACACATTTCTGGAATAGCATCGGTCAATCGCCTCCTTGAGCCAGTTTCCATCAGGGAAATAGCTCGTGAATTTATTATTATCAGTTGCGTGGGCCATCCAAAGTGTATTACTTTTTCACGTCTTTTCTTCGCATTTATTTTTTTTTTAGGACGGGGGCAGTTTCTGCATCAGGTCTTTCGTGCCATATATAATGTTGAAGCTTACGTACTATAAAGAATGATGAAATTTTAATCACTTTTATATTGTATTATACAGTGTCATTCATTCATCAACAATCGTTCCGAAAAAACCCAGTTCAGCCTAGCTGCGAACCAAAATGCGGAGTAGCTTGGAAAAGTTCTGTTGGGTGTAATACAACTGAGAAGAAATCACAACTCTTGAAGAATGTCAACTATCATTTTAAAAATCAAATAGTAGCCATAATAAAATTTCAATAATCGCACAGTCCATATACAAAAAAATAATTTGGTTCACATAAAACTAATTTTTTAATACTTACTTACTTCAAGAAGGGGAAATTCACCACAACAACAGCTGTAAGCCAGTGATGAGTTGGGAGAGAACTGAACAAGGAATCTAGAGATAAGAAGCCCCTCGAGAAAGCTACTGATAATGACACAATGAACATATCAGTACCATCACGATTGTCAACTCATTTACAGAACGAGTGATTAGCTACTGATAATGGATATGAAAATTTCTCTCGCCACGCCCACACTGGAGCGATCCTTCAGTAATGTTGGACATTGGGGGAAAAAGTAAAAGTTTTAATTTGGGATTTTGATTGTATTGTTAGTACCACATAAACCATTTTCAATTGAGCAGATTAATTTTTAGCCATATTATTGCAATGGTTTTTACATAAAGCCTGGTTATAATTGCTATGTTAAAAAAAAAAGCCTTGTATTTCATATTATAAATTATTGTTGCTTCCAGTACACATTAAGGGTATTATAACAAATCAAAAACTGGCACAAAAGGTTTTTAAAATTCCTCTAATTTTTTTTTTTTTACATCGAGCTGAAAATAATTTTATTTAATCGAATTCGCAAATCGCTTGTATTTGCTTGAAAAAATACCACTTGGCATGCTTTTAGGAGTATATTGTCTTATTAACAACGTCGTCAGATCTTGCCGAAACTTGCCTATTCATTAAATATTTTACTTTTAGTGTTAATACTTTCGGTGCGGAAGACGTATTATACCTCCCGCGGACCTTTCCCAACTACATTGCATATCGATTAGATTTCAAATCGTGGAGTGTTTGCTCCCAAGTTCATAAAGAACTTCACCAACAAAGAAAAACGAAAATCATTAGTGATTTTAGGGAAAAAATGGGATTAATCGTTGACCAAGTGAACCAAGGATTTGGTACATCTAATGACGGAAACACGGCACGTATGTTTTTTGCGTTTCCTCACATTTCGGGGTCAATCACAGGAATAGATGTAAATTTAATTAAATGGTTTCCTATTATTTTGCAAGGAATATCGTCCAACGCTTTGATCAATACTGAAAAGTTTACAAGAGAAACAGCTGAGATATTTGTGGATTGATGGATGGTATTACATGCCAGTAACAGTCACAAACTGTTAATACATGGCCGGAAATAGTCAAACACGCTATTGTACCAATTGGTATGCTGTCAGAAGATGCTCAGGAGGCTAGGGTACAGAGAATCTTTTTCTAGAAAATTTTCAAGGATGGCTACCAAGAAAGATATCCTGAATAATTTGTTAATTAATTCAGACCCTTAATATCACATTTAAGACCAACACTTAACATCGATAGCGATCGCTTAGAAACAAGATCTTCGGAAGTAAATGAACTTCTAATTGAAAAATAAAAAACATTTGAAATTTTAGAAATGTTAGATATTCTTTTAGCTTACAAATTCTCATTATTAAATTAAATACTTAGATTTTTTTTTTTTTTTTAAAATTTTTATTCTAGATATATTTTGTTTTCTATTTTAGTATTGCGTTTGTGAACTTCAATTTATTAAAAAAAAAAATTTATAAAACAATTTAAAATTCATCCTACCGTTATATCGCATCTGGCAATAAATTGCTTAAAAATTGCTGACCAGGTAGTTCAATAGAGTATTCGATGTGCTTTAAAATGACACCAGAATCAATATTCTAGACCAGTAGTCCGGCTTACCCTATCACGTTCCAGTGTGCGCCCACTGATGATCAATATTTAAGTACAGTTCAATTTCGATTTGAAGGAAGGAAATAACCGTGACGGGTATTACGTATCCAACTATAATGTTCATAATGAATAAATGAAAACTACCAACAAGAAAATTTTCAATACAAACATTATGATAAAACACATTAATGAAGCACGTTCTGGATTCTACGAATCTCGAAAATAAAGTCACGGAAGGTTCAAAATCAGTTGAGGAAAACGTTGGTAATGATCTTTAGCTGACATGAATAAAGTAGCATTGCCATAGTCTAGTATGAAAAATGAAGTAAAAGAGAAAAGTGTCAGTAAAACAGCAAATCTAACAATTTTCCAGAACAGCTTTTGCATAAATCTGATAAGGTATAGTTTAGTGAATATGAATAATCTCATTCTTAACTGCTTTTCCGAGGGTCAGGAAAAAAAAAAAAATGATTTTCTAAGAGATAATATGTTCGCGAAGTTAATGGTCTGGGAAGATATTAGGGCAAAGTATCAATAGATATTATTTTAACAAAAACTTGGAGGTCTGAACATAATAAAAGTGTTTTTATTATTTTTTTTATTTGAAACGAAAAGAAGAAAAACTGGGATTAAAGCTCCTCAGTACCAAAAAGGACAGTTGAAGAAATAGAATCAGTAGTTCTTGCAGACAAAACATATAATTAGATAAGAATAGGAATTAGATAAGGAAACTGTCTAAAATACAATGTTACAATAAGGAAAGATGTCGAATTGATTATTGTGAAAGCAAATGAAGAATAATTCTGTTGAGATTTAATTAACTTTCAAACAGAAACATTTTCTTCATTAAACATTTAAAAAATCTGTCACGCAGGGACTGCATAAACTAAGTTAGATTTCCCAATTGCCGGTGCGTCACACTACGGAACTACTTATTCCTAAATAAAAATCCGATGATTCGATAAGGGGGTTTACTGAAGACTGAAAACAAGAAAACAAAGTTCGAATAATTTGCTTAATATTTGAGTTACGAAAAAACGTACAGAACAGTATAACCGCAAAAATTAGGTCATGAGTGCAACCTCAAAAGATGGTTTCCCTCATGGGAAATCTGTTAAAACCAAAAAGATTCAACAACACGCCTGTTTTTATTATTTTTTTTATTAAACTAAACCTCCAACCGTAGCTTCCTCATAGGCTGTGCTGCCAGCTTTAATTAAGTTATTTATTATATTATATACCGATATAAGAATATTTGTTATTCATAATACGGAAAAACCTCGAAAAACCAAATTAACACATTTACCTTCAATGAGCTACATGGTAAGTGCATGTTTATCACGCTCACACGAGTGACACTAATTTACATGACGCCTTTGAAAAGAAATGTCACTGTTATCTGTCTCTAGTAAGGCTTATGCCAATAACGATTCCTAAAAAAATGTAAGAAGAGAAATTCAATAAATAATTTCAAAGTAATTTCTTCACTTATAAAGCTACAGAAAACATGTAGAGGGCGTGCTAATCTAAACCAGCTAAACACATAGTGAGTACCTATACATAAAAAGTCCTTCACGCAGCTAACCAGATTACATTCATGCAAGATCCAAGAAAAGTATAGAGCTCGTCATAGTCACCAAAAAGCTATAGATGCAAAGCACATAAACATAGAGAAATATTTCTCATATACATTTTTATAGCAAAAAAAAGTATTGATGATGTCCGCTTTAAACTACAATTAAATATTAAGACAACAGAAATACCTTAAATCATAAATGAAAATAACTTAAATAACATTTAATGATTACTAACTTACTGATGGTTAGTTATCCTCAGAAATGTAAATTTCTTTAAATTTCATAAATCATTTAAAGAAAAAAAATATCAAAAGGATTTAAATACCAGCAAAGGACAAGGCCTTTTTATTGATCCTGATTCTCACATTCATTATTCAGTCTAAATATTTCCCGAGCTAAACTGAGTTACGGCACAATAAAGATGAATGCTATCCCTGACTATGATTTATATTGTTCACGGTATTTTAAACAGTATAGAGTGATTGATCGAGAACCTATTTTTTTTCTCCTCAAGACTAAAAATGTATATAACTTCATTACTAGATATTCGGGCATAACCCTAAACACTGAGACGGGAAATGTAATAGGCCCGACCTGGCTGCGTAAACTAAGCAGATTTCCAACGTGCTGGAATGGGATAGTACTTATCCCTTTTCACCATATATTCTCTATTTCTGAATGAAAATCCGATGAGAAATGGGGGCTTTATTGCTGAATGACTCACTTAATATTTTAGTTACGAAAACGTGTATAGAACAACAATTGAAGAGCAGCAATAGTTTAACAAGATTGGTTCTCTTGCATTTTTTAATCCAACTCATAATATCAGAAATATATTGGTTTTTCAAACCCCCTCCCCTCCATTCTTGTTCCATTTTCAGCCATTAACGACTATGAACTTTACTGTACATGAAATGGTTAAATACCAAGTATGTTATACATGAAATAAACATTTTTGAGTTAGAACGTCTTAATTAATAACATAATCACACAACGTATCTGTAAGTAACATAGTGTAAAAACCCTATGAAAACAATATTCGGTATTTAAGCTTCGACTAAAGTGTTCCATGATGTTACAACTTATTAACAGGAGAGGAGGTCTACTAAGGCTGAAAAGCGGATATTATTCAACATAGAGAATAAACGTAAATAAAAACATTTATAGACCATTACATTTTCAATAACATCTGTTCTATAAAATGTTTAGATCCAATCATACCAAGAAGATATTTTAAATTTTTGAAATTCCTCCTTTTCTAAACATCCCTCCCCACGATCCAATTTCAGCCATTAACGAAATTGATCTTTAGCTTCATATAAGAGGTTTAAATATCAAGTTTCGTATCGATCGAACAATGATTGCAACCGCAAGAGCGGCAGCATACAAATAAACAGATGGATATTATATATATTCAAACGCGTGCACACACTAAACACACACACGCATATATATATATATATATATATATATATATATGCGTGTGCGTGTGCGCGTGTGTGTGTGTATGTATAATTTGGGATTTCCGAAAATCGCCTAATGAATAACACCTCAATAGCTGATTTCCCAAAAGGGAAATCTAATAAAATATTGAGCATGGTAAAGCCTTGCCAAAAATACCATATAGTAATATTTCTTATTTGTGAGACATCTGAAAGTGTACATTCCCTGAAGTGATATGTCAAAAATGTAATACTTAAACTGACAGAATGTTTGAAATTGAAGTAGTAGGTCAAATAACTAACTTTAAATTTGACACTCTAAATTGGCTCGACGAAACTATAGTTAATTTTTTATATGTTGCGTAGCTCATATGGATTCAAAAACACCAACTCCCATTTAACGATTTATCGCTTCTAGTGTTGATTGAATTTTAACATTTTCTCTCAATGAGAAGAATTCATAAACCATTTGTAATTACTTGAGTTTCGACTTTAAGATAAAATAAAATATTCCTGATAGTCTGGGCAAGTAAACCGGTTCGATTAAAATATATATATATATATATATATATATATATATATATATATATATATATATATATATATATATATGCGCAGTATGATTTAACATCAAACCTGTGATGTTAGATGGCTTCCCTTAAGCCACCTCCTTAAGCTGACTATATCCAGCTATAGATTACGCCCATGGTGCAATTTTTCATAGTGCTAACTGAAAACATTTAATGTAATATTTTTTGTTCATCCCTTAATAAGAGTCATATGTAATACAACATATAAAAAAAAAAGTATGACAAACAATTGTAAGATTAACACGATTATATTTTGGATCACTTTTTAATCGGATACAAAATAGCATAGGAATATTTAAAATTTTTCTTTTCGGTAGAATTTTAATCTAAACAAGCTCTGTGAGAGCGGTCTGAAGAAGTAAAAAATAAAGCTGTATATCTGAGTTGAAGAACATCTGTGCTATTTTACCTAAGAATTGGCTATTTTTGGTTTACTAAAACAATGAAAGGGATATTATTAAATATATGAGATAGATCTGAGTCACATTTAACGCTTATAGCAAATAAATAAAAATTCAAAGAGTGAATTTGGCATAGTTAAACACACGCCACTACGCCCTATAATAAATAAATATCTTCAAACGTAATAACATAAGAATGCCATCCAAATAGTTCATTAGTAAAATGGATTTATTAATGATCAAGAGAATTCATTAGTCAAATAAAACTAAATTTATGCATTCATTAAAAACTCTAAATATACTGACTTGATATACTTGATTTAAAATAAAACAACTTATATATTTTAAAAATGACATGGGCAATAGTATATTAAGATCCAAAGAGGTCAGACGAGTTTACTTGCCATGTCCAATTAAAATATTCACAGGGAACACTCGAGAATGGCTCGGCTCAGTTCCTAAATTTATCGCAAAATATTATTTATTATTATTAAATATTCCATTCCAAATATACATATGAGTAATGTGAGAGTTAGAAGAAACAAATCTTGATAAATTAGTAAACAACAACATAACACAGACACATATTACATAATACCGTGAAGCTTAAATATATGAAAATACTATATTCCTAAGAGAAGAGAGTGATGATGATTCAGAGAGCAAACATTACATATACAATTGTAATAAACTATTCTTGGCAGTTAATCATAAATTCACAAACTGGTTTCATGCGACAACATCCTGCTTTACTGCGTAAGACTATAATCTATATTAATTTAAAAATAAATACGTCCGTCACGCAGGGGCTGCGATAACTAGGCAGATTTCCCAAGTGCTGGTTTGTTACACTATTATTCTCCTCTCCACATATATTTTTTATATCAAAGTGAAAATTCCATGAGCAGAAGTGGGGGTTTACTGATAGTTGAATACAATAAAGTGCGAATAACTCACTTAATATTTAAGCTACAAAAAAATATATAGAAGGACAATTGTAGACCATCCATAGTAAAAGAAGACTGATTCTATAACATAATTCGATACGATTTATAATAACGGAGACATTTTGATTGTATCTCCGAAAGTCCTCCCACCCACCTCCAAACATCCTTGTTCCTGGTCCGATTTCAGTGATAAATTAAACAGTTAAATATTGATTATGGACAGAAAAAAAAAGTCCGTCACGAAGAGGCTGCGTAAAGTAAGCATTTTCCCACGTGCTGGTATAACACACACTAGTGATCTTATCTCACCACATATTCGGACTGAAAACCAGAAAGTACGAATAACACGTTTAATATTTGAGTTATGAAAAAATGTTTAGGACAACAATTGTAAAGAATCAATAGTTTAACAAGATTGGTTCTATAACATTTCAAAATTATATATATATATATAATTCCGACTCGTGAATTATATATATATAATTTTGAACGGACCTCATTTTCATCATCTCCTAGTACAACCTTAATAGCCCTTAAAGGAAATCTGCTTAAGTATCAGCCACGACCTATATTACATAGATATATGACGTAATTGTTATTTTGATTTGGACCAAAGATGAGTTAAAGCTTCAACTAACATTAACAGCTCAAATATTATATATAATATCAAGTGTTTTCTCGTTTTGAACATGAATAGTATCAATCCATTATTCTTGGAACTTCCCAAATTCCACTAATTAGAATGTTAACTTATACGTTACCATTCACAATGCAGACCATGCATGCATATCTATTTTGGCGAGGAAACGCTGAGTATTTTTCATTTGTCTAAAGCGTTGCATTATCAGTTCTATTATTCAAATATTTTCTTGAGTACATTTAACGTCATTCTTATCAGTTATCGTATATTCTTATCTTAACTCGAATGGCCATGGTCATATTTGCATTGTTTATGAAATTAGTTTTCATAAATTTTTTCATTTACCGGATTGCAAATGGATAGCATAATATGTATATTTTAAAGAACATTTCATCATTTTATAACTTTTGCTCAAGTGCATACTTAAACCATCTGAGAGGTTGAGAAAACATTTGTTACGTGAAACATTATAAGAGTTGAATCGTTAAATTAAGAAATGAAGACTGCAAATGTCATTGACAATAACAGGTTTATATTCCAACAGATATGAAATAGTCAAAATTAATATAATAAATGTTGAAGAGTTATTGGCTGCCCCTAGCACCCTGTAATTTGCAGCAAAATAAAACCATTGACTTATGACCCGTTTTAGCATATTCTATTTAAATAAAATAAGGCTGTTGTCGTGATTCCATAGTTCGCCTTCAAATGTCCACCGATTCTACCTAAATAAACGCTGGAAATAAAGTACCTTAAACATATATACATATATATACCCACAGAGATAAACATTCGCAGATCAACAATTTAATGACACTTGAACGAACAAATCGTTGTTTGTGCATTCCTAACTACGAATATATGCCATATTAATATTCTTTCATTTGTATAGGCAAAGGATGATGGCGAATTAATAAATAACACAATATCAACAAGAAAATATAATTCCGTCACTGACGGCTGCATAAACTAAGCAGATTTCCCAAGTGAAGTTTTACATTAGATTAATCTACATACTGGTAATGTTAAGTGTTACACCGTGGGTGTTAAGTGAATAAATTCAAACGGTAATGAGATATATTTCACCCAATTTTAATAACTTCCCAACGGAAGGCGTCTGAATTGTAAACAAACAGGCCAGTGAACCACTCACAGATGAATAGATAGAAAGACATATACTTCACCGGAAAGAAAAACAATTACTGAAATATATCTGAACATAAAATATTAAATTCATTGAAAACTATTCACTATATCTAATACTGTAATACATAATGAAATACATAATGAATCAAAATAATACACGGGTAATCCAAGAACTAAATACGGGAGGGGGACGATCAACAGAACGTATTTGCATGTATCTCGAAAACCATGTTTGGTATTTAATATCCGAATAATGTGGTTTATCATATAACAGAGTATTGTTTATGTGACATGAGGAGGGCAGGGTTTGCTAAAGGCTGAAATCTAAAAAATACAAATGTCTCGGTTAATATTCAAAATAGAGAATAAATGTATATAACAATATTTATACTAAATTTAATTTGCAATAAGATTGATTTTGTACAATTTTTCGATCCGACATATAGTAACGGAGGTATTTCGAATTTTCGAAAATCCCCCCTCTAAACTCCCCTCCCACTGGTCCGATTTCAGACGTTAACGAACTTGATCTTTAGTTTTACATAATATAGCTAGAGCGGTAACAGACAACTACATAAATACACACACACACACACACACACACACACACACACACACACACACACACATATATATATATATATATATATATATATATAATTATGAGCTGACATCATTTTCGCCATCTACTATGTAGGATCGATGGACATTTGTGTAGATGTTTCAAAAATCGCATATGAGCACGATTTGCGGTATTTCCTAAAACATAGACAGAAATAAAAACACAAAGAAGGATAACGTAAAAAAAAAAAACCGAAATACATAGACTACATAAAAATACTTGCCAAACACACCAAGACTAGAGGAATCTAGAAGTTGAGCAAGGTCTTAACAACTACTCAAGATAACAACTAGTTTTACCACTAACTCTTCAGTTAATTATTTTTGCTCTGAAGAACAATGAAGCCAAGTCAGATATAAGGCCAATTCACATTTGGACAGTTGTTCGGCAGCTGTTTAATGATACCACCAAACTTACCAATCGTGCAAACAAAGGAATAATAACCTTCACGCGACTGTAAAAACATTGCAAGGACAGCCGCGTTCTAGTCAAATATACAGATGTATTGGTAGGACTATAACATCCTTACATGGTTTCCAAATTTAATTAAAACTACAACTCATTTTTATTTTCAGCTGGTGGTGAGGGTGATGACTCAGGTTAATCAGAAACACACACACACACACACACATATATATATATATATATATATATATATATTTGTCTGTTTAACACTATAGCGGTCGCAATTTTTGTTTAATCGTCACCAAATTCGGTATTTAATCGTTTTATGTAAAAAGAAAGATCAAGTTCGTTAACGGCTGAAATCGGACCAGTGGGAGGGGGGGGGAGAATTTCGATAATTCGAAATATCTCTGTTACTATACGTCCGATCGAAACATTGTATAGAATTAATCTTATTGCAAATGAAATTTACTATAAATAGTGTTAATAATACATAAATATGCATTTATTCTCTATCTTGAATATTAACCTAGATATTTGCATTTTTATCAAGTGTGTACCGATAACAGAAGAGTTGAGATCGGCTAAAGTCGGTTCTATTCGTTTCCACCGTAAGCTAGTTCCGACGTTTCCTGTCGGCTCTCGTATGGATATTTCTCTATTGTATAAATTCACGAGGGAAATCTGCTTAGTTTACGGAGCCCCTGCGTGAAGGACTTTTTTTTTAAAGCCCTGATTCACAACTTCCTCTCTGTTCTCCATACGTAGCTGCCATCATTCAATAAATTGTGAGGAGCTACAAAAATGTTTCTGATTAACCTGAAACTACAACGTCTATCAGAAATTCAAACTCTCACCTAAAAATAATTGCTCCACGAGCACTGAGAGACTAAGATAAAAATAAGTAAGAAACGACTTTAAGCGGTAAAAAAAATAATGTTTCAATTAATTTTGTTTGCCCCTAATTTGTTAATGCTTTTCCTTTTTAATACTGATGTTATGAAATATAACAGAAATGCGTTTAGTATCCAAAGAACAGAGCATGCAACATAAATGAACTCCCACGTATTTCCGAGAGTTACTCTGCTTAGAAAACAGGGAAAAGAGGAAACAGGAAAACATAAATGTTTATTAATGACTCCACTTGGACATTTTGAGAACACAAAACCCAGTGGGTGCTTATGAAAATATCCTCACAGATTTAACTTCCATCAAATTAAATCATATTAACTGTTAATATCTGACTTAGTTTTACTAGTTCGGAAGACAGAAAATATGTTTAATAATATTAAAAAAAAAAAACTAATTACTAGTCACAAATAATAATGTAGATAATAATTTTTAATAAAATTGAAATATACATATGAAATCAGAATACAAAAAATACTCATACAGCTTATAAAGTGCAGATTAAATATTTGTTAATACTCAAAGGAAAATGCAAATAACAGGAATGTATTACAGACATTTCACATTATTGTGAAGGATTTCATCACTCTTTCACAGCAGTATTGTTGGAAGCGAAAAATATTGTGTACTTGGAGAGAGAAAAAGACGTCCAATTCTTCACAAATGTTAACATTAGTGAAGAATTGGACGTCTTTTTCTCTCTCTCCAAGATTTCATCACTAGAAATAGAGATAAGTTAGAATTTTAATTTTTTTAAATTTGTAAAAACAAAACAACTATGTAACAGATTCTTAATATACATTTTTTGCTATGACGGGTAATCGGACGGGTTATTTACAAGTCACCAGCATTTTATGTGTGAGACCTAAGTATTTTATTTAATGAGTTCGTTGCTAAATAGAATACTACACCTCAGGAGAATGAAACCCAGGACTCAAGCTTTACTAAGTGTATTAAGCCAAAAGGCCTGAAATCACACAGCTGACTTAAGGCCGGGTCAACAGATAATAAAAATATTTGATTATTTTTTATATTTTCCTAGCATGCAGTTTAATATAAAATAAATCTGGAGTACAGAAAGCATTAAAAAATCTTACGTTGACACCACGCGACTTCCTTGAGGTTCCTGTTAAATTAAAAAAGAAAATGTTTGGTTGCACTTCATTTAAAATTATTTTATTCCAACGCTACGTACAGGAATCGAAATTAGTGAAAATAGGTCCAACGAGGGTCAATACAGATAATTCCGTTCAAATATATATAAGAATATTTCCTTAACTTCAACAATGAAATAAAAATGTCGACACCTGGCTTAAGATCTTTTTAATCTACTAGGTTTACTAAGAGCATTAAGCACATAGACTTAAATCACATGACTAATTTGAGGCCCGATCAAAAGATTATAATAAATTCTCAATATTAGCCAAACAGATCACTAATTCCAGTCATAATTTTTGCGTACAATTTAATGCACACTGAAGAAGGTACTTACGGTCAAAACATTGAAGGGAGTGTTCGTCAAATAAGACCAGCATACTTAAAACAAAGAAATATATTAATTTAGTTTTATTATTTATACAAAGTAAGACATTACACACTATTCCATTTCCCTATGTAGGTAGCTACTTACAATCCTGGTAATGCAAGTTATATGTGCACCCTCAGATAGAAAGAGTAGAGATACAATGAAAAGTGGCAAATTTCCTCCAGTGGGGTCACTGAGAGTTAGTAATATAAATATTACTTGTCGCTAGATCAGATCGATCTACTTACATTATAGGTGGCAGCCAATTTTTTATCTTCCCCCCGAATATAGTTTTACCGAAGCTTTCAAGAAGAGCTTGGTAGACGTGGAGAGGACACCGGACTGCCCCAGATACCGGCAGTACCGAGGACAATCTCCTTTCCATAAATTGTTTTAATTCCTTTTACGAATGACAGTAAAACATTTCGGTTAGCAGATTTTAACGAAATCATCCAATAAAAGCTGTCTGAACACATTTTGATTAGTAGCGCTCTGATTTCTGTAAGTATGTAAGTTTCTCGTATAACTCAAGAATGTTCAAATTTCATATTTAGGAATGCTGTTGACTTCTAGTTGTGCACCTCACTTTTTTGGATCGAAAGCGACAAAGGAGAAGGAGAGGGGATAAAACAAAAAAATTCAAATTTCTTAAAATAAATTATATTTCAGATTCAGAAGATTAGTATAGCAACTATTTTGTTAAAAAGGTATATCAATTATATTCTAAGACATTTTGCTTTATTGTTAAAGGAGATAACTCTATATCACATGGAATCTTACGAAATGTTCGAGGGAAAGAATAGACCTGATCAATAGGGAGAATTAACTTTGTCAACAATCAGCTAGTACAAAGACAGAAATAACTAATAACCCACACCGTAAATCGAACGTAACAAAAAGGTAGATGAACCAGCACAATCCATGTTGAAACATTTCATGCAGAAGAAATACACGAAGAATCCAAATTTTGGATTAATATCTAATTTTAGCCAGTTCAAAATACTCCTGCAGAAACAGGCAATTCAAATCGTGTAACTTCAAAAGTTAAAAGGTCTGCAACAGTTTTCGTAACAGGAGCCAAACTACAAAGTGCTATGTTTGGCGTTAATGACCAGAATGGTTGACACGCCACAAAAAAAAAGAAAAAAAAGTGCTATGTATGTAACCGGTGAGCAGGAAGAACAATTATTCAAGAACATACTAAACAATAGCCAACACAGGTGGACTACACAATTCTTCCGAATTAATTTGAGAGATCTAACTATTTATTCAGTTTAATTTGTCCTAGCAAAGCCTATTACCGTACTTGGTAGGCTCAATTAACTGATCCAAATTCATGATCTTAAAAGGAGAGCTATTGCTGAGTTTGTCCTTGCTTAGCAAAATGAAACTTTTGCTGCAGAGAGGTTACTAAGTTTTCATAAATTTGTGTTGTTTATGGATAGTTGTAATTTTCGATAATGAGGAAAATGCATTACAAATAAAGTGCTTCAGGAAAGCAAACATTGATAAGAAGGAAAAATACGACTGTTTACTGATATGTACATCAGGCCACAGTCTTGTAAACCCAGGTACACACACATCATTTCTGTGAAAGCCATTAAATATTGTCGCTAATTTTCTCCATTACCTCATAAAGCCACGACATCTTCAAATAGATAAGCTTATCAGCTGAAACGGGGAAAGTTACCGAATGTAACCATTTCACCTACTTCTGGACCACACAACTGTTCACCAGCCCTGTCAAACAGAGAAACTGTTTTGCTTCCCTTTTGCTTTCGGGAAACATTTCGTGTACAACACAAAATATAATGCAACACAGAAACAACAACACTAGGAAATAAAACCACAACATATAAGACACTTTACCCAAAACATCTAAGATAATGTATAGAGGGAATGCTGACAGTGCCCTTTGAAAGAATTTGTCATGGGCTAAATAAAGTAAACAGTCGAGCTTGTTTACCTAGATGGTATTGAATGGTCCGGCGATCCTAAAAATAGCTCGGTCTATGGTTACATAATGAAGAGCAGCGGCGGTCGACCAGGAAGGCTGGGGTACGTCCTTCGAATCAACAGGTCCACTATTCAAACACCCGTTGGCTTCTACCTTTCTACATGGAAGCCAATAAACACGGCCTCCATTCTCCTTCCTCATTACTCCCCATAATCAAATAATGTTACATTCCAAAAACTTTTAACACCAACAGCAACAATTTAAACAAAATAGGCCAAGTATTGAGTCCAAATCCAAAACAATATCTTCATAATTAAACTTTAAATGTTTCCCACTTCTGAAATAGTCGAAAGGGACAGTATATTTTTTGATATATTTGTTTTAATAGTTTAGAGTAAAAAATAAATCAGACGTGGACACCAAAGGACTTCCTTGAACTATTGAATTAGGTAAACAAAGTGCTTTGCTACACTAAAGTTATTTCATTTGAGAGTGTATATGGATATCCCATTCCAATGCAGCTCAAATAATGTCATTTAAATATACAAATGACATCAGAGTATAAAAATATATATAGTTAACAGGGGCTCAGGTTAGCCATACGAGTTAAAGCGTCGACCTTAATCTCACATGGTAAACCTAAAGTAGCGAGTTCAATTCCCGCCCTGGGCAATAGGAGTTAATTTAGTGACGGAATTCACTAAATAAAATCCTTACTCCCACCCTGGTTAGAAAAGGGTGGTAACCTGTAGATAACCAACCCGTCCCGATTAACGTTAGTTAAAAAAGTGGACGTTAATAAATAATTTAATTTATAGTTAACAAAAAAAGTCCCTATACAAATCTTCTGTATCTCTAAAACGGGCGGAAGAATTTGCATTTTTTTATTTTCGATTTCCTCTAACCCCCCCTCCCCCCGGTAAGTCGATTTCCATGCGAATAATTTAAAATATGATTGGGAAGTTATTAAAAATAAGGTTAATGAGTGTTGAGTAATTATAGTCTTCGGCTAATAAGTTTTGGGCTTAAATATTGTACTTCCAGAGGAGACAGGAGTTGAAGAAATCTTGTGTAACGATGCAAAGACGCCACTTTGGCATATGACTTAGCAGTACCAATTATCATCTTATATATTTCAAACGACATTTGATATATAAGTTAGGAATAATGTATTTCATGATATATCAGCTTTTTGTTAATATGGTATGAGAAGGACTAGGTGTTTACTTAAGGTGTTTATGCAAACATTTTGGTTGATACTTAAGATAGAAATAACGTAATAAGCAACAATTGTAGAAAATTAAATTTCCATCAAGATCGGTCGGACGGAGATATTTTGGAGTTTCGAGTTTCTTCACTCTAAACCCTCCTCCCTCCCCAGTACGAACTTTAGTCTGAGATCTTTAGTTTGAGATGAAACACTTATATAAAGCAAAGATTGCGACAACTAAAACTGTAACAGACAAATATATATACATAAGCATAGCTTTGAAGGAATCTTATTTCCGCCATCTCCTAATTAGCATGGATGGACATCTTAAGAAATGTTTCGAACATCGCGTCATGAGTACAACCCTTAAGGGAAATCTGCTGACAATGTGTCACAGCAACAAAAGCCTAAGGAAATTTGCCTCTTATGTCAGAAGCTCCATAAGTCAAGCCTTTTAAGCTAATATTTGTAACAATACTTAGCTATCTATATTGGTCGAGAAGAAAGAAAATTTATTTGGACATTATAAATTATATGTGTAATTATATATATAAAGTATTATACACAAAGTATTATTATCAGATTTGTTACAAAATTATTATATTTTGGTACACCTCTGGCGTAGTCGTTCTTCAGAGGTTGAACATAAATTATAATGGGTGGCTCCACTTGCCATGATATTTCCTTACAAGTTGTTGATTGAAATATCCAATATGTTGGTTGAAATAGAAGCAACCTCCAATTCCCTGTGAATTTGGCTGTCCCTAACAAACCAGGGAGCATTCACCGCTTTGCTCTGGAAGAAATGTAGTTTCTTTTTTTGTGTGTGTTGATGATCCCCAGCCATTCTGGGCATGCGTATGTTATTATTGGGATATGATGTTTGTATGATTGATGTTTTATAAAGTAGTATTGCGCAAGTAAGTTTCAGTGGTGTATTTTTGTTCATTAAAGGGTATATTTGTGTAAATCGTGTGTGTGCTTGTTGCAATTTAATGTGGATATGATGCCACCATGTGTGTCAAAATGTACTCCGAGATAGCGGATGCTCTGGTCCGTCGGTGTCCAAGGAATTGAGTGATTATCAGTTCGGGAAGATCTTCGTTCTTGAAACGACGATGAGCAAAACTCTTATTTTGGTCGAAACACCAATTGTTTATCTTCATGCCGTCAAATGTTCAATAAAAATATTATGAAGCACATTATGTAACGCTTTTAATGAAGAAACGTCAATTAAAGTTAAAAACACTGATAGAGTATCTGCCTGACGCGTCATATTGATGCCGGCCGATCAGATGATCACTGTCTGTTTCCCCCTAGTGACTATGCGGAAGAGGGCTGAAATGAAAGCGGATCAAATGCATAGTGAGACCTGAGCAAGAGTAATGTATAGTTAGGACTTGTTGGTCTTCCAGAAACTTCTGCTACAATAGCAAAGGACTTTCTATGGCTTTTACATAACCACTCCAGTGAAAAGGACAACCATTGTTACCTGTTTACCAACGAACCTCTCCATAACTAAATGTTCATTCACATCGACCGAATATCGTATTTTGTAACTAACACAATTAAAGCCACAAATATGTATATTTGTTTATGCATGTATTTATGTGTGTAAATATCTGTATATACAGTTCCATATATGTATGTGTATACATAAGTTTATAATGAAAATTCCAAGTCCTCTTTATATTACAAAGGCTAATCAATTCGGGTTATCTATATAAATTTGAATTAAGGATTATTTATTTTTAATAATTGTTTAATAATATTCAATAATTAATGAAAGGTATTTAAAATGGTAAAACGTTTTTAAAATATGTAAAAATATAAAGAAAACTTTTTTTATTTCAAATCCCGTTAATGAGTTATCTATCAAATACTAAGTAGACCGTACGCAAATAACATCTTTCTCACCTGAAGAACTGGTCTTGTCTTAATCCACAAATACGAAGGAATCAAAGTGATTTGTGGCTTAACACCACATCATCAGAACCACTATTTTTTGTTTACGAAGTGCTTCCATTCACAAACTTCTCCTCATAACGTATTTTATATTCATGTTTAGGTGAAGTTCGTTAATGGCTCAGATCGCATCAGAAAGAATGTGTTTTAGAAAGGAAAAAGTTTTAGAAAATCGTAATGTCTATTACGTCTCGAATCGAAATAAATATTACTAATCTTATTTCTAATGCAATGTTATACGATTGTTATCATATACATTTATTCCAACTCAAATAGTGCCGAAAGAATTTTTACATTTTCAGCCTATAGTAAACACCCACTGTTATTTATGCGTACTTTTCATGAAGTTATTTCTTCATCATATCTCACGTAAATGCCCATTTTCATACTATTCGGGTGCTCACAGAGAGTTATAGAGTATAGAATGTGAGTTCAGGCCATCTTTGTGTTTTTACAACACGACGTTAACCTTCTGTGTTCACTCTGCGTGGTGACTTTTGTACATATCTATCGAGTAGAAATAAAAAGTATCTTATTACAATCAAATCGATTTTATTTTCTAATTTGTTTTGGCCTTTCTTTTTTTCTTAGTTTTTCATGCAAACGTAGCAACTGTTTATACTACTCCTTGTAGTATGATTTAAAGTTAGTCAGTAATATGAAATATTGTATTTAAAATGTATTAAACTGTATTAGTTGTAAAATTATACTAAGTCGTCTCCAGGATATTCTGACCGATATTCAATGTCAGGATACCAGGATGAAACTAGTGTTCATTAAGGCTAATGACCTAAAGTGTTCCCTTATCACTTTAAACCCGTTATTTCTTACGTAGGAGGACAATGCAGATATAAACTGACAGTTTAAACAAGCTCTCTTAAAAAGAAAGGGGAGGCGTAGAGTCAAACACCTGAGGTAATGGTAGTTTTGGAGGATGGGAGAACAGAATAATACTACAATAGATTGGTGTTGGGAGACTGGTGGAGATGGCCTTGCCAAGGTGCACCTGCCCTACTGGCATTCATACAGAGATCCCAAACATTCTAGCAGATTTACCCTTAAGGGAAATCAGATATTGAGGTTGAACTCATGAAACGATATTCGAAAAATGTCAATCGATCCTACCTAGAAGATGACGAAAAACAGGTCCGTCAAGATTGCGGATGTATATATAGTCTATTGTTTATGTGTTTTCACTCCGAGATATTTGCATTTTTTCAGCCTTGAGTAAACCCACACACCTAATCATGTCATATTAACAATAATCTGTTATTGGAGCTTTAATAGCAAAAATTATTTTCATTAAACTTTTAAGATGTAAGATACAAGCAGATACGTAGTGTGATGAGGCCATAAATTAAGATTTTGAGTTCTTTACGTATGAAAATGTATTTGATCTATACCATAATCAATATTTAAACGTTTAATTCAACACTAAATATCATAGTCGTTAATGGCTGAAATCGAATCAGAAACGGGGAGGGGGGGGGGTATTTCCGTTATTATGAGTCGTATCAAAAAGATTATTAAACCAATCTTGTTAATCTATTGATGCTCTACAATAGTCGTTATGAATATTTTTTCGGAACTTGAATATTAAGCGAGCTATTTATACTTTTTTTTTTTTTTTAGACTTGAGTAAATCCTCTCTTCCACTCATTGGATTTTTACTTAGAAATAAAAAGTATATGGTGAGACAAGAACACTAATGCGACATAGTAATGGTTCATACAGCACGTTGGAAATTTGCTTAGTTTACGCAGCTCCTGCGGATCGCACTTTATAGATCTAAGAGTCGAAAAAACTCATCTGACTGGAGTCTTATCAGATTAAACAGCTTCCCACGTCATGGAATGACTTCATTACATATTACATCCCTTATTTCCCCCTTAGTAAGATTCTTATTAAAAAAGACAAATTTTAGCCTGGTCCTGAGATACTCAATGATACAATAACTTAATTGACAATATGATATGCTACAGCGGAGGTTACGACGAATTGAATAACGCCATTCCTTATTAATTTACTGTCGAAAGATTGATCTTCGTCCAATCTTTTGATATAGGACACGATTGGCGGTATATATTTAAAACTCGAAGCCATAAAAGCTGCGACACTGGTCGCCCCTTTACACTGAGACTCGGAAATATAAATCTCTAAACTAGAAAGGCAGAGTTGTGAGTCACCTAATTTGACTAAAGAATGTTAAACACTGTTACAATTGGTGGAAACGTTCTTGAAACAAGTTGGCTGAGAACGTGATAACTCACACGAACGTAAGAGGAAAAGGATGTTTCATCAAGTTATCTCACATTACAGCCTGCTCTGACGCCCATCACGTACCACCAACTCTGCCCAGAAATGCCCTTTTCGAAAACATTATTGCCTTCTTACCCAATGAAATCGGCCTGATTAAAGGCCTTAAAACCTATAATTGCCTTTAACAAAGGTATAAAAATAACGTCAGATAATGTTTATATGACACGATCATAGTTCATGTCTGGTATTTTATTAACATAGCGAGATGACACTCAGATGACGTCATTTGTGAGTACATTCATCGCGGATTACATCATCTTTGTATTACATTCACTGTAATAAAAATTGAAGAATATTACGTTTTTAATGCCATGAGCAATCACAAATATTTTCGACCAGGCCCATACCCAAGATAATAGCGCAATTGTATGCTACGCCGCCTTTAAACTCAACTCCCGGTACGATTTCAGTCCATAAACCTTGACTTCAGGTTTTACAGGATTGTAAATAGAATGTCTTCTATCAAATAAAAATTGTGGCCTCGACAGTATTAATATACAAGTGTTCAATTAATGATCTAATATAATAGACTGTCAAGTCTGTCTCACTGCTATTTATTTCTTACAAAGTCCTCGTTCATGGGTTTTCTCTCTCTCCCAAAAATTTGTGAAGAAACGAGACCTTTTTCGTTCAATGTCACTCAAAAAATATTATTTTCCTTCCATTTTGTATATTTTTTTGGAGCGAATAGACTGTCAGTAAATCATTCAAATTTTCATATAAGAACCTGAGTGGGAAGAATGCCGCTCGCGGTAGCAAAAACTTATAAATTACTACTTTGGAGAGGTACTAGAATAGAAAAAAAACGAAAATAATAAACCAAACTGTTTTAAGGGTTTATAATACTAAATTATTTAAGGGCTTAACATATAAAGCTACAATAGATAAGTTTACTTTTGCAAAAAAATGTAATCAAATGGGGCAAAAATGTAAGGAGGAGAAGGCATTTTCCTTTCTACATTTATCCACCATTATGATCCACCATTATTCAATGTTTGGAGATAGTCAATGAGTTTTTCCAACGATGAATTACACTATGGGAACTCTTCAAATCAACTAGCTAGTAATTTTAAGCCAAGTCGGAAACCGGCCTGACTAAATTCAATATCCTCCATGAAAGTGAGGGTGAAAATGAAACTACAGCCACAAATCTATAAAACTATTAAAAATAGCAAGCAGAGATCTCTTTTACTTCATCTGATCAGTATCTAGTCTCCTACCGTTCGTTCTATTGTTATTATTATTTATTAGCGTCCACGTTTTGCGACTTATTTAATGAGTTTGTCACTAAATCAATTCCTATTACCCAGGTGGGAATCGAACTCGTCACTCGAGGTTTGCCATGTGAGATTAAGGCCAACGTTTTAACTCAAATGACTAATCTGAGTAAGCCCCCTGTCCGTTCTAAAGTATATTTAAGAGCAATTTTTAATTCCTGTCTGGAATAAAGAAAATATTCTAATATTTTAAACTTTCCGGGTTTCGATATTCAGCGGAATAAACTGCTTTGGCCTTCCTTGAATCGATATTGACAAGATTCGTGGGGACGTGTGTACGTTACGTGACTCGCATAGCTCGAAAAATGACTACCCTTAGAAAGTTGAAATTTCATATCTACACTTCTGAACTGTCTAGTTCTGCATCTCTCATTTGATCGAAATCGCATAGAGGGGGGAAGCGGCATAAAAAACGCCATATAACTCCGTGCCTATTAGAGAAAGAAAAAATTTATATAGAACCAATGTTTGTTAACATAAAAAGATCAATAATTTGTGTTCAATGCCATTTTTGAGCCGATGGATTGGAACGGAGATATTGTCTACGATTTTCTAATTTAATTATGTTACATGAAGCGCATCAATACATTTTGATTTAATAGGAGTACACGAATGCCATAACAAGCCACTTTCATTGATAAAATGCATAAACTTTCAACTAAACGTAATTTCAGGAGATGCTGGCTACTGGCAAATCTAATCGCAAACTGCTTGCATACATTAGTCACGTACGGCAAACCGAATGAGGACACATGGCTGTCAGTAAACAATGACTTTAAGAAATAAGGCACGAATCGCAAAATGTCAATTCTCGCTTAGGTGACCAAGGACGCTGAGAAATAGGAATGGGCATTATGAAATAAATGAATAGCGAAAATTAGGTGATAGTTGTTAGAGAGTTATGGTTGCAAGCTCAAAAGTTCGGAGTATTAATAGCAAATGTCTGGGTCCAGTTTATCAGGGGTCTCCTTTCAGCAACAACAGAACAGCAAAAGACCCAATTGACAATAGGAAACACATAAATGCTTGCTAATGAGAGAACATTTTGGATAATACCAACAGTTACCTTAAAGCCCGAGTTTAAAGGTCACCAAATGGCGGAAACAATACTGATCCCATACACCAGCGGGTCTTAAACTTTATTGGTGACGGAATCCTTTTGGAAAGCCAAATGCTTGACGGAACCCTAAAATTTAACAAAAATGTCTTTATGTGTATTCATCATTAATAATCATAATACTAGTACAAAGTAACAGTGAATTACTACATAATACGTTATTATATATACGTATAATAATAGAAAAGATAAAAAAAGAAAAAAAAATCTAATGGGAGGTATGAAACTGTTTTTTATATTTCATCAATTGGTTGATATCAGGTTTGATAAAAGGGAGTTAAAGTTTCATATCAGGTTCGGCGTCCAGTTTATTGAGTTATTTTGTTTTCATGGCTGCACAGGTTGAGAATTACAATTCTCTTTCGCACAAGTATGTTATTGGGAATGGGAGAACAACATTCAAGACCCTTTCAGGCATGCATTCGATATTCATCACGGATTCTGTAACAAAAACCGTTGAGAGGAGTCGTTTTGAACAGTGGTACCATACTTGTTTCTGATGCCATTTATAAAAAAAAGATTCATATATCCCATTGGACATACTTTCGGGCTTTTGCAAGTTGAGATAAAAGGGAGATTGAATTCATTCTGGATACGTCGCTTCAAAGAGCCGCCCGAGCACACGTATCGTGTAACAGTCGACCAGAGATAGATACTTTATACTTATTTTTTTATTATAAGCCCCATCCTGGCTAGCTAAGGGTGGTAACTAGTAGATAACCCGTCCCGATTAGCCGTAGTTACATAAAGTGGACGTAAATAAATAACAAACAAACAATATCATAAAACGTATTATATCATTGTATACACATTCATATGATAGTGTAAATGGTGTTTTTTTTCTCAACATAAAACCGGGAAATTGGGGCTCAGGTTAGCTATGTGAGTTAAAGCGTTGCCTTTAATCTCACATGGAAAACCTAGGGTGGCGAGTTCGATCCCCGCCTGGACAAAGGAATTTATTTAGAAACGGAATTCATTAAATAAAATCCTGAGTGCCACCCTGGTTAGAAAGGGGTGGTAACCTGTAGATAACCCGTCCCAATTAGCCTTAGTTGTAAAAAGTGGACGTTAATAAATAATTTATTTATAAACCGGGTAATCATTCATGTGGTATCTACTGACTCATTCAAAACTGTATTGACTTTTTCTACACATTAAAAATCAAATAATCAGAGTACCTAAAATTACGACATATTAAAAATAATTTCAATCCAAATTACTTGGAACAAAGATGTAGCCGATACTTAATTTTCTCTGTTTTTCCAAAAACTGTGAGATGCATATTAAGTCCACTTTTTAGTCATTTTAATTTAACAATAAGCAAACATATAATGGTACGTCTTTTTCAGGATAAAACACTCAATATTGTATTGAAAACATCTTTACCAGACGTGGTATAAGCAAATGCATTGTGTCATGACGTCTTCAATTATGATTTTACTGACCATTTACTTATATTCATCAGAATTTTATTAGGTTCAATTTTATATAAATACATTTGAACGTACTATTTCATATTAGGTAGAATCAGTCGACATTTGAATAATGTTTAAAAATTGTTTCTTGAGCCACTCTTAATAGCTGATTTCTTGTAAAAATAAAAAAAATAAAAACAATTATTAAAATAGAGCCACTCGAGATAGTAAATAAAACAAGTTCGTGATCAACAAATACCTTACAAAAAGAGGTAACGGACCACCATAATGTGCATTACGTCTACTGCGTGATATAAAGTTTAGTTTTTCCTTTGGAGCCTTTATGCAATAAATACAATTGCTTGTTGGTATCCAATAATCTTTATCTTTGATAAACATGTCAATAGATATCTATATCAATAACGTGCGCGATTAAATTAGATAAATAATCTTTTCATGCGCCATCTAACTATTCAGATTCAGATTAAATTATTAATTCATTTATATTATACAACATTATAATTGGTTGCAGTACGCAGTTTTGTTGATTTCCATAAATATAAATACTGTAAATTAATTGCTATTATTGCAGTAGTTAGTAAATGGATATTTAAGCACTAAGTCAGTAGAAAACTAAAGTTTAAGTTCGTTAGTCACTCAAATCTGCCAAGGATTGGAGAGGGGTTTAGGGAATGTCACAAATTCAACAATTCTTAATATATCAGTATATTAAAAAAAATGGTATATAACCAACCTTGCTGTAAATGTTATTTTCAATTGCTCCACTGTATCACTAACTCGAATTAAACATGATATTTGTATTTTATTTGTTTTATTTTGTGCAATTGGTGTTCGCTACAATGGAACTAACCAATATATTTGTATTTTTAAGTATTCAGCCTTCAGTAACCCCGCTCCTAGCCATCTCGCATCAGGCATAAGTCACTATTTCACTAAACGTCTTACTTTCAACTTAAATACAATTTATTATTTTTATTGGACATTTACTTGGATAAATTAGCAATGTGACGTTATCAATGAATATTCTAGCTTCAGAGGCAACAATTAGATACCATACTCGGGCTGTGCTAGTTAATAATTGTAATCGAACCAGGAAGAGAGGGGCATAAGAGAGGGGTTAAATCAAATTTCGACATTTATCAGTTATTTTGAATAGAAACCGTTATGCAAACCATCTTGTTGAGAACGCATTATTCTACAATTGTTTTTTCTCTCTACCTCTAATACTAACCGAACTATGTCTTAAAGTCTGTTTTTCCCAACTTCTACTAGCTTGTTTCACATAAAGCAACTGGGTCCATAAACATCCCCGTCCACCTTAAATTTCAACGCCTGTTTATATAGTATTAAATCAATAAGATGGGACAACAGGTGGGAATTCCGCTCAACTTAGAAGCAACTGCATGACGGACTTTTTGAATGCAAACATGATTGAATTGTTAATAAAGTTTTTAATTGCATGTAAAATTTACGTTTTTATTTTTATTTAAATATTAAATTACTTTCTGAAGTTGTTAATTAATGCGAGAAAGAAAAAGTAATTTTAAATTCATCCAGGAATGAATCAAAATAAGATTAAATCCAAACGTTATTATGACAAACTCTTCACTCAATTATCAATAATTTATTCAACAACAATTATTTGTTAAAGATAAACAATGGGATGTGTTTAAAATTTAGTATTTATTCCATCAGAAAGCACTTCGATGTTTTTATACATCCATTCTCATGGACAATAACTTCTCAAATCAAAATCGTTAAAAGATCAAACACTTGATATTAATTTAATACATGCATTGTATAAATACTAGTTAACTAAATGCTTCATTCCCGTCTCACTTACCTTATTTAATAATATGTCATGCAAGACGAACTAGCAACGGCAACTGTTTCTGAGTCAGGAGGCACTAAGAGGAGTTGATAACGTGCTGATAAGAAGACGCGGGAGGAAATGAGATATAGCGGCAGAAAGCACCTACACAGAGGAAGGCCGACAGCAGACTGACTAGATCATGCGCAATGACCTTGTCTCACTCGGACTGAGTCATATCCCTACTCAACCAGGCAACCCCTCACTTAAATAGTTCCTTGGCTATTAGGACATACAGGTAATAGAAATATAGCAGTAGGCAGAAACATTGAAATAACTAGCAGTAATTGCTTTTTTAACATATACAAACTTTGTGATAAAAAGACAGTCTCGCAGAGGTTAAGTAAACTAAGGAGATTTCTCACGTGCTGGTGACACACAATTGATCCAGATATTTCTTAGTAAATATGAGGTAAACAGAAGTGAGGTCTTAAAATTGAGCTACGAAAAAATGTATAAAACTAAAAATGTATCATTATGTTAACAAAATTGATTATTAATAATTTTCTTATACAATGCATTATAATGAATTTATCTTGAAATTTTCGAATTCCCTCCACCTCTAAAACTTCAACTTATTCCTGATCTAACTGCCTGACTGTGTAATGTGGAGTCAGAAATTCTCTCATTAGATCATAATAGATAAAGGTATAATATATACTGACGGTAATAACTCATTCTTCACTTGAAAGAACTTACTCAACAGGTATTGCACTGCGGATCCTTAATTCATTTAATTCCAAAACTCTAAGCAAAAAAAAAACTTAGTGTTCGTTCGCCCAGGACACGTTTATATGTGAATCAAAATTTTAAAAGTACTTTATTTTAAAGGAAGGAAAAATTATTTAGAATAAAAATGTTTAACTGTCATTGTTAAAGAAAGTGCTAATATTTTATTTTTATAAAATAACGTATTGAATTATCATTAATACATAAAAGCTTCGTGTATAACCTTCAGCCAATAATAATTTGAATAAATGTGTTGTTGTGTAATTCAAAATATTAGTGAAGATAGATAAAACGATGGATTTTGTAGCCATTTGTAGGGGAAAAGAGATTTATCGGCTTTCCTTTGGGGAAATGACTTTGAAAAAATAGCATATACGCTATAAACATTTATATTGCACATTCCCTAAATCCGGGATATTAACGGGCGTCATCATTAGTCTTATTAGAAACTGTTAATTTTTGACTATGGTAACGATTAAATAAAAATAGATAGAATAATAGTTCGTAACCAATTGTATGAGGGAAAGAGATTATTTTCAGCGGGTTTCCTTTAGGGAAATCAGCTGTTGAATTTGTAAATCTCGAAACGTTTCCCCCCCGTTCTAGCCAGTCTAAGGAACGAGGAAAAGGCCCCCTCTCCTATGAGAAATGTTCATTTTGTCGAGTATAAAGAGCACTTCGTAGCAAAAAGGCAATGACGTTGAAAAGATATCATATCCAGAAATATGTGCAGAAAATCTAAAGAGAGAAAAAGTGGGTACATTTAGCGATCTTACCATAAAAATCAGAAGAATATGGACATTTAGGTCTTAAAAGCCTTAATAATCGTTACAATTAAATTTATTGCCCATTTAACTCATCTAATTACCCCATAACAACAGTTATATTTAATTTCTATTGTACTTTGACCCTGAACCACTACTCGCCCTTCATTGGTAGAACCTCAGTTTATTACTGAGCCAAGATGTGTTAAAGAAAAGTTTCAATAATTTTCTAGCTTTATAAACCATTTCTATAATCTATATATATATAAAATTGTAACCTCTGTCTGTACATTGATTTTTTTCGCGAAATTTCACGATAACTTTTCGTTTCACATGTCATAGACACCATAACTGCATTTTGTTTCTTTGGTGTCTGTTTGTTTGTTTGTTTGTTTATTTGTTTGTTTGTTTGTTTGTTTGTTACCTTTTCACGCATAAACGGCTGAACCGAATTTTATGAAACTTGGTATGTATATTACTACTAACCCAACTTAGACTTTAGGCTATATTAATATTCTCTGGGACGAATAGGAGTGGGGGTTATAAGGAAAGTCAGAAATTAAAAATAGCTATATTTCGTTTCCTATTGGTTTTTCGGCAAATATGTTCATAACAAAAGTTGTTTATTTTGTTGTTTAGAGTAACTTTTGTTATATACACTTTTTTCGTATACCGAATTTTAAACGAGATATACGCTGAAACCTATAGCGGAAGTGAATAATTTTATCTGGGACAAAAGACCCAACCGAAATAAATAAAACTCGGTATATGTATTAGCACTAACGCTTTTATTATAACAAGCCATACCAACATTTCTAGGGACGGGCAGGAGTGGGGGTTATGAGGGAAGCCAGAAATTAAAAATAGCGATATTTCGTTTCCTATTGGGTTTTCGGCAAATATGAACATAACAAAAGTTGTTTATTTTGTAATTTAGAGTAACTTTTGTTATATACACTATCGTCGTATACCGAAGTATAAAGGTGTTATACGCTAAAAATTATAGCGGGAGTCAACAATTTTATTTGGCACAAAAGACTCAACCGAACTAAACAAAACTCGGTATGTGAATTAGTACTAACGCGTTCCTTATAATAAGCCATACTAACATTTCTAGGGACGGGCAGGAGTGGGGGTTATAAGGGAGGCCTGAAATTCAAAATAGTGATTTCCTATGAAGGTTTCACCAAATATGCACATAAAAAAAGTTGTTTATTTTATTATTTAGAGAAATTTCCTCAACACTTCATTTCAATATGAAGTACCAGGTACCTCACCTTAAAAAATTAATTCAAATGTATGTCAATATTTTCTCCTTAATAATTCAAATCTATGCATAATACACAGGAAACGGGAAATATGACAATATGCAGGACAGTGAAATCTTACATAAAAAATTAATTTCATTATTAACAAGTCCACAGAAACGACGGGTGTTAACCCTAAACACTGGGACGGGTAAATGTCGTGAAAAGGAAAGCCTTGCCAAAAATATACCATCACCATTCAGCCTCAAGTGAATTCCCGAGCGAAGCCGGGTATCTGAGCTAGTATATATATATATATATATATATATATATATATATATATATATATATATATATATATAAAATTGTAACCTCTGTCTGTACATTGATTTTTTTCGCGAAATTTCAAGATAACTTTTCGTTTCACATGTCATAGGCACCATAACTGCATTTTGTTTCTTTGGTGTCTGTTTGTTTGTTTTTTTGTTTGTTTGTTACCTTTTCACGCATAAACGGCTGAACCGAATTTTATGAAACTTGGTATGTATATTACTACTAACCCAACTTAGACTTTAGGCTATATTAATATCCTCTGAGTTGAACAGGAGTGGGGGTTATAAGGGAAGCCAAAAATTAAAAATAGCGATATTTCGTTTCCTATTGTTTTTTCGGCATATATGGACATAACATATGTTGTTTATTTTGTAATTTAGAGTAACTTTTGTTATATACACTTTTTTCGTATACCGAATTATAAACAAGATATACGCTAAAACCTATAGTGGAAGTGAACAATTTCATTTGGTACAAAAGACCCAACCGAAATAAATAAAACTCGGTATGTGTATTAGCACTAACGCTTTCATTATAACAAGCCATACTAACATTTCTAGGGACGGGCAGGAGTGGGGGTTAAAGGGGAGGCCTGAAATAAAAATTCGCAATATTTCATTGTCTATTTGTTTTTCGACAATCATGCACATATAAAAAGTTGTTTACTTTATTATTTAGATTAACTTTTGTTTTATACATTTCTCCAGGAACAATGTGTGGAGGAATTAATTTACGTAGAAATATTGAAAAGCTCAACAATTCATTCCAATTTGAACCTCACCTGGAAAAATTAATTCAAATCTATGTTAATCTTTTGTCCTTAATAACTGAAATCTATGCATAATGCAAAAGAGACGGGAAATATGACAATTTGGAGGACAGTGAAGACTTATATAAAAAATTAATTTTATTATTAATAAATGCCAACAACGGGTGTTAACCCTAAACACTGGGAAGGGTAAATGTCAAAATATTGTGCAAATTAAAGCCTTGCCAAAAAAATACAATTCAGCCTCAAATCAATTCCCGGGCGAAGCCGGGTATCTGAGCTAGTATATATATAAAATTGTAACGTCTGTCTGTACATTGATTTTTTTCGCGAAATTTCACGATAACTTTTCGTTTCACATGTCATAGACACCAAAACTGCATTTTGTTTCTTTGGTGTCTGTTTGTTTGTTTTTTTGTTTGTTTGTTTGTTTGTTACCTTTTCACGCATAAACGGCTGAACCGAATTTTATGAAACTTGGTATGTATATTACTACTAACCCAACTTAGACTTTAGGCTATATTAATATCCTCTGAGTTGAACAGGAGTGGGGGTTATAAGGGAGGCCTGAAATTAAAAATAGTGATATTCCGTTTCCTATTGCATTTTCGGCAATACAATTTATTTATATATATATAAATAAAAAGCCATAATCGTGAACTAATGTTCTCCCTTAGCGGGATCTATTTTTACTTTCAGCTTACTGAGAGTAATGGTATTGTACCCATGCTTTAACCCGTTCTGCCATCGGTGCCGCGGAATATATTCACAGATATCCATATACAAATACTTAAACTATGTTCATTTTAGTCAACCACTAAGTCAGCCCCTCGCTGATGTTTGAAAAAGCCATCCCCTCGAAGGTATTTGAAGAAGTCATCCCCTCGATGATATTTGAAGAAACATTTAGAAAGTAGCGTCATGAATACAACTTTAACATCTGATTTCGATTAAAAGAAATCTGTTAAATTAAATTTTATTTATTTACGTCCACTTTATGCTACTATGGCTAATTTGGAGGGGTTATCTACAGGTTACCACCCTTTTCTAGCCAGGATGGGACGGAATCAGGTAAGACATAAATTACCCTCATTCGTGTGTATGATTGATTTTAATTATTATAATTATTTTTTAGCATTTGTATATAAAATTGTGCCCAACATCACAGAGAAAAATTAGCTAAAATAGGTTATGTAATAATAATAATTACCTGGAATAATTTCATTCACATTGATTGTGAAAGGAAAAAAAAGTAATGCAGCCAATTAAAATCCAATATATAGAGAGTAAAGTCTGGGAAGATTCCCAACATTCTTAAGAACATATATGCTGTTCATAATCAAATTCAATGAAAGAAAGGCTTTAATGGGCCATTGTTTCCAGTTTGTTTTTAATTTTTTATACGTTGACTGTTATGATTAGGACTTCGGATATAAGTCACTCAAATTGGAATTTGTATGCCTTCACCTAAAAACCATTATTTCTTATTTACGAGTAGCTACCCATATAATTATTTATAGGAATATGTATATATGTAAGCGTGTAATATATTTATATATATAATTAAAGAAAAATAATAAAAAATGTAAATCTCACAGCTAATATTACATTGATGATAGCGGAAGTCAACAATTTTATTTGGCACAAAAGACTCAACCGAACTAAACCAAACTCAAGATGTGAATTAGCACTAACGTCTTCCTTATAATAGGCCATTCTAACATTTCTAGGGACGGGCAGGAGTGGGGGTTATAAGGGAGGCCTGAAATTAAAAATAGTGATATTTCGTTTCCTATTGGGGTTTTGGCAAATATGCACATAACAAAAGTTGTTTATTTTGTTATTTAGAGAAACTTTTGTCATATACACTTTTGTCGTATACCTAATTATAAAGGCGTTATACGCCAAAAAGTGATAGCAGAAGTCAACAATTTTATTTGGCACAAAAGACTCAACCGAACTAAACCAAACTCGGTACGTGAATTAGCACTAACGTCTTATAATAAACCATACTAACATTTCTAGGGACGGGCAGGAGTGGGGGTTATAAGGGAGGCCTGAAATTAAAAATAGTGATATTTCGTCTCCTACTGGGGTTTCGGCAAATATGCACATAACAAAGTGGTTTATTTTATTATTTAGTGAAATTTGCTCAACAATTCTTTGGAACTACAAGGTACCTCACCGGGAAAAACTAATTCAAATGTTAATATTTTGTGCTTAATAATTCAAATCTATGCATAATGCACAGGAATCGGGAAATATGACAATATGGAGAACAGTGAAGTCTTACATAAAAAAATAATTTTATTATTAACAAATCCACAGAAACGACGGGTATTTAAACTAAACACTGGGACGGGTAAATGTCAAAATATTGTTCAAAGTAAAGCCTTGCCAAAAACATTCCATCACCATGCAGCCGCAATTGACTCCCCGCACGAAGCCGGGGATCGAGGCTAGTATATATCTATATATATATATATATATATATATATATATATATATATATATATATATATATATATATATAAAGAAAAATAATAAAAAATGTAAATCTCACAGCTAATATTACATTATAAAAAGTCCGTCACGCAGGGGCTGCGTAAACTAAGCAGATTTCCCACGTGAAGTTATACTATAGGAAAATCTCCATACGAGAGCCGAACAGTTGCGGCAAAGGGCCGAACTAGCTTTAGGCAAACAGTCATCCCTTATCGGCCCAAATTTAATAAAAATGTAAATATCTCGGTTAATATTCAAGATAGAGAATAAATGTATAGAACAATATTTATAGTAAATTTCATTTGCAATAAGATTGATTCTATACAATATTTTGATCAGACGTATGGTAACGGAGATATTTCGAATTTTCGAAAAGATTTCCCTTAAGAGAAATCTGCTAAAATACTGCGCCAAACACATCTTGATTTCTAAGATTAGTTCTGGGAAAATTCTTTTGGATTTGTTCGCGAATTGATTCAAGTTTTTGGCATATACTTTAAATGTATTTAGCTGTAAATTGAATAATCAAAAAAACAATATTCATATTGGAAATATTTGTGCCCAAAGGGTCAGTCTACTGCCCTGCCTTGGCTGCCAATTGCTCTCATGAAACTTGAATTTATAAATGAGTGCATTGGTATAGTAAAAATCTTGAATAATTAAAACTGCAGAGGCAATTTATGTTTTTGTATTTATATTGTACATCGCCTATATACAACAGACCTTTCAAGTTAAATTCCAAACCCATATTCCTTGTCGACTAAATATTTATTTTTCATCCATTTTCCTTATTACCCTGTCCTATAAAAGAGGTTCAGGATAAATTAAACGAATGAAAAATAAAATAACAGCCATAGTACATAAATAAATAAAGTGCCTATAACACGAAAAGACACTCCGCTATTTAGGAGAAGATTATTAGTGAAACGTGATCGAGACCACATCAGTCCTCAATCAGGAGACTAAAAGACAATTTAATTCCAATCATTGGAGCAAGGATACTAATCAGTGCGGCAGATTGGAGATCAATTTCTTAATTGACAACGCCATTTAGACATCAGTGGAATACTACGAGCAATAGGATTGGCTAACACAATTAACAACCCCCCTCCCTTAAAAACCCACCCCTCCCCTAATCCGAGGCATCCCATTGCCATTTTCTACTCACACGATTGCGTTTTCGACGTAAATTTTATTTCACATTAATATCCCTTTTAATAGTAGTTTACTCCTACTAAAAGTCAAAACATAAATAATGGCATTACTCAATCACATAAAATGAAATACAACAGATAAAAAGCATAAACACTTACGTGCCACCTAAACAAAACAGAATTAACGACATGCAATTCTGCAATAAAATCCCATATAATACAGACATCTTATAAATTTACTCGGGTTTATAAGCATTAAAAATAAATAAATAGTAATACGAAAGTAAGTGCTTCCCCCCCCCCTGGCGAAAAAAACAAACAAACAATGAGTGGACTAATCATTGTAGTTAAACAGTATGGATCCCTGACACCCAGGGTTGCCCTTGAGCTAAATAGAGTACAAGAGTACTCTAAGGGGTGGAGTTTGCTGGCAACCATACATGACGTCAATGTACACTAATCCCCACTTTGCCTTTCTTGTGGACCAATCTTGTATTAAAAAAAAAAAAAAAAAAAAAAAAAAAAAAAAAAAAAAAAAAAAAAAAAAAAAATTAAAACTAAGCTAGACGGGAGATGTTTAATGATATAATAGCCTATAATGATAGAATAGTGATAGAAGTGAAAATTGCACAGGTAAAAATGAAAATTTACAAAAGGGCTAGAACTCTCCTGTAATGACTTCGTTTTGAATGAAAATAAAATTCGCCGACGCTACTGGAAGTTGAGGGAAATGAATAGTGTACAAAAGTATGCAGTAATCGGACCAGAACTATCAGAAAACATGTTGTCTATTTATTGTTAGATGAAAAATAGTAAATATTTGGTAACGGAAACGTTAAAAATAATAATGCATACCCTTCCTTGAGCCCAATGTACAAATTAATAGAGTTTGCTGTACTTACAATTTGTTTCTTGTTTACAAATAGTCAAGAGCTGGGTTTTGCAGGATGGTATTAATAAAGGGATTCAAGGGATTATTATTCAAGGGTCTTAGCCAAGCCACGCTTTCATTAAATTTAGACTCCCGAATATGTGAGACTTAATCTAAAATACTAATAACGGGACTTACAACACCTTAAATGTAAACGAATTATTTTAGAATACTATAGAAATGGTCTTTTGGCCTAATACAATCTGGAATAAAATCACGACAGAGACTAATTTCTACAAATAATTATACGATAATTATATCAGAACCTTAACAATTGAATGAAGCATGCCAATCAATTAAAAATGCATGTTATGTATTTAGAATATTATTAAGTTTAAAAAAAAAAGTATTATATTGCATAATAAAACAGATACAGAACAGGGAGATACTAGTACTTTTTTCACAACCTATATATTATTTAAGTTGGCAATTGGTGAATATTTAAAGACATTAATTATAATTCACTTATATAAGTATTCAAATAATAATGTATGTATCTATATATCAGCACTTTCTGCTGCAAAATCTGTAAAAATAATTGGCATTTGCAATTTACAGCCAATAATAAATACGACGAATAAACGAAGGGATTATAAGGCCTTTAAATTAGCATAGCTCCTGTGTTCTTTTATTGATGTGAAAACATGTGTGTGTATGTATGTATGTATATATATATATATATATATATATATATATATATATATATATATATATATATTTAAAAGTATGGAGGAAATTAAGTTTTCATACTTACTCGTAAGCACTCGACTAGTTATCCATTCCTTATAGTAACTTTAAGAGAACCTAAAATATTTTTGAAGTAGTCTATTATATTTTTTAATAATTTTCGGAAGTAATTTCATTTCATAACAGTGATCAAAAAATGTACATTGCTAGTACGAAGACTGCCTTAGCAGAGACTCAAAGTGTAATTCCGTTTTAAATCTACCTCACTATCTTTTATTTACTTAAAATCTAAAGTAATTGTTTTCATTATTTACTTGAAATATGCAGCAATTGTTTTCACTAGCTACTTGAAATGAACTCTAGGTAATTGAAATGTAAAGCAATCTGAAATCAAATGATTTAATTGAGGGAAACATTCAAAGCAAACTACTTGAGTTTTGATGACGAACATGGCCTAAATAAGAAGAAGTTTCACCATTTCTCATAATACTTAACGGTGAGTACTTCTAATACTGTTATTATTAAACATCCTATGCATTTTTTCACAAACATATAAACTCACAACAAATTGGCTAACCACAAGTTTGTTTGCTGTCAGTGACAGATAATTGTTAGGCATTATAATAGTGTCTTAACACAGAATAGAACATTTCCTATTGCAGTTGTTCTAACTAAAGTTTTCAAAACCTTCCAAGAATCACTACGAATATGTCGTGTGAGCAGCTTACCTAGTAAATGAAGAAAACTAAATCGTTCAATTTTATATTGTGGGTATGTTGAATGCGTGTATTAATTAAATTATAGGATTCAATATTGGTCCAATTTATTAAAAATAAAATGTTTGCGATCATAATCCACGCCGTCAAAGTGATTTATATTTTAAATATCGATTTGCTTATTGCCAACTTTGAAAGACCTCATGAAATATTTCTTGTTTTATACATTTCAAATATAATATCACAATCAAGAAATGTCTGAATTTACCGGTAAACGTCCTCGAAATGATATTTTGGTCTTTTAACGTCCTACCTGGTAGATCGCAAAAATAAGAGTCATTCAAGCTTCTATTGAAATTGAATAATTTGTAAAAAATACTAGGGTTTGGGGAAAGGCAACATACTGTAGGGATGTATAAGTGACAAGTTATTTAAACAATTGTTTGTTTATTCGTACGTAAAAAATATTCGTGATTTTTTATTATAAAACAAGCTCTGTTTAAAAAAACAAATCATGAGAAATAGACTCCCGAGAATGCAGATGTTTTCCAAAATAATTAGAAAGAAGAAACTTCTGCACGTCGAAAAATTCTAACTGGAAATAGCCAAGTAATATTGTCAATAGTTAAAATGCTAAAGACTTGTTGATCGTGAAAAGGCTAGACAGTAGTAGCTAGAAGATATTGTTTACCAGTTAATTAAGTTTGGTTTAGCAATAAACAGCACTTTCTGCTGCAATTCTGGAAAATAATTGGCATTTGCAATTTACAGTCAGTTATAAATACCGCGAATAAATGGAGAGATTAAAACGTCTTTAAATTACCATAGCTCCTGTGATCTTTTATTGATGAAAATTATAAAACACAGACTAAGCTTTAAGAGACGTAGAAGAAAAGTACAGAAGTTTCCTATGTTAAACTAATATGTATATTGAAATTCAATTTTTGGGATTCAAATATCCATACTTCTTTTCCACAATACGGGAATACGTAGCTGGCACTCCTGTTCAATTTCATTCCTTAGCAATTAAGAATGCAGACGTCAGTTACAGAAGACTACTTATGTTGTGTTTTGCGCTTTGTAAGGACCATGGAAAAACACCCGGATTCCTTTATCAGTACTCATAATTATCCCACAAGTTCTGATTACAGACTACACGTAGTAGTTGTTCAAATTAAAAAAAGCACTTATCTTTTTTCCAGGAACGAACACGGTAAGAGTGGCAAAATGATATCCTGAGGTTTCCAGACCAACCAATAATAAAGACGGCACAAATATTACAAAAAAATATCCCTCATAAAATAACTAACAAAGGGATTAGCCAGAATTTTACAACATGAATCTGACCTACCTGAATTCTAACTTTAATTTAACATAATGCCACTGAGACTATAGACAAACAGAAAGAAACCGTAAATACAAGCTTAACTAAACCTACACAGACACGGGACGTTGTGGACCACTCATAGGATGAGTCAGTTATGACACTCATACATTATATATGTTTTTCGAGGCATGATTCAACGCATGTCCTTACGTGATTCAAGTTATTTCGCTATTTCGTAGTAAGAGCGTATTTCAAACAAGACAATTACAAAACTTTAACTTATACTCATGCATTGGGTATAATAATATGAGACATCATATTAGGTTGGTTCAACCTATATGTATGAACAGATATGTATGGATATATCTATTTATGTAAGTGTGTATATATATTTATATAAGTATATATACAAACCTACACTAGCTCGTTAGTAGCTAATCGACGAATACACGCTTTCGAAGAATCCGAGAACACGAATATCAAATAGATAGATAGATTTAGTAATGACATTAATTAGTGAATTATTTATTTTAAGAAATCATACATTTTATATATATATATATATATATATATATATATATATATTCAATACACCATATGTTTTAGAAAGAATGAATAATTACATTTATTTATTAACGTCGACATTTTTCTACTACGGCTAATTGAAACAGGTTATCTATAGGATACCTTCCCTTTCCAGTAAATTTGGGACTAAGGATTTTATTGAATGAGTTCGTCACTAAATAGATTCCTATTACCCAGGCGAGAATCGAACTCTCCACTCTAGGTTTACCATGTGAGATTGAGCCCAACGCTTTAACTCACATGGCTAACCCGAGACCCAGTTGTAAATTAGATCCTGATTAAATAACATCTGTAAATTTTAATTTATTTTCTTAGAGTCACATTTCTAGCGGCAATACATTCCAAAACAAGCATATTCGTCATTTTCCCGTACGAGATATCTATTATTGCTATTATATTATTGACAAAGGTTTGTTACTTTTTTTTTTTTTCAAATGTGTACTTGGTTGCACTTTCTCCTCCAGGATACCCAGAATCAAAAAAGTCTCTATGAAGCACGTCGAGAATATCAATAGGTTTTTTTTTATTAATCTATTGCTCTAGTTATGATACGGTCAAAGCTTAGGCCCGATATGCAATACGTTTTTGTATACCTTTTATTTTTAATGACAAGTTCAGAAAAAAAAAAATATAAAGATCCAAGATTATTTTGAGTTTCTATAAGAATAAATTGTATAGCATGCGCTAAAAAAGAGTCATTTAATATAAGTAGCCAACTAAGACTTCAAGAATAAATAAGTTTGAGGAAAACACTGTGTCATTTGTCCCAAAATACAGAACAAATACTGACTGGTGAGTCCAAGGGTAATTATATAAGAGTCAGCTGAAAAAAGCTCCAACCTAGAAACAGCAGGAACTGGCCCAATAACAGCAGGGGAAAAATACGAAACACAATAAGTAGGCAGAGTGGGAGGCTATGGACGGCATTGTAAATCGCAATGACCTCAAACAAAACATTGGCAACAACAACAGGTTTCAACAAGTGATACGATCAGTAGGTATGGGTCCAAGGAAGGACGTTTGACTTTATTTTATTTTTATTTTTAGTTATGTTCAATCTTCTTCCTCCTGGATTTTGAAGAAAATTCATACCAAAATCCCATAAATACCATATCGGAATTTATAACTGCATCAACCACCAACAAGAAGAATGTACCGCTTATAATGCACCTCAAACTATTATCCTAAAATATATCTCCCACAACCTGCATGAACAAATAAATGACCAATTAAATTTTGGTGACATTTGAAAACCTGAAACCTATGAAAAGTATATACTACCTGAAATGTATACGCATACAACGCTACATAACAGCATCCGGCGATAATGTCGGTTATATTAATGAGAACATAGGATCAAAAGAAGCATTTTCTAATAGACCCAGAGTTAACTAAAACAACTCTCACTTAACAATTCCTCCTTGGCCTAGTTTGGATCTAGAATTGCAGAACACGTGACAATCTCAAGATAATTCTGGTGTCTAATTAAAAACAAAAACCAAAATGGATAAATTATAATACAACTGTGAATGAAACCTGAATGGGAGTATTCACTTTACTGAAGAGGGCAAAGTAAATTTTAATTGCAAATTCCATAACTGTGTAAAAATTAGTTAATTACTTATATATATATATATATATATATATATATATATATATATATATATATATTTTCAAAAACAGCTGCTTCAACTGCTGGAGGTGTTTCAATGTAGCCACGAATTGGTCAACATTAGAGGGGAGACTACAAAAACTATTATTAATGAGTTTGATATGAGCTAGGAATCTGAAATTGTACCGATTTCGTAAAGCATGATCCCCATCTATGCCCTCGTGAAAAATCATAACGCCAATTTGTTGTTCTTCCTCATTTTTGTACACTCCTATAGAACGTTTCACTTCGAGATGGCAGTATGTATTTTCAATGGGGTGCTCTGTCTCCCTCTTGCATATGCTTCGCTAGATAGCTCTGTCCTCCTCCCTCCGTGCGACGTTGCCGCTATATCTCAAAGTTGTCCAATTTTTACGGGAAAAATTCTCTAAAGTTCAGAATTTATCGCTCCATCTGCCTATGCTAAAAATTTATCAAGAAAATAAAATCTGTTTTTGCAATTAATTGATTTTGTCCATTTTTTCATAAAATTTTTAATGGAAATTCTTGTTTCTCTCGTCACTGTGATCTTATTTGTTAAGATATTAGTTTGAAATTCGACATGAAGTTAGTATATATTATCTTTATTCGTAGCAAGGAACAATTTTTTTTTCAACGACATTCCTTTCCATGTTTTTGCCATAATAAAAATAAAAATTGAGAAATCCTATTTTTAAAAAGTAGCCTGCGGGGAATTTCCGTTCTATAATTGTTTATTAAGTTTTGTTATACTCCTTTTAAAGAGGACAATTCAAATTTAATTTTGAGCCTCCTCCGAACATTATGGGACGCTGACAACTGATGCAATTAATGTTTATATGTTGTGGGAGCGTCGCGGCACGAGGAGAGCTGGACCCCCCGGCTCTCTCCCGCCCGCTCTCCCGTTCTTTCTTATAACTGTCTATTCTACCATGATTATTTAAAAAGCCTCAACTCAGAAATTGTAAATTTTACTGGGAAGCACTTTTTTTATTAATCTTTTTAATGTGATTTGAAGTTAATAACTTAAATATATCTTTCAAAATGTAATTTTCGACAAACATTGGAGTTAAGGCCTTTTATAAACTGAGAGCAATAGAGGACTGTGAACAAACAGGATTGGGATGATTATTTATAACAATAATATTAATATATATCTTTAATCCATTAATAATTATTCATTATAATCATAATTATAGTTGCATAATTAAAAAATAAACCCATTTTAATCAAAGAAATTCCTAATAAAAATCTTTAATGACCTTCAAAAATGTCTATTGAAAGCAACTTAATTTTAGAGTATCTAATTTCTTAGCCCATCTGCCAAGGAGAAGAAGCCTATTAAATTTAACGTTTAAAGAAAAAACTATCCATTTAGATTATTGGCCAAAATAGTCAAAATCTTAAGTATGCTTCATCAATCAAAACAAAAAGCACGAAAATGTAATATTATATTAAGAAAATATAATATTATATTAGGTGCTATATAAAAACATCAGTACTTGTTTCTTCGTCTGACAGAGGTTCAACTCCGCTCATTCCTTGCGAGTCCGCGACGCTCGCACAACATATAAACATTAATTGCATCAGTTGTAATCGACCCATAATGTTCGGAGGAGGCTCAAAAATAAATTTGAACTGTCCTTTTTAAAAGGATTATGACAAAACATACTAAACTATTATAGAACGAAAATTCCCCGCAGGCTACTTTTTTAAAATTGGATTTCACAATTTTTATTTTTATTATGGAAAAAACATGATAAGGAATGACATTTTTAAAAAAATTGTTCCTTGTAACGAATATAGATAACATAAACTAACTTCCTATAGAATTTCAAACAAATATCTTAAAAAATATGATCGCAGTGACGAGAGAAACAAGAATTTCCATTAAATTTTTTAGGTAAAAAATTGGCACAATACAATTTATTTCGATTGTGTATCTTGTTTTGTTGATTTATTCTTAGTATAGGCCGATAGAAGATTAAATTCTGCACATTTCAGAATTTTTCCCGAGTTTTTAGAAATTTGGCGGATTTGAGTGAGATTTGGCAACAGCGCACCAGATCTACTGCCATCTCGAAGTGAAACGCACTATAGATGTGATGAATGCACACTTTTCCAAATATTTCCAAAAATCGTTTAATGGGTACGAACTAAACAGATGATTTCCCATAAGGGAATTCAAATATAGTTGTATTAGCTTCCCTTACAGACTTACACAAGCGAGGTGCAATCATGTTTGCCAAAGTACTTAATTAAGTGTAGGATTAATCAGGTCTAAATACAGCCCACTCTCTTTATTGAACGGTGTTTGGTTACCCAAGTAGAGTGTAACAAGCACTTTGGTTGTAGTAATTGGTGCTGGATCAAGTACCTACTTCACTAGTTAGAGCCAGCACTGAGGACAATATCCATCAATTAGCAGGTATTTGTGGAGGGGTTTTAATTGGAAAACGTGAATTAATTAGAAACAAGATAAACATCTTTAATTAACGTGCTCAATAACGAAAGATGAGAAGGGAGAATCGTAGCTGACAACTCCCGACAAAAGCATTCTATCTGTTGCTATAATATTATAATTAATAACTTTACTAACGCGTGCGAATTCCGGAAATAGGCGATACGAAATTCATGAATGAATAAAATTTAGTCTTCTCTAAATTCTAGAATTTAAATAATTAGCTTGGTTTTTTTTTGTAGTTAATAGCACCTTTAAAGGTGCAATGACAAAGAGTTAGGGTTTTTACTCCTGAATATATATACCGGGTGTACAGAAAGTTCTAAGCCCGATTTCAACTTACATATTTTTATTTTTCAATATAGTCCCCCTCAACAGCAACGCACTTATTCCACCGCTTTTTCCAACATCTGTAACCCGGTCAAAAAAAAAAAATTGTTGTCAAAACCTTCCAAAACAACCTTGACAGCTGAGGTATCATAAGTACACCAGGCTTAGAACTTTCTGTACACCCCGTATATATATATATATATATATATATATATATATATATATATATATAATATGTTTATTTATTTTTTTATAAACCTTGGCACAACATTGCAAGAAATGCCAAGGCGAGGCATAAGGGTTTGATAAAAGTTCAGGAGATCAGTTGTACGCATTTCCTGCCTTATTGTGGTCGCACTACAGACCATAGATAGCTACTTGTTAATTCGTGTAGCTACTCAATATTCTATGATGCTGAGTGAGCACCCGGGGGACCAGAAAGCCTAAACCCCAAAAAGCCTGTGAGCGAGCAAGTAAAATTTAGAATGCGAATCCCTGGTTTAATCTTTGAACCACCACCACCCCATTTACTTACTTTTTTTTATTTATCTGGTAGGAACTACTATTCTAAATTGAGTTCACCTCCCTCACCATTTTATATTTATTTTTCCTGAGTTAATACTTTTAATATTAAATAATAATAAACACAATTAATTAATTTGTCATTATTTCTAAGTCCTTTATTTCCGCGTATCCATCCTATACCTATATCCTTCGAATTCATGAGCTCTAAACCTCTGCCTATAATCAAACCCGCATTGATTCTACAACGAATAATTACACACGATCACTCTTAATTATTTACCGTGATTTGGCTTTAATAAATGTGATAATCTAAAGTCAATTTCTCGGGGAAATCAAATTCAAATATTGAAGTGGGCTGACATAATTCACGGAGATCTTGTTATACATTGTTAAACCACAGTATGGAGAGAGGATTTAATTTTGCTAATAATCCAGAGAGGATTGAAAATGATAAACAAATGAGCCGAAATTGAAGATTAAATCCTTAATACCATCCATTAGCCAGATCTCTGGTAATCTCCAGCCATGTGTGAACCCGCTACTTAATAAATCAGGGGGTTGAAGCCAACAGTGAATGGATTCCAACAATAGATTGTATTTAAAGGGAATCAACCAGAATAAACTGAAGCTAACGCATTTTTAGATTATCATCATCAGGAAAAAGTATTCATATAAATCTATATAGCCACCTAACATTAAAACATCTGTCGCATATGAGCTGCGTAAGCTACATAAATTCCTCATGCTGATAACGTCCTCTCAAATTGACTCCTCTACTTCCCCTCACTCTCCCTACGAGCAGGGGAGAAGTTAACAGATTCATAATAACGGAGGTAGTTCCAGATTTTGATTTCAGTGCTTCACTTAACCACCACCCCCCGGTCCAAATTCAGCTTTTCTTAGTCCTTAGTATTATATAAAACTCTTAAACATCCAATTAATCAGCATACAAAAAAAATAATACTAATATTAAATCATTGACAGACATATTGGTAAATATAAATCCGAAGGGACTTATTTTCGTCGTGTTTTTCGTAGGATCAAGGACAGTTAAAGAAATTTTTCGAAAATCCCGTCATGAGAATAAACTCAATGCCTTACTTCCAATAAAACATTAAAAGAAATCTACTAGACAATCGCTCATCGAAAGTGCTAGAACATTCAGTTTCCTATCGTGTGATTTAGAATTCTATTGGTAATTTACAGAACAAAAAGGTATTATAATCATCAATGTCTAAAAATCCCGACTAAACCGATTTCCAACGTGCGGGTTTGGCATCCTAAGGATCTCACATCACCAGACTTTTAGATATCTTTAAAAAATCCAATTTGTAGAAGTGGGTGTTTACTGAAGGCTGAAAACCAGAAATTACAAAATAACTCTCTTAATAGCTGAGCTAAAAATGTATGAACAACAATTGTAGAACATCAATAGTTAAACCAGATTGGTTCTATAACATTATTATGAGTTTTCCGATTTCAACCATTACCGACAATGAACATTGATTTTGAATTAAATTACTAAATATCAAGTACGGTATAGATGAAATAAACATTTTAATGTTCAAAACGTAAAATCTTAAAAAAATAATGGTAAAAATTATGGTAAAACTAATTTGCGTGTATCTCAAACATTCAATCATTCTACACTGCAAACGATATTTGGTAGTTAGCTTCAAATAAAGTGGAGTACGATATAACAGCGTATTGCTAATACGATACGATAAAGAGGGGAGGGGGGTTACAAATCTCAGTTAATAATCAAGGTATTAAAAAAAAAAAAAAGTGTAGATAACAACGTATAAGAATGTTCCGTTAGTAATAAGAGAGGTTGTAAACAAATTGACGACCAAAAGTATAAAAACAGAGATACTTTCCCTGGCAGTTTTCCAATTTCAGCCATTAACGAACTTGATGTTTAATTGTACATAAATTGTTTAAATACCGTGTTTGGTAAAGACGCATTAACAGACAAATATTTTGATAATTTTGAACATAATTTTCGTCCCTCCTGGGTAGGCTCGCTAGACATTTGAAGACATTTTTCGTGTCATGAGCACAACCTTAATAGACCTTAAGAGAAATCTGCTAAAAATCAAGCAATATAATAGATTGAGTAGGACTATGACTTCTCAGTAACGATTGTGCTAGATTATTGAATTTTACGACAAAGTATGCCTCTATGAAGTGAAGTAGGACTGTTTGACGATGTTAAAAATATATTATTATTATATAATACTTCGTAAAATGAAAATGACTATATTTTAAGGCTTATAAGTAGGCAGCGGCTGATAGCAAACAACTTTAGTTGGCAAGTACATTTTTTTACTATTTCAGGTTTTTTAATTTTTGGTTATTTTACTGAATATATTTACATGTTGAAATAATTGAAGGGCAAGGTGATTCAGAAGTGTTCTACGTTATTTTCCTTTACTCTTCGCATAAAGTGCTGTGACCATTCTGACGCTAAGGGTAAACTCTTTGTATGCGTTTTGTTATATTCCCGTGACGCTTAGGGAAATCCCAAGGTTTCACGACTAGAATGAAGCTCAAGGACTTTATGAAGTTAGTGAATACATGCTCGTTTGATATGGTTCCTATTCAGATATCTATCGTTTTGTAGAAATATATTTTTTAGGAGACCCAAGGTCCCTTTATTGAAGGACTATTACTTTATTTTCTATTCTCAGTTCCCCAAATCGTGAGATTCTCAAGAGCAGTTTTCCCTCCCCCTGAATAAATACATCTAAAAGTAATATCCAGTAAGAATTGTTTAATAAGGTGGTCTAATATATTTGCGGGGTTTTAATAGTCTTTTTGAATTGGACATCAAAAAGAGAGGCTAGGAATATAAGATTGTGAATACAGTAAGCTAAGGTTAGACTTCAGAATGATAAAATGATTAATTTTACTTTATAGTAGTAAAATATAATTTGAATTGATATTCTTGGAGATGATCGCTGTTAGAACAATCCTTATTGTCTGTGGTTGTCGGTCACAGGGGGTTGAAATGAAACTACATCAGTTTGCCAATGTTTCGGTAAAATTTATTACCTTTGTTAAGGCCTGCAATTATACATGCATATTAATGACAAAAAAGGGTTAATTTATTTGATACAGGGTCTTTTTAAATGTGAAATGAATGCATGCACACAAATAAATATATGTTATGCTATGGTAAAAGAGTTGATACATAAAATTGAAATTAATTAAGAGACTGAAAAACCGATGCACAAGTTTGGAAATTATAATTAAGTCCAAATGATAAAATAAATAATTTGGGAAGGAGTTTTATACACACCCTATGAGTAGAAGTGGGGGTTTACTAAAGGTTGAAAACAAGAAAATTCAAATAACTCGCTTAATATTCCAATTAAGAAAAAATGAGAAGAGCAACAATTGAAGAGGATCAATATTTAACAAGATATGCCATGAGGAAAGAACTCTGTTGCCAGAGAACCATTCCCTAATAGTAAAATGAGCAAAGACCTCCTTAGCAAGTGCACGCATATAATCAACAACTATTATCAGTATGGGACCTACACAAAGAATGTATTATATTGGTGGTGTTGGCTCTTGAATATTTGTTGAATAAATGTAAGTTATTTTTAAACAATAAATAAGAACACTGTTAAATGCTCAAACATGAAGAATGAGTTAACGTGAACCATTTTTCAAGTTTAATCAAAAATTTCTAATCAAAACAAGGTTGATTTTGAATCAACAACTCCTCTGAAAAAAACTCCAAAAGCACATGGCAACAAATCCAGCCGCAGACAGCTAGACTTATAACCGGTGTGGTGCACATGTGTTCCTCCCTTCACAGGCTGGCATCTATTCTGAGCCGAATAGAAGGAAGCAGATGGTTCGTGAGATCGATACTATCAGGCAAGATATTCACTCATTCTCCCGGCAGGTGAACCCAATGAAGAAAGAGACTAATTTAGTTTGATTTTAATCATATCCTTTCACTGAACGAGAGCAACTTATACCTGATGTAAATTAATAAAAAATAACGGATTGAATCATAAATAAATAGTATTTGAAACATGTTATAATTATTTACACAAACATAAGAAAACGTAAAAATTAAATTATATACTTATTTCCATAAACAGAATCTAGAATTGGTGAGCGCCTTCGATAGATCGCATATTCCTTTGAAATATAAAAAATCGGTCTGGAAGGAACTGAGAATAAAGTTGGAGAAAATTGCTAAAAAATATCCGGAAGTGCAATGAAACAAATTCCGTATTTCCTTACCCGATAATCTGTCACATATCTGTATGGGAACCCCCCCCCCGGTAATGGTGTGTTATGTTAATGTTGCTTATTTATGCATCTCTATGCTACTGTGGCTAATTGGGGCGGGCTATCTACTTGTTGCTGTCTCCACCCTGGCACCCAAAATGTATAGAGCTATTCAGGTTTGAACTTGGAACCTCTAGCATGGCAACCCCATTCTTCATTTCCACTAAGCTACTTATCATCGAATTGAAAGCACCCTGGGCCCGGCATGATCTTCCCGTACATTTCGGTCTTAAACAACTCCTTTAACGACACACAGAAGTACGGAAATAACTTTCGAATTTTAAGTTTTATGGAACTCCGCCGTTAACGAAACTGATTTTTGGTTGAAAAAAATACTGTTAAATGTCAAATATGACAATTAGAATGCTCCATGATGATGTCACAACACACATTTATCAATTAATCTGAAATAATAAAATTTCAACGAACAAAAACCAGTTATTTAAGCTTGCCACAGGACGATTTGTGATGATTTATCGTTGTTGTGACATGAAAGAGAGTGAAGTTTACTTAAGACTGCAAAGCATAGTTATATAAAAATTATCCATTAAAACATGAAGATATTTGGAATTGACTCAAATGCGAACTTTATGTTTGGGCTTAATATTTGGTTACATGAAATGTATCAATATTGAGTTTGGAACTATTAAAAACACCTGCAAACGACAGCGCGAATGTGTGTGTGTTTCACAGACACACCAACTACCGCGGTTTTTGATTGATCGTAACCAACCACGATATTTAAACTTTTCATGAACTGAAGAACAAGTTAAATAATAAATAAAAATCCTATCCAACCTCCTGTAAGTAGGATTATTGTATACTTTAAGAAACTGTTTAAATGTAAGTAGAACCTCTTTGTAAGATTTCCTTTATAGAAAAAATGGTACAGCTATAAGCTAGGCTAGAAAATATGATATTCAGAAATGTGATTTTTCAATTGCTAAGGGACGAGCTCAAGGTGTTAAGTCTTAGCTAGACGCGATCAATCGTAAGGAGTTGGCACTGGCCACACCCATCTACACTTTATTAGTCTCTAGTCCTTGTAGATAGGACGCCAATCGAAGATATACCGCTGTTTCTCATGTAACCTGAGTTTAATGGCTTCTATATGTTCAAATCCCAAGAACAGTATTTAAATGAAATATCAAATATTTAGAAGTCAAATGATGAATCACGATTATTTCTTCATAAAAGAAATTACAATATCGGAAGAAGTCAACGTAGAGACGAAAAAAAAAACAGTAGACAAATTAAAAATGATCTTAACATAGTTCTGTGAATTCTATTTTAATTTCAACTTAGAGGTGCTTAATTAGATAGAGTGGTGAAAAAAAAATCTGAAATGAATTCTAAACTTTGTATACAAATATTTTTCATATATGCCAGTGTAGACGTATATAACGAGTAATAAACGCCATAACAGCGGGTAGAAGGCAATCCTCGTCCTCCATGCTTATAAAGCTAGATTGGAGGTAGACTGAAGACATTTGTTTACTCATTCATACAAGCCTATGCCTTCATATAGGCAATAGCTTAGGGCTAGGAAGGGGTGGCCTCTAACGATTCCGGCAGCGAATGGAATACTCTACGTTCTTCTGGAACCATTCGAGGACAATGCCATGCAGAAAGCAACGGGAAACCATCGCATCACCTAGTAGCCCCCTAACTTCACGATCTTCTTTTCTTGGGAACAACCAGGAGTAGTATTTATAAATAATTCATTTAGCCATAGTACCATAAAGCGGACGTTGATAAGCAACAACAATAAAATAATATGACTAATTAGGTGAAACAAATTCTAAACTTCACATAAAAATTGTTTTTCAAAAAGAAAAAATACATTAAAGTACACAGTCAGTTTCAATAAAATAGTAGATTCTGGAAACGATCATTACATTTTGAGGAGTTAAAGTATAGTGCCAAGCTAAGGATTATGGCTAAAGTAAATAAACTAAGAAACTGTAGTTATACGCATGTTTTGTTGTTATTTATTAGCTTACACAATAAGCTACTGAAACTAATGTTTACTAGCCATTTCTAGCCGCGATAGGACTTCTAAGTCTTTAGTAAGTGACTTCATTACTAAATAAATTCCTATGCCCACACGGAAATCGAACCCATGACTTTGGGTATACAAAGTTTATTAAGACATAGGTCTTAATTCATATGGCTATACTCAGCTCAATATGACTACTTCAATTATCGCAGCTCAGGGAGTACTATAATAAACAATATAGAACCACCCCACTTTATAGTATTAATCTCATTTTTCCCTGGCAAGGGAAAATCTATTTGATTGGTTGGTACCGCCTTGGCAAATCCTGAGTCTTGGTCTAAATTTACATTCCTTCAATTTCGTAAATATCTTTCTTACAGATGATGATATTTTTTTAAATTTATTTATTTCATTTGTAAGTAAGACCAAATCTATGAAATTGAAGGAGAGCAAAATTAGACCAAGAATAGAGAATGAAGAAAAGAAGAAGGTTGTATCTTATCCAAATAAATTTTCCGTTGTCAGGGTGACTGAAAACGTTAAAATGAGAGGCAAACTAGTACTGACTGACCAATTCTAAGCTTTGATAGCTCAATTTTTCTACATTCTATTTCTGTCATGAAAATAGACGATGAAATTTACGACGGCTCAATGATCAGAACGAACCGTCGTCCTCATACATGCAATTGCAAAATAAATCATAGCTATTATTACTAGAAACATAGCTATATTGAGTTTTCAGAAATTCTATGCCAGATATGTGAAAATTAAACGCTGATAAGTTTTTTGTAAATGGAAATGAATGTTGTGGCGTATTTTTGATACTTGAAGCTTTTTATAAGGATATCAAGCTACAATAATTAGGCTGTCGTGCAGGTGTTGCATAAACTAAGCAGATTTCCCACTTGCAGCAAAGACAAGCTAACGATAAAATCTCACATTCTATTCCTTATTCCTCGTGTAATAAGAAGTCTATGTATACAGGATTGCATATTTAACAAGGACATGTGAGGTCTAGAGATACAGTTTTATGTAATAATGGGGGGGGGGAGCATTAACTGAGTGCTAAAACCAAAAAATACAATTAACTGTGTTAAAAATCGAGTAAGTTCAAAATATTTAGAGCAACAATTGAAGCAGATTACTTCGGTATGCATAGATAGACTTTAACTATGTCGTATGTGGTTACTATTTGAATGCATGCGACTGTAGATAGGGATACACTTTTTATGATATAAAATTTAATAGCAATTTTTTTTTCTATAATGTTTTGTGTTTGTTGCTCTGCCAACTATAACAATATTGTATTTCTAACCCAGGTCACAAAAATGTACTGTCTTTGTCTAAAAATAATTCAATCTTTTACCGAATGGTGTTCTGAAGGTGACTCACGCAAGTACCCACGCACACACTCAGACACACACACACTCGTGTTTGTGTATGTCTGAGTGTGTGAACGGAACTCATCCATTTCATGGACAGAATAGATGAGCATTAGAAGACATTTTGATAATCATGGTTAGGAGTAAAACTTTAATAGTTGATTTCCGGCAAAAGAAATCTGCTTAAAAAAACAATTATGCATTATTAATTATTACTTATATTGACTACCAGTATTAAATACTACTACTGCTAATAGTGATGAGTTATCTACCACCCTTATCTAACCCAGGTGTGAATAAGGATTTCAATTAATTATTGATTTTTTTTTAATGTGAAGTTCAAAAATTATATTCTTACTCATAAAATAAAATAGTAAAGCCTGACAGCCGTAATTCCGAATTTACATTAAAAAAAAAAAGGCGCGACATTAAGAAAACTGAAATGGTAAATAAAAATGTCAATTGTGGTAAGTGTAATTTATAAGTGTGAACAAGAATGTTCATGTTCATGTTCATGATTAACATTTGAATAACAAGGCCTTTACGAAAACATAAGACTTGTTCTATTTAAATTAAAGATTAAAACAAACTGGCTGGGTTCTTGAAGTTTTGGCTCAAGTCCACGAATTATTTTAAGTAATATAAGATCAGAAATATAGTCGTTAACAATGGACGCAGGAAGGGAACAATGCTTACATTTAATTTCACAGACTAGAATAATCAACTGGAACTAATAAATAGGCAATTCCCCCCCCCCCTTCCAATTAAAGGCGAGTATTTCAATTTATTTTCGAACAGTTCAAAATACACAAAGGTTTAATATTTAAATCGGATTAGCATTGAGGGGGAATTAAAATCAAGATAAGGTAAGGATTTACAAAATCAGAAGACATACAAAGTATGGCTAAATAACGTTTATTATATAAAATATCCCATGCATTCTGCTTCTCTAACAGAAGAGGAAATTACCTATTATTTGAGGAGATCAATTCGACTTCCACCCCCCCCCCAAACTATTGCGCGTGCTTAACACACACACATGCACGCAAGTACCGCATTAGCAAAGTGCGGTTTTTGGCAGGTGCTGCGTAAATTAAACTTAATTCCAGTATTTGAGAATACTGGAATAGCCACTAATAACATATCACATGCTATCCCTTAGTTATCCCATAATGAGAAGCCTACTTAAACGGGTTTTGGCATTTAAGATGGGCAAAGAAACCTGAGATGTTAAGTAGTACGAGTATCCTGAAGTGAAATTGGTTGATTCGAGAGCGCGGGAGGAACTGAAGATTTCTAAATAGATATATCTAGGTTAATATATGAGGAATATGTGTAAAATTGTTGTTCATTACTTTATTTTTTTTATATGACGTATAAAAGATATACATGCATTTGTATTTTATTCCTCTTCTAAAAAAACACCTATCCTCCTTCTGATTTTGGCTATTAAATCTTTAGTTTTACATGAAACATTTAAATATGAAGTATGGCATAGATTAAATAAAAAGTCAGACCTCTAGAGGAGAAAATGATCATTCAGGACATACCACTTTCTTTATACCTTTAAGGACACAATTGTGCTCACAGAGACAGACATGAGGTATTAACGAATATCGTCTGATCTTAAATAAATTAAAAACAGGAGAGGAATTCAGAAATGAAGCTTCAAGACCGATGGGCTTATAACTAATACAGGAAAAAGTGAGGCAGATAAAAGGACCGTAGAAATTACATCTCGAAACGTAATATTACAAGAAGTTAATGAATCTGAAAGTAATATACCAGCCCGCAAAGACTTCAAACACAGTTAATCTCACTTTTCTTATTTAAAACTCTTCAGGTAAACAAGTTTGTTTTTTTTTAAAAAAAAAGTAATAAAAAAATAAATAAAGCTATTAACAAGAAAAGATTACTTTCCTCGATCGTGCTCAATATTTTAATGGCTTCTTCTGAAAAGATTCTAAATGGCGATTTAGAAACATTTCAGAGATGAGAAAAGTCAAGACGCGCATGGGTTGCAAAACTGGCCAGATTTCTCTTGGGCTGGAATGACGTATAATTCATATGTCACATTTCATTCTCTATGAAACCCTTAGTTAAAACCCTATATAAATAACATTTGAAATTTATGTTGGGACATGAGATCGTTAGTGATATAATAGTGAAAATTTCCAAGTACAGAAGTGAGAGTTTAGTGAACGCTGGAGTCACCAAAATATAGAGACAATAACAATAACTCTTGGACATTGATTCTTGTATAAAATTTTTGAATAAAATCATAATAACGGAATTTTTTGCAAATGTACATTCTCCTCTAACCTCTACCCCTAGAAGGAATTGGCACATTAACGAACTAGAATCTTTTGTTTTAGCTGAAATAAATGAAATATACAGAAAAATGGACAACAGTGGATTACAGTAACTCAGGCAGTTCAATATTATATATGTTTGAAGGGTCAAACCTTCGGGCTCCCGCTCTATTTCCTAGCTAAAATTATTGTTTCAAGAAAAAACTACTGAACAAAATAAAAGACACGTGGGTCTTGCGTAAAGAAAAAAAGCGCTGGTGGATTGGTTCGTGAAGTAATATGATTAAACTAAAAGGAGTGAGGAAAGGAAATAATTTCTCTATGACCTCTCCATTGCCTCTATTGATTGACTGCTAACAATAATTATGATATAATTTTTCAATTTTAAATAAAAAATTACAATTATTTCAAAACTTTAATTTCCAGCAACTAGAATTCGCCTTGTCTAAAAGGGGATCAGAGGATGACGCAAAAGTTGTACCCGTATTTACAAAGTACAGTAAAATTGTATTTGAAAAATGACAACTTACATCTCAATCCTCAAAGAATAACACCTCTTCTAGGTGGTCTGAGACGAGCCGACTCTTCAAGCTCTTCGCCAGGTCTGTATCTTTTGATTAGAAGAACTCAGTAACGCCGTTTTCGACTTCCTCCTGATTAATGAACTGTTTCTTCCGAACGAAATGAGCATTGAGTGAAAAAGGAAAGAGAGGTGAGGCCTTTGTGCAGAGTATAGTATAAGTTCTAGACCGTCCAGTGTTATTCAAGCAGTATGGGGACGAGCATTATGTTGAAGTAGGAGGATTCTCTTCCGATTGATTGTAGCACGATACTTCTGGCCGAGAACTTCGTAAACCCTAGCCTATAATAAAGTTCTATATTTAATGCAAAAGTACGTCCACACTAACCAGTTCAAAGTACGCCACACCCTAAAAACTTCACCAAACACCCAACTTCACATTATGTGCAAACCTGTGATGTTTCACAACAGGATTCGACAATTAGGCTGGTGTTAACTACTTGTTACTGCTTATGTGAGTCAGGGTTCCTGTAAAAAATCCATTTCTCATTACAGGTGACTACTATTTCCAGAAACGAGTGTCTGACTGGTGAGCAGTTGTTGACATATGTCTACCTGACTTCGGGATGGGGAGGCCTTTAAATCATACAGTAAGACACGGCCTATCCTAACATTTCTTCAAAGGGATTAGAAAAAACTTATTATTGTTTTACTAGAAGGACCATGGGTGGTAGAAACTCCTTAACACATTGTCCACAGTCCTTTCTCACATTGCCATCCTACTCCACTTTACTACACTGCATACTTTTCCGCCCAGCAGCCACTCCTGCATATCTTACATTTCCAAAAATGCTGAAGAAAGACTCGAGTTTTAAACTGTTCAAAATTAATGCTAAAAGAGAGCACCACAGGTATTGGTTTAAAAGAGATACGATTACTGAGAGAACAATTGTTGTTTGAAAGGTTAACTTTCTGATAAACATGTCTAGTTAGGGTTTAAAAACTGATAGAACAGAACAGATAAACAAACAATTCCAGTCAAGACCCGACAAAACGTTTGTGTGATCCTCTGTAATTCTACGCCAAAATAATGACTCTGTTTACCATATGCAATAGTAACGGGCGCAAACAATCACACACAAGTACACTTCTAAATAACGAAATATTCCTAATAAATAATAATTGATAAAAACCTTACTAGGGTATGACATCCTAAACGTCAGAACACACCTGAAAAAAAGAAAATAGTATAAATTTATCTTAGTTTGAAAGATTTATAATACATTACATGAGAGAAAACTCTAAACATTCGAGGTGCTTAATTATTCAGGCACCAAAACAAGGCAGGGTATCGTAAAACCATAGCATTCAAGCATAGAACAGATTGCTTGCTTCACTCTTGGACAAGTAAGAATTCTGTATTTTATTGTTATTTATTAATGTCCACTTTGTGCTACTAAGGCTAATTTGGACAGGTTACCACCCTTTTCTAGTCAGGGAGGGACTGAGAATTTTATTTGAGTTTGTTACTAAATAAATTTCTATTGCCTAGGCGGGAATAAAACTCGCTGCCTCTAGGTTTAGCATGTGAGATTAAGACCATCGCCTTAACTTACACGGCTAACCTCAGCTCCAATACTATTGTATACCAGTAGTGATTTATATTCCAAGGATGAAAAATAATAACAGAAAGTTTCAATTTGCCCACATCTCTAAACCCCATAATTCCAAAATTAGGTAAATCTACCATTACTTTTCGATAGGTTGTTGGATTGTTGATGAATCCATGTTCCATAATATATCTTGGGTTTCTTCAGGTTGCCTTGTGACCTATTTGTGCTAACGCTTATTTCATTAAGTCTTCTAGGTTGCATGCAGCCCCTTCAAATCGATTCATGTATTATACTGACCCAGTGTTAGCTCTTGCTTACCTTAGTAAAGCCGCCCTATTCTGATTTTAGGTGACAACGTAACTACCTTTGGTCTCAATAAAACAAATTTACGCTAATAAAGATTGACACTTAAATGTACAGTATATAGATAGTGGACAAAAGTTTTGAATTACTGAAAGTTAAAATGACTTCATCGCTATTATTTTAATTCACGAAATAAATTAGGACCGGTAGATAAATAGAAAAAATCTGTATTTAAGACTTTTTTCATTTTACAGGAGTCCTTTCATTAGCTAAAATAATATTAAATATAGTAACAAAACAAAATTATGTATATAAACAGAGTAGAAAACAAAATAATAAAAAAATTAATAATATTTATTATTATTATTATTAATTTGTTTGTAATAAATGCTCTTATTTTTAAGCACGCATTTCATGTAATAATATAAATCTTTGATTATCTTTTTATCTTTCGAATCAATATTGTTTTCAGTTTTTCTAGTGTTGGACCTCCCTGATTGTCGAGCTTCAGTAGGTAGAGGCGTCTACATAGGGCATCTGAATAGGAAATGTGTTATGTACTTTTTCATCAAGTACATTACATATGGAACACACTTCTTCTAAGCTGATTGTATAGCTATTTCCACTCCAGTAGGAGGACAAACGTTTTGCCTATGCTATGCGAAGTTGTGATACTATCCTTGCAAATGGAATTCGTATTTCAGCTGTAACGTAAAATTCTGGACCCTGGTAGACTGAATTGTTTTGTTTTTTTCTGTACAGGTCGACCATTATTGTATGACTGCTTCTGAGAACATTGGCGCCCATTTGAATGATTATACTTTCTTCTCTAAGCTGTTTTAAGATATTGCGTTACCCAATTATACTTTGCGAGGTTATTTGGAGAACCATACGATATTACAAGCATTTCCCAGGGGTTCTAATACTTGGTGTTTCTAGGAGCTTGACTAATCAGCGTAGAGCTAGTTTGAACACTTCAACTTTGAGATGCATGAGCGATATTCGAGCCATATATCCTAGACTATTTCGGCACGGTTACAACAGCCATTTAAAACACGGTCTTGAATTTTTCTACCACATCCACATATCGGAGAACCCAGACTTGCCTACCACATAAGATAACGGAGAGGCATAAGGTGGCATTCTATTCATCAACTAGAAATCCTTTAGAATGAATACCTGCTAGGACTTCATTTCATGAATACACCAGCAAATAAATTTCTTGGCCCAAGGAAAAATCGAACTTAGGGCTAAATGACCGCCTCAAATCTCACAGTTAAAGTGAGGCATGAACAAGTCCAGTAAACTAAAATTTCCCAGATGAGCATATAAATTACGCCATTTAATAAGATAACATCGTAATTGAAACTTTACTGAACCATAAATCCAACAAGAATATCTGTTTTGACCAGCCTTAAATCACTGTTCAATTTATTATGATAAACAATATCAACTTAATTTGTTCAATTTATCATATAAGGTTAGGTATTGTTTAAGTTAAGTAAGTTTAAGGCTTGCTTTTACCTTTTTTCCTTACCTTCTCTCTCTTCCTAACTCTTTTCCTTTCTTCCTCTTCCTCCCAGCCCATCTATCAATCTGGATCAAACTAAACCAAGTTCCCTCCCCCCACATATCTCTCACAATAATGTCTTTTATAACAAATTCTTATGGTTATAAGTACAAAGGGCTTCTGTGTGTCAACCTATAAGCACGGCTTAAGGATGCTCGCTTGTCTTTTTCAAGTTCATTTTGAACTCTGAATCTAAAAAACAAATAATCATGCTTTACCGAATTTCCATTGGAGCCACAAAATCAAACAAATACTTCACCATAACAACCCTAATAGTGTTCTAGCCCCAGCTGAAAATACTCTGCATATTATTCATCAAAGGTGTGAGTGCCCAATCCTCATAGCACCACGCGCAACCTAACTCTTCGAGGTTTTCCTCCATCCTCTATTAGATTGACAAGTAAAATTCACTTTGTGTCCTGTTAAAATGCTTTGGGCAATTCACTTTTCAGTTTCTGCACCTCTGCCAAACGAATGAGTAATATCATGCTACAAAGGCACTTAATTATATAAATAATACTATTGGTGAATTGTGTGATATTTATCTGAAGACGGAAAATGCTAGTGAGGATAATAACGATTTTGACAGATAAACTATTGTAAATAGAGATAAATAACAGATCTAGGGAGTATGGTATATCTGCAAAAATATGAACTCTTTAAGAAACAACAAAACTTTGAAAGTTTCATTTATTATCTAGGACACTAGGAAACTTTTGCCAAAGAAGCTTTATTTATTACGCCTTTTCAAAGTGTTTTCCACAATCATTAAACCAGCTCCGTCTTTTTCTAGAGGGCCTTCCTTCATTATCTTTCAGAATCAATGGATCTTTAGGGTTCATCTTCACGTGCACAAGGATTCTCAGACTGAAAGAACGGTGTTCAAGACATGTAACCAAATATTCAGCGCAGATTTATATAGAATCGAATTTGTCAGGCTTCGTGACAATACGAATTACCAGAATACAAATATCGTCAAGAGTTCAATATCAACTTTGCTGTGACTGTGTTCTGTGTGCCCCAAACGATACGTTTCAAAGTCACCTTGAATTAAAAAAAAAGTTATAAATGTCTTATTTGGTTATTAGTCTACAGGTGTACCGTTATCAAAGACCCAAATATTTGTTGAATTATAGTCTGTCCATCATAATAGTTCAGCCAAGCCAGGTCAAATACAGAGATTCTCCCTATTATTAATTATTTTCAGAAACCCCCACCACAATGTCACACATCGTATTATCAGCTAGTCACAAAACCTATGGTACACTTTCATAGAACTAATTCACGTCATGAGCAAATAACCAAGCAGAATCGATAGAATTACTGTTCCAATCATTCCAATGACTGAATATCTGCTTCATGGGTATCTTGCTTATCTTCGTCTGGTGCTTTCATCACAGCATTAACGTTTTCTTCTGTAAGAGACTTTATGGTATTCCCTCCCCCCTAGACCTACTGAGTGTCATTTTCTATCACATTTTAACACCTGAATATAATATGAAGACATCGACTAGTGCAGCCATTCATCTGAAGCACTGATTTATATTTAAATCGATAGCAAAGTTATATTTTATAACTGACAATATGCCACTTTGAGGCCACGATTTCATTGCTAGCTTTTCACGGTATAAATGATATGCTAACGAATGACTGAGACAAACATAGAGGTGGGGCTACTGGTAAGTTAAGGACATATCTCAAAACACCTAGCAAAAAGAAGCCTCCAACAACTCCAAGGTATTGAAAAACTGTCCTTGTTACCTATCTAATAATGGGTCTTTATGGACCATTTGTGTGGATATATAAATACAAAATATATTCGAGTATTTAACATATTTTCGTGGGATGCGCTATAGCGAAAAATTGGGACAGATTAATTAAGAAATAGGAATAGCCCGAAGCATTTTAAAGACTTTGAAATGAACGACTCTTTATTTTTAACTTGGCCAAATAAATAATATTGTGTGAAGAAAGGCATTTCTTCATTCCTTTACATGTCTGGATAATTTAATTGTGTAAAACTGACAAAATTACGAAAAAAATAAAGTATAATAAGAGTAACGAAATCCTCCCTTAAATAGTTAAACATCCCACAAAAATACTTTTTTCATAGCTCGTAGCTTATTAGCATAGCTTATGTCCTTCAAAGTTAGCTACTGTTTATCTAGTTGATATGCCATCAAAAGTAAATTATTTTAACTCATTGAGTGGTAAATAGTCTATAAATATATTTTGGGTACAATGTTGTTCAGCATTTCATAAAACCCTTTTAGAGGAGTTTTGTTTTTCCATTGCACCTAAGCTTGAGTGCAACCCAATTTAACCAAAGGCTGCGCAACAATGGGGGAGATTAGCAACGATACCGCGGATGGTATTAGCGGATCGGTGGAATAAGACCCTGACATATTTGTCAGTATCGTGGTGAACCTTTTCTCGGCTTAATACTATTACTAATATTAATTGTCTGGCTAGGGTTGGTCCACAGCTCTGCTCTGCCAGAGCATGCTATCAACTATATAAACTATTATACATACACGACTCAAGCACCAAGAACGAATGTTATTTATGTCATCTCCACTTTGTGCTACTAAAGCTAACTGGGACCGAGTTCAAGACGCAAAATCGTTAGGTCGGAAAGTAAGAAACTTACGTCCCCACGTTTTAACACATGATTAAAAAGTTTTAATAGGGACGTCGTGTCGTAAAAACTGCCAGCCAGAAAAATTACCATTATTTAAGAAAAAAATTGATGTAGAGAAAACATGTCTTCCTTGAACTCCTATTAAATTGAATATACAAAATGTTTCTCACTTCAATTGAAATTGTTTCAGATAAAAGTAAATACGATATCTCTGTTCCAAAACATCCGATCAAAAAAGTGCAATGAAAAATAACTTATAATTTTTCTATGATAAACAAAAAAAAAAAAAATTAAATACAAATCTTCTGTATCTCTATTAGGTACAGCAAAATTTGTATTTTTGAATTTTCCTCTTTCCCTAAAAATACCCTCTCCTCCTTCAATTTCATTCAAAAGGGACGTAATTTGACTTTAAACCGTCCTAAATATGAAATATAAACAATTTAAGGCTTGTATTTTCTGAGTTACGAACATCCTGATACATTTACAAATGCCTCGCCAAAACTCCGGGAGGGTTGAAACATATAATTCCGTTGAAATATGAAAACACCATATTACAATACATGTGCACACATTTACAATTTCAATTCCATTATTTCGTAAAAGGAAGTAAATGTATGCATTTAGATATATCGAATAACCTCGTTGCGATTTTGAGTACCTGTAAGTTTTGATATATAACAACAAAAATCAGCTAAGCATTGAATGTACAGTGTGGGCTGTAATATCATTTGAAATACGTGTATTCAGCATTGGGCGCCATAATAATAGTCACCATAAAGGCTATTCCATTAGAATGCTTTGCTACCATAATACATTAAAAATAATTGAAATTAAAACAATGGGGTAGTTAGAAGGCAGGAGGAAGGATGCAAAGGATAGTGATACCTCTTATCACCAGTATGAAACTAAACCTCTAATGATCATTAATTCCTTAAATACTTCCCATTTCTGAAATAACAAATTAATATTTATATTTTATTTATAAGTAACATTAATTTAATTCAAAATCTTATACAAAAATTTAAATGTTCCCAACACATAAAAAAAATTGCAAACACATCCAAATGTTTTTGTTACTTTCACTATTTGTCTAATAACATTAAATAATAAAGAACACAATATATTTGTTTTATTAAGAAGATACATTATCTCAACTTTTATCAAAAAAGTGTTTATGATTAACGAGAGTTTAATACAACCAAAGGCATTATAATTAACTAATCTACTTTAGTTTTCTTTATTAAAATACAGTGGTTTGCACTGCATCTGTACCGTATAAAATGTTCATAGGATTTCCAAAATTATTTCCTACAACGAGAATTCCTTCCATACACAATTCCCATTAAGGAGTACGAATAACCAGGTTAAGACTGCTAACTATGAAGAGATGAAGAAGGATATAACCATTCCAGGATGATGCCGTCTACGGGAAAAAAAGAAGAAAAAAAAGAAGAAGTTAAGGAGAGAAGGGACAGACTATCTGGGGCAAGTCAGCCTTTACGGGGACACTTAAAAATAACTTCACCGTCAAGCCCCTGTCCATGTTCCTCCCACACCAATAGCACAACTCCTTAATACTCCCAAAAGTTTACTGTATTAAATTAATTATAACAATGTACATCTGCATTACTAATAATGCTATTTTCGGCCATAATTAAATAATATAAAATTTTAGGGAGGGCGGATCAGAACTTAATTGACGTAATATCTCATCAGTTAACTATTATGTAAGCCGTGAATACAAGAACTCGCCAAAACCAACTTTTATCACAAATGATAAATTTCTCTTCTCAAGCATGGAACCCCCTAGTGTGCTTCTTGCTACTGTTTATCCAACTTATAACCCCCCCCCCACTCCCAAGGCTGAAAACTGTAAAATAGAATTATAAAGGTTAATTTATTTATTTATTTATTGGAGCTTCGCAGCTTCGGCGATGTTGCTCTAAACTAAAGGATATGTAACTTTAAAAAACAAAACAAAAAACAATACAAACAAAAAAAATTAACAAAATTAAACAAAACAGAAATGGAACACAAAGCACAAAAGGAAAACAAAACAGATAAGGAACACAAAACGCAAAAGGAACACAGAACACAAAAGGAACACAAAACAAACAAAGGATTTACAAAACATAAAAGGATCAAAACACAGAGAGAAAACACAAAAAACAGAGATGATATCAAAACAGAAATGGGAAAGAAATAGGAACGCAACTCAAAACAGAACTGGAATAAAAAAAATAGAACACAAAAGGCGAAATTTAACACTAAAACTGAATGAAACACAAAAACGGAACTAGAACTCAAAATGTAAATGGAACTCAAAAACAAAATGGAACTCAAAAAACATGAATGGGAATCAAAAAACAAGTATTGAACACAGCAAAGATAAAAAATAAATGAGCAAGAGAACAAATAAAGACAAAATTCAAAGCTAGGTGAAAACTGCAAATCAAAACTATTGATATTGGACAATAAAGAAATCATTAATAAAATATTTAAATATTAATTAAATAAATCAATAATTAAAATAAAATTGGTGTATAAAATGAATAAAAGAAATTTAAAATGATTAAGGTTTACATAAAACATAAGTTTTTACTAGTGACTATTTACATAAAACTTTGTACTCCCTAAAACACACTGGGGTGAGTGAAAACTCATACACCCACACAACACACACACACACACACACACACACACACACACACACACACACACACACACACAACATTATAACATTTATTTTAAAATGCAAACATTAATTTTAAATGGATTATATTAGTTAAATTTTTGTGTATATGTTAATGTCTTTTAAATGTTGTAGTATAGTGGGTATGTATGGACTACCTTCAGTGAGTAAGTCATGTAGGTCGTGGGGTATCTGTAAATGATCTCGTCTCTTGCAGTCTGTCAGTATGTGTTTTATTGTAAGAGTCAAATTGCATACATTGCATTTGGGCTGCTCCCTTTTTTCCATTAAATAGTTATGAGTAATAAAGGAGTGACCTATGCGGAGCCTTGTTAAAATCACTTCCTCTCTCCGCGAATATGTTGCAATTTTGTTAGTCCGTGTGAGTACTGTTGATTTAATTTGTCTTAGTTTATTGTCTGTTTGTAGCCATTTGTGTTGCCAATCATGTAGTACGTTAGTTATTGCAGAGTGCATTTTAGCAGATTTCCCTTGAGGGAAATCAGCTATTGAGGTTGTACTCATGACGGAATTTTCGACATTTTTCTTCAAATGTCCATCGATCCTACCTATTAGACGAAAATGAGGTCCGTTCAAAACTGTATATATATATATATCTATATATATATATATATATATATATATATATATATATATATATATATATATATTTGTCTGTTACCGCTCTAGCGGTCGCAATTTTTGTTTGATCGTTACCAAACTCGATATTTAGTCGTTTTATGTAAAAAGAAAGATCAAGTTCGTTAACGGCTGAAATCGGACCATAGGGAGGGGGGGTTTAGAGGGGAGGATTTTCAAAAATTCGAAATATCTCCATTATTATGCATCGGATCGAAAAATTGTATATAACCAATCTTATTGCAAATTAAATTTACTATAAATATTGTTATATACGTTTATTCTCTATCGTAAATATTAACCGAGATATTTGCATTTTTCAGTTTTCAGCAAACCGCCACTTCTACTCATGTTACGTAAACAATACTCTTCTACATAATAAATCACATTATTGGAAGTTTAAATACTAAAAATTGTATTCAAGAGACCTTTATTATACGAGATGCATGCAAATATTTCCTGGTGACTCCCCCCCCCCATCTTAAAGTTTTGGACTACTAAAAGTTTATTGATTGTGATAACAATTATTCTGACTCATTATTAATTACAGTACTAGATATAGTAAATAGTTCTCAATAAAATTAATATGTTATATTCTGATATATTTCAGTAATTGTTTTTCTTTCCGGTGTGAGGCGGGACCAGCTTGTTTACATTTCTAACCTAACGCTTCCTGTCGGTAGGTTATCGAAATTGGATGAAACATTTCTTATTTCCGTTTGTATTTATTCACGGTGTTGTGTTAGCAGTATGTAAATTTATCTATTACTAAACTTCACGAGGGAAATCTGCTTAGTTTACGCAGCCCCTGCGTGACGGACTTTTTTAATCCCACTAACAATAATAATAGCGGAGATATATTTTTTTATTTTACCCCTCCTCTTGGTTATTTTTCAGTTACAGACGAACTTGAGCTTTAGCTTTACAAGACGCGATAAAATATCGTGTGATAACTATGCAACGAAAATTGCAACTACTAGAGCGTTGGTAGACAAATATTATTATTATTTATTAGCGTCCACTTTTTGCAACTAAGGCTAATTGGGACGGGTTATCTACAGGTTACCACTCTTTTCTATCCAGGGTGGGACTAAGGATTTTATTTAATAAATTCCGTCACTAAATAAATTCCTATTGCCCAGGCGGGAATCGAACTCGCCACTCTAGGTTTACAATAGACAAATATTCATATACATATATGAACGGCCCTCATTTGAGTCATCTCTTGGCAGGATAGATGTAAATTAGATGTAAATGTAGATTTGTAAAACTCAACTATCTGCAGGTACATAAGATGGTTAGTGATAAAATATTTTAAAAAAAAGAAATATTGTTTGAGAATGCAGCAGCCTTTATGAAGGCTGAAAAAGGAAATATTTATGTATACATAAACACACACAAATATATATATATATATATATATATATATATATATATATATATATATATATATATATATATATATATATATATATACACATTAGCACGAATGGAATTTTCCTCGTTATGCCTTTATTGTAGGATGCCCTGTTACATAAGGCAACCGTAAGCCACACCTAGTTCAATTCATTTAAATCGTCTATTCCCGTTGGAATCGGGAATTTCATGTTCAGGAAAAATATTATCACCAAGTGACACCAGTAGAAAAAACACACACGCATGAAAGAATTTCAACGGACCTCATTTTCGTCAATAATCAGGAAGAAATTATAATAATGCATTATGAAGGCAAGAGTACAACCTTAATAGCTAGTTTCCCATTAGGGAAATGTGTTCAAAGTAAATAAATAATTGAATTACATGCTAACATAAATAACAGAAGTAAATATATATATATATATATATATATATATATATATATATATATATATATATATATATATATATATATATATATATATATATATATATATATATATACTAGCTCAGATACCCGGCTTCGCCCGGGAATTCATTTGAGGCTGAATGGTGATGGTATTTTTTAGCAGGCTTTACATTGCACAATATTTTGACATTTACCCGTCCCAGTGTTTAGGATTGATACCCGTCGTTGCCGGTGATTTGCTAATAATAAAATTATTTGTTCGATAATTCTTCACAGTCTTCGATATTTTCTATTGCCCGTTTCTTATACATGTAAATATGGTGAATTGTTATTTCAGGCCTCCCTTATAACTCCCCTCCCGTTCGAACCTAAAAATTTTAATATAACTTATAATCATGGAAGAATTAATGCTAATTGACATACCGAGTTTTGTTAAGTTCGGTTCAACCGTTAGTGCCCGCTAAAGTTTTAACGTATAACTCATTTATACTTAGGTATACGATAAAAGTGTATATAACAAAAGTTACTCCAAATAACAAAATAAACAACTTTTGTTATGTTTACATTTGCGGAAAAACCAATAGGAAACGAAATATCGCTATTTTTAATTTCAGGCTTCCCTTATAACTCCCACTCCTGCCCGTACATAGAAATGTTGGTATGGCTTATTATAATGAAGTTCTCACTGCTAATACACATACCGAGTTTTATTTAGTTCGGTTGAGTCTTTTTTGGCAAATAATATTGTTGACTCCCGCTATAATTTTTAGCGTATAACGCATTTAAACTTCGGTATACGACAAAAGTGTATATAACAAAAGTTACTCTAATAACAAATTAAACAACTTTTGTTATATGCAAATTTCACGAAAAACCAATAGAAAACGAAATATCGTTATTTTTAATTTCAGGCTTCCCTTATAACCCCCACTCCTGTTCGTCTCAGAGAAAATTAATATAGCCTAAAGTCTAAGTTGGGTTAGTAGTAATATACATACCAAGTTTAATAAAATTCGGTTCAGCCGTTTATGCGTAAGAAGGTAACAAACAAACAAACAAACATACACGAAAGAAACAAAATGCAGATATGGTGTCTATGACATGTGAAACGAAAAGTTATCGTGAAATTTCGCAATGTACAGACAGAGGTTACAATTTTATATATATATATATATATATATATATATATATATAGATAAAAATGTCGTAAACTATTATATTATATTCGTAAAGTGTCTGTAGATTATTTTATTGACATTAAATGTTTAGGTCGAGCATTCTTTGAAAGCCGTCCTCCTCCCCTTTATATAACTACTAATAGAATTTTCATAGTAGTACCTTGTATTATATACTATTTAATAAACGTTCTTACTCCTATAAATGAATTCGTAAACGGATAATATTTTGTATTAAAATATTTCTGATACTAATGAAGAGAATATTAACATGAAATACTTCCAATTGCAATCACTTATTACAAGTGGTAAATATTATATATATAAATATATATATATATATATATATAAATAATAGTATTATATTTTTTATCCATGCAAAACTATAAATTAATGATGAAACTATAAACCAGAGTATTATTAAAAAACTATGACTAACTTTATTAATAGCCATGTAAGCAACAAGGTTACGTATCATAGTAATTATGGGAATCCTTGTACAAAAAGAAAAATCTCAAATTTTTGCGAAGTCATAATGACAAAGCTCATTAAGAATGACGCCAACACCTCAGAATCAGGACCAACTACACTAGCATTGGATTGTAGCCAGCTCACCTGAGACTTTGGCCAGGACGCACTACACGTCCCTTCCTCATGGCCCCAGGACACCGAACTCTAAACACTACAGCAAACACTGCACGGAGCACATAATAAACAGACTGAGGCTAGCAAGGGGTCGGCAAGGCCCAGACCTTCAGGCAGGGCCTTGGCACGCTTCGGCCGAGGGCGATCTCTCTCTTTTCAGATCTCCCAGCAGCCCATTAGGAAAGACATACTTATAATGAGCCCAATATTCTTTATGACCTTACCAAAACGCCTTATGTAGAGCGAACTAAATAAATTAATTATGAATAATTACATAACTAGAGTAAAAACAGATCGAAATTATATGAGACAGTACTCTTAACTGTCCATTCTTGTTTAAATTCGCAAGTACAGCATGTAAATACGGCAGGACTAAAAGATACAAGTGAATAAAACTAATGAAATGAAATATGTTTATTTCCATTATTATTATTATTTATTAACGTCCACTTTTTGCAACTCAGGCTAATTGGGACGGGTTATCTACAGGTTACTACCCTTTTCTAGCCAGGGTGGGACTTAGGATGTTATTTAATGAATTTCTTCACTAAATAATTTCCTTTGCCCAGGCAAGAATCGAACTCGCCACTCTAGGTTTACCATGTGAAATTAAGGTCAACGCTTTAACTCACATGGCTAACCTGAGCCCCAGAATTTATTTCCATTAAATGCTATTATAACATACGCCAAATGGTTCTTTTTGTTTTGCTATAAACAATTTTCTAATATTATGTCAATTAAATTAGTGAATGACATTTATACTTACATAATACATTCGTTAAAAAAATAGGTCAAGTTCTAAGAATACATACCGTAGTCCCCCATCTTATAGAGAAAATGTACCTGATCACAAATTTGTTTTAAAACTATATTTATGACAAATATTTAGTAGTTCTATTTAATAATTGAACATTTTTGAAAGTATTCTTCTTGTATATAAAATCATTGATGAATTTCTTTAATTTATTTTTAAAGAAAGAGTATTTTTTAATAGTTTTGATGCATTCGGATAAAGCATTAAAGAGTTTTGCTCCTGACAATGATACGCTTTTCTCGAAATATTTGTTTGTGGTTGGGGGCTTGGAGCATATTCTGGTAACTTCTTTTTGATTATGTGTTATGCTGTTTTTGTAAAAAAAGTTCATGTACTTTTTCACAAGCAATATTGTTTGGGTACATATATAAATATTGGCGGAAGTCATTATTTTTGACTCCTTAAAAAGTGGACGACAGAAGTCTCTCTAACAAATCTGGTATCAAGTAGCATTTTTCCCCATTCATGCCTTTATTAGTATAATTGTAATTTTACTCATGGTGTCTTGTCTGATGCAAAAGGTAGAGAGAAACCACTGCATGTTTTCATTCCCTCCCTTCTCTCTTCATTCCCTTTTTCGTTCCTTGTAAAATCAGGATTACCCGTTCACGGGAACAATTACCAGGTGTAGACTGTATATTCAACATAAACCTTTTATAATCCTTGTTGTATGTAGTACTCGGTCATGTGGGTTGAAATGAAACTACTTCAGTTTGCCAACGTTTCGGTAAAACATCTTTGTAAAGGCCTGCAATTATACATACATATTTATGACAAAAAAAGGATTAATTTATACAAATTTAAAAATTATAATTAAGTCCAAATGATAAAATAAATAAATTGGGAAGGAGGGGCCTTGACAAAGGTAATATAGTTTTACCGAAACCTTGGCAAACTGAAGTAGTTTTCATTTCAACCTACGTGACCGACAATCACATATAACAAGGATTGTTCTAACAGCGGCCAACACAAAGAATATTCAAAACCTTTTACTTTCTTGCTTACTTCTTCCAAATATTAATATGTGTACCTACTGTAATTATTTTTACTTAAGTAAACAAATAATCACTTACATATTTAAATGAACGAAATAAATTTACTATACAAATTTCAGTCTTAATATTTCCATATAAATTGTATTTAAAATGCGCAACAAAATAAATAAGATAAGGCACTATTATTAAGGAAGAGATATAAATGTAGAGTTGCTAGTCAGGCTATTTCGAAATGTTATTTTAATCCAATGTTTAGAAGGGTGGCAGGGGAAACAGATCAACATTTGTTTTCAATTAAACAAGCTGGAACACTAGCAATCAGCATATCCCGCTGGGATTAAGGGAGTCAAATACAACTAGCAAAATTGGAGGCAACCAACTACATATTTCCCTTCAATTATTCATATCTAGACATAAAAAACGACAACATATGGCGGGCCAGATTCAGAAAATTTGCATGCCCCCCTCCTCTAAAAAATTCATTTAATTTATTATTTTCCGTTTAATCATTATTCCTTTAGTGAGAAAGGAGTACGGTTCGATTAATTATCAATTATACGGCACTTTTGCTCCTGTTGGAGATTTAAAATCTAAGCTTTATTTCCTCTTATTAATGATTTGTAACGTTGTGCCATCTCAAGATTCGCAATTAGGACTAAACTTTTCTAGCAATCAATGCAACTTACTGCCACAGTTGATGAATGAAAATTAAAGGGTAAGGCCAGAGGCGTGATGTGCCTCATGATGTGAGGGAGCACTACCCAGAGGGTTCAGGTACCTACTACATGGCAGCTCGCCAATATGTCCAAGGAAATAAAAGTCCGTCACGCAGGGGCTGAGTAAACTATGCAGATTTCCCTCGCGAGGTTTAATAATAAATAAACCTACATACTGCTAACACAACACAACCGTGAATATTAAGTGAATAAATACAAACGGTAATAAGAAATCCATCCCCTCCCCCCCGGAAAGGGAGTCTGAAATGTAAACAAACAGGTCAGCCAAAGGCTCACCGGAAAGATAAACAATACTATAACTAGTAATGTAATGTATAATAAATCAGAATAATTTTTATCTCAATCAATAAAGTTTTAGAAGTCCAATAATTTAAGACGGAGGGGGGGGGGGTCACATGAACATCCCCCCTCTCGGATAATAAAGGTCTCTCGAAAACAACATTTGGTATTTGAGCTTCGAATAATGTGGTGTATTATATAACAGAGTATGGATTATGTAACAAGAGTAGAAATGGGGATTTACTAAAGGCTGAAAACTGAAAAATGCAAATATCTCGGTTAATATTCAAGATAGCTTTTAGAACTAGCTTTTGGTGGGAAAGTCACCCGTCCGTTAGCCGCCCAGATTTAATTAAAGTGCAAATATCTCGGTTAACATTCAAGATAGAGAATAAATGTATATAACAATAGTTATAGCAAATTTAATTTTCAATAAGATTGCTTCAATAAAATGTTTCGATCCGACGTTCGATCCCTAAGGGAAATCTGCTAAAAGCCATAAAGTCCAGATGACGATTTTCACTATTCCATTAGGATTGTCTAGTAGGGAACAGGGTCGTCCAAATAAATCAAACCCGCAAATCACCTGCCTGAAGTGGCCCGTGTGATGTCGCCAATGGAGAACATTTTAAATAAGTTCCTTGAAAATTGGAATGGCTAAGGTGTATGGCACTGTACTTTTGGCAATGTCGTGGCCCAGGTTATTGTAAGTCCCAGAAAAGAAATATGACAACATTCAGTAGATTATATTGACCCACACGCTTTAAGAAGTCAGGTAGTTCTTATACAAATACGTGAAATAAAACCGGGCAAGAAAAGGATTGTAACCAGGATAAACCTCATCCCGATCGTCCATCTGATGTTTATTATTTGATTCAAACAATGAGGTACGTGATTCAATCCTCACTTCTGGCTGGTAAGAAATCATGCTCAGGTCCTAACAAATAATTATGGCAGCCCAAGGCTAGGAAAGGCCTAACACATTTTTTAGCCATGAGATGAACCGGATAAAGGATTCTATTATGATGAGACAGAAAAATATGCTCTGAGGTACGCGACCTTAAACAAGCCGAGGTGAGCAATAGCCCGTCCTCTAGAGCACTTATTGTGCAGTTATCTTGCCAAATAGTAGGATATTTTCAAGGAAACGCACAGCTAATTTACCAACTTCTCAAACACACTTCAGGTTCTTACAACATAGGTCAGAAAACAAATTAAAACTTAGAGGACATGGAGCTGTAAATAGGATTGACCATAATTTAACAAGGCGTTAAGAACGCTGTAAAAGTAATTAGCCCTTTTTTACAAGTATGTTTCAACCTTTGAACCTCCCCCACACGAGGAGGTAATGGTCTAACTTCCCAGGGGCACTATCGTCTATAAAATCTAACTCCCAACCGTTGGATTTAATTCCATCTCTCTAATCACTATTAAGACACGGTGACGCCCATAAAGAACGTAATGACAGTTATATAAATTACATGACCACACATTGGCAGGAAAATGGATCATTTTATAACATAAATGCATATTAGGATTATGTATTACATTTTCCCAACGCTAAAGAAATTTTCCTCGCTTATAAAAAAATAATTTATTCGTGCATTTTTATAAATCTCCGTCTACAAGTTTGCGCGCGTCATGTGATTTTGAGCACATAGCTGCATGTGAATGCGTGTGCTAACGCAATAATTACCAAACTCAATCTTTAAATGATTCATGTAAAAAATTAAAATCTAAAATAGTTCGTTAACAACCAATATCGGACGGGGAGAAGACATTTTCAGAAGAGATAAAATATGGCTTCGTAAATATTTCTTTTATTATGCATCGGCTCGAAGCAGCTTAGATTATCGATCTACTTGTTAAAGTAATGCAGTACAATTTTTTTTCTACACACGTTTCTCTAATATTTGTGGAGTTATTCGAAATTTTACAATATCAGCTTTCGCTAGCGATTTTTACTTACGGTTATTAAATTTCATGCCAGGGTAAATTTGAAATCTGTTTTATCAAGATTTCAAACAAAGAGAGTAATAAGTGAATAGAATATGATGCGCCTGCCTACGGAACATTATTTAGGAAGGAACCACTAAAATGATGGCAGGAACAATATCTTCATATGAAGCAAATTTAATTTATCATGCAATGGCCTGCTAATTTAATTTGTCCTGCAACAACCTAATTCGATTAACCTTGTGAACCGACCACTTGCTTTAAGTGTATGTTGTAATAAATCAAATCTCAACAGAGCATCTATCTAGCATATCTCCTAAGTAGTTCACTAAGTATTATTTTTCTTGAATAAGACATCCTTCACAATGCATTGGGAAATAAACTCTACCCACTACGAGACCCGCAAGGACTGTTTTGTCAATTTTACCTACAGTTCAGATACCATACTAATTCATTATTCTTACAGTTAACCAATGAATAATTTTAATATTTTCTTTTTACACAAGAAAACAATTCTTCGAACTCACCCAGGTCAGCTGGCTAACTAGACTAACACTCCACCACTTAAACCAGAAGCACTGGCTGGTGTGTTGAATACTCTCTATGCCAGGACTCTACAAATACAACGAGTAGATAGTTTGAAGAGGGGCCAATTTATATAATTTTACGATTCAAAGCAGAATACCATTACCAAGTGTAAACACTATATTATATTTATTCTAAGGACAGAATACAATTAAAGTATTATTAACTAATTAATAATTTAATTAGTTTTCATTAAAAGAGAGAAACGGTTGATCGATAACATGTAAAAAAAAATGAACATTTATTCATATTTAAAGTATAAGAATATTGATTAACGTCATACCCCATGACTCCTAAGGACAAAATGTAAATCAATAGTTTTCCAAAAGTTATAATGTTATAATTTTCTTAATCGGAGAATGACTTTTTGACATGTTGATTACCACATCACACCAATATTCTCAACTTCACATAGAAATAACAAAATAGTATATTCATAAAATTACCTGTGGAGCATAATATAGACAAAACAGCACACACAATGGATAGCATTAGCAGAGAAGATTAAAACCAGAAATAATTACTTATGGAAAATAAATTTTGAATTTTAGGCAATCAGGAACTGACAAAAGCATTTGATTATAAAATAGACGTAGTATATTTACGTCTTACGTAAAACTACAATTGTTTATTTGAATAAAATAAGTTCCCTAAAATAAAAATTAAGGTCACTTACAATGGCAAAAATGCACTGAGAGACAGCCAAAGGTTAAATTCCTCTCAAGTAGTTTATCTTCGAGATGACCTGAATATCTCATTCCTTTCGGACTTACCTGACAGCCAAACTCCACTAACCTAAATTCCACTCCTTGTCAGCTCATCAGAAATTCACGACAAAAAGCTCTCTCCGGCAGTCAAATAAACAAAGGCTAATGATAATTTTAGTAGCACTTGGCAGTTAAAAGTCTAAAATTAAATAATAAAATTTTCCAATTGTTTTGTGTCACCTATTTCTAGTCAAATTGTTAAAGAAGTATTTAAGAATCCAATAATTGTAACGCCATTCAAGTGCACTACCATTTTCCCAGGAGGTTTTCCTCCCATATCAACGAAACAAAAGTCTTATCACAGGAAAATTTCCGTTTGCTGCAGCAACAGTAACTATCAACAAAATACGTACAATTTCAACAATTTAGTGATGTTAGAATGCGTAACGAATAAAGTTATTCAAAATAAAATTTCTCATTTAAAAAGTATAATCTTCAAAGAGAATATTGCTCTCATCAACTGGCTTGGCATGCAGTCAAACCCCGCCCAAGGATATGCGTCAAGTTATATCTAGAATTACAATTAAATGTTTGGCAGTGAACCCAAGAAAACAATCCGCCACGTTTTTCTATGTTCAAGCGTGATTCATTCAAACGATACTTACTTGACCACTCTTATCTGTTTAATATGTTCATGAACGTTGATCTTGATATACAGTAACAGGATGATTTTAGGTATAGATCATTTTCTTTAAGATATATTCATTTGGATTCACTAGAATGAGACCATTTACAAGTAAGAGCCCAGGCCCAACAGTACGGGATTCCTACAAGTAAAGTATGGTTTTTGTTCAGATAAAAAGAAAGGCGAATTTCTCATCACAAATAGAATACAAAAACGTGTGACAACTTGGGACCAATCACAAGAAATCCTGTGAAATGCTTCAAACCATATTGTTCCTCCGGTGTTTAGTTTCTGCGAGACTTAGTTAGTGGTTTTCAGAATCTTTATTAGTATTTACTAGAATTTTTGGCTATTTATTTACTTTTGAACGGTATTTTATTATTTGCATACCTTTTGTCTAAAAATATTCATTGAATCCTCATTTGTATTCAATATAAAATGACGGAAGGTCAAAATATGAAAATGAAATGAAATATCTTCCACATATTAATGTCTCAAACTACACGTTTCACATTTGAAACACCTGTTCGGTAGATGATATATTTTGAAATGTAATCGACCTTACTACCGAAGCGGTCATGTCAACACTGCACTCATTCGGTTTAGAGTAAGGTTTTATATATATATATATATATATATAGAGTGTTAAAACTTATTTACACTGTAAGTACGACAGATTAGCGTTGTTCGATATTCAATATACGAGAGTAGATTAGTTGTCAAATGAAAATATGGCATTCTTTGGATGCCATGTCCATGTACACATCTTACAACATATAAGAAAAATAAAATTAATAAGAAAAATATAACATATTAGCAGATCACCTTAAGGACTATTGAGGTAGCAATCAATCATGATTTTAAAAACGTCCCTCTTATGCTCAAACCCCACCTAGGAGATGATGATAATGAGGCCAGTTAAATTTTATATATATCTTTTACCACTCTAGCGGTTGGAATTTATTTGTATCGTTACCAAATTCAGTACTTAACGTTTTATATAATAACTCCTCTCCTGCTTATGCTATGTTGACAATAACAATCTGTTATATTATGAACAACTATATTCAAAGCTTTAATACCAAATATTGTTTTTATTGAACTTTTACTGAGTGCAATACTTGTAAATTCGTTGTATGAGGAGATCATCAATTGAGATTTTACGTCATTTGCTCGAAAATGTTTTTATTTGATGTACACCATAACCAATATTTATCCATTTAATTCAACACTAAAGTGCACTATTGTTAATAAATACATCGTGGAACAGGGAGGGGGCTTAGAGGGCACAGAAGTATAAAAAATAAAATTGTGTCCTTTATAATGAGCCGTACCAAAAAATGTTACAAAACCAATATTGTTAAATATTGATGACCTACAATTCTTCTGTACATATTTGCTTAGCTTAAATATTAAGAGAGTTATTCGGACTTTCATATTTTCAGCCTTGAGTGAGCTCCACTTATGTTCGTCTAATTTTTACTTAAAAATATAAAATACATGGGGAGAAGAGTTCAAAAGTGTATCATATCAGCACCTGGGAAATCTGATTAGTTTACCCAGACCCTGTGTGAAGGACTTTTAGTTATTATTTTAATTGAATGAGCATTAATCGTATAAATGTACTACCCCCATTGCTGTATTTATACATTTTTTTTATGTATACTGAACTTTACCATTTTCCCACCATGTAAAATTGATAATGATTTCTCTTGGGCCGAAAACACAATGATGTGGCTGTAAAAAGAACACTTAAATTAATGGGTTGGTTTACCCTGCTGCAGAAGTCAATGTTTAGATTTTCTATGGCCCTACCAATTACTGACGTCAATGGAGCATAACGGCTGGCAACTACGTAACTACTATTTGGGTCAGAGTGATCTGGGTAAATAGTTAACAATGGGATTAAGTAACCGTCCAAAAGGGATTGGCAGTTATTCGCTAAAGCAAGATGATTAACTGTGAAAAGTTAGTAATATTCCCTCGTTCAAATAATCATAACAGCGTAGACACTTAATATAAACCTAACACCACGCGTGTATAATCCAGAATGAATAAAACCTTTAGAATATACGAGAATTAATATTTTCAGTGACTAAACCTGGATCATTCCTAAAAATTACGTCACGCAAGGGCTGTTTTAACTAAACAGATTTCGCATCTGTAGGACGCGTTAGATCTGTCACCATCTATTCTCCATTTTCTAGGTCTTGCAATTTAATCTGGACATGTTAGTCTGCTCACATGTTTAATCTGGAGATGTTAGTGGCTCAGGTGGACGAAGTGAAAATCCTTATAGTAGAGGGGTTGCGATTCAAAGAATTCTGAAGACTAAAAAATTGCAAATAACTCAGTTAATATTCGAGTTACAGACAAAACGTAGAGTCATAATTGCAGAAAATTTAATTTCCAATAAGATTACTGCTGTCATATTTTTCATTCTGGCATATAACAACTGAGATATTTTGATTTTTTTAATTTTACCTCTCTAATCCATCCCCCCCCTCCATCCTTCTTGATCGAAAAGGATAAGGCGTGTTTAAGCTTTAAATAAAAAGTTTTGTGACGTATTGGCTTATTGCTAATATGAGATGAGTAAGAGTGGGGCGTTAACTAACTTAAATTTTCTTTTGACAAAAACGCAGAATCGAGTTCTTAGCGGTAAAAAAAAAACTGTCGAGCGCACGGGCGGCAAAAGACAAATATCTAGGTAGTAGGATTGATGGACATTCGAAGAATGTTTCGAAAATCGCACCACGAGTACAATCTCTCCTTTATTATTATTAAACCGTTAAGACTTTGTTGAATTCGGTCGTACTTATAAAGATTCAACTGTGTGGCTTCTCTATATACAAACTTCAAAAGGCTCTTTCCAACGTTTCCAAGTCTTTATTCTACAACAATAATATAGTAAAAAAAATGGTATTCGCATAAATTTAAAAAGTCATATATTTTACGTTTAAAAAATGATATAAGGAGTAATAAGTTAAGCCCCAATAGAAATATTGTTTTAAAAATTGAAATATTAGATTGATGAAGAACTAAAAGTGTAGTGGAGTGGTTCATGATATAACAGCTTATTATTAATATAACATGAGTAGGAGAAGTGGTTACTAAAGACCGAAAACTAATATATGCTAATATATCGCTTAATATTCATGATAGAGAAAACATATACATGACAAAATTGGATTTGCGTCATGTTGTTTTTTTTTCGACGCGACTAAAATAGTAGAGATACAAAATTCCTCACTCTAAACCCCCCTGGGCTTCTATAAAATATAGCCTTAACAACTTGATCTTAAGTTTTACACATCTAGTTTGGTAACGATTTAAAAAAAAAAGTCCGTCACGCAGGCGCATCATAAACTAAGCAGATTTCCCACAGCAGATTGAAGTTTTACAATAGAGAAATCTGCCTAATACCAACAGTAGTATTAAGGTATCTCGAAACCTATTCACGAGGGACGAACAGCTACGGAAACGACCGCCCTAACTCTCGGCGGAAAGTCCCGAACATGACGACTCCTGCCGACCACACACACAATACAAATGCAAATATCTCGGTTAATATTCAAGACAGAGAATAAATGTATGGAACAACATTTATAGTAAATTTAATTTGCAATAAGATTGGTAATATACAATTTTTTGATCCGACGTATGATAACGGAGATATTTCGAGTTTTCAAAAATTCCCCCTCCCACTGGTCCGATTTCAGCCATTAACGAACTTGACCTGTCTTTTTGCATAAAACGCTTAAATATCTAGTTTGGTAACGATCAAACAACAATTGCGACCGCTGGAGCGTTAATAGACATATATATATATATATATATATATATATATATATATATATATATATATAATTTTTTGAATGGACCTCATTTTCGTCATCTCCTGGGGAGGATCGATGGACATTTGAAGAAATTTTTCGAAATTCGCGTTATGAGTACGACCAATAGCTGATTTCACCTAAGGGAAATCTGCTAAAAAATGCGACTGCTAGAGTTTCAACAGTTTCATATATATATTTATATTAGTATATCGATGGACATTTGAGAAACATTTTAGACAATCGCAACATCCTACATAGCTACAAGTACATCCTCAATAGCTCAAATCCATTCAACCTCAATCTGCTAACACAACAACAAAACTAAACAAAACAGTAAATGGCCAGTCATACGAAACTATCTATAAAAATTATTTACAAAAAAATAATATAAATAGTTGGAATACATTAAAAATACTACCAATTACATGCATTAGGAAATTAATTGAAAATATTAACAATAAATAAATGTGTAGATCTACTAGAACAACAACAGAATAGAAATATGATAAAATATTTCATAACGAATCCCTTAGTAGCTAATAGTCGTAATTTCCTATTCAATGCGTTCATTAGGACACAGTGCACTTTCAGAGCAACAGTTCCATATTCAGTGCCTGCAAAGGGCAGTAGATTGAACCATGGCTGTCGGGTGAATGCGCAGATCGGGAATTTTAATCCAGGTTAAAAATATGATATCGCTTGTTTAGATTTTTGAATAAAAGTGAATAGTATTTTGAAAAGTTCAAGAATAGTTCATATGTATGGACTCCCCTTTGTCAGTAGTTCTTGTCAATTCTGTAGAATCTATAAGTAATGGAGTTGTTTGCTGACAGTCATTATATGAAAAGCGACACGGGAAATAATTAGAAATAATTACAGTGATTTTCATACAGAACGAAAAACAGTAACTTCTAGGTTGCCAGCCTCAACATTGTATATGGGAAGCATGTTTTAATGAGTTAACAGTTTCATAAAGAAAGCAAAGAACATGAGAAGGTCAGTGAACGATATGATGAACGGTAGTAAGAAAATTAACGGAACTTCACGGTCGGTTGGCTTAAGGATACCGACCTCCACACGATAATTAGCCTAAAGGATCCAGTATCATCATCACCATTAAATCCCGGATCTTTTATGGCACTTGACGTCATAATAGGATCGTCAAGTTGTATTTCCTCTTAACTCGTCCATTTTGGAACTAATTTGTACGCTATGTTTGTTTGAATAATGTACTTGATTAACACAAAACCAACAGGTGACTATGACACGATTAAAGAAAAAATAAAATATCGCCGAAATGTGGGCTCAATTTAATCTTCGTTGAATGTACAAATGACGGAAGGTTAATAGATGAAAAACACGTGGAATATTTCCCTGTGATTTATTTTTCCTCTCATACTCTTAACGAGTATTATACTATTATAAAAGGATTCCACCTTACCACCGAGGCTGTTAACGTCAAGACTCAGAAAAAGAAAAATACATCAGTGGAAGATATTTCACGAGTTTTTCATCTATTGACCTTTCGCCTTTTTACCTTCAAAGAAAAATAAATATAATTACGAAAACTAAATAAAAATGTTCGTTTCCCTTCAGATTTGAAATTCACCAGATCAGAGCTAATCAGGTCCTCAGTTTTTTTTCTTTTTCCATATTGTACAGGGATTTTTACTTTTTGCCACATTATGTAAATATGTGAATCTAGGAGAAGAAATCAAAGAAAAAAATAAAATAAGAACTTAAAATTTTAGGTGGTCACATAAATAAAGTATTAGTAAATAGCATAATCCGCATTAAAAGGGAATGATATTTATGTATTTAATATTAGGTGTGAGAAAACACAGTAGTCGATTTCATAATTTTAACCAAAAATTGCATATACAATAAAAATAGTACGGTTTGAATTTTATCTAATTCAGATTCATTTTTAATTTTACGATTTAATCAGATATTACGATTTTTATATATAAATTGTCTGAAATTTTTGAAATATTGAAGATAGATAGTATATTATTTTCCCCTTTAAATATATGGATTTGGATTAAAAGTTGGTTTCTTATTTCGAAATAACGTAATTTATTAATTCGTCATGCATACCAAATAAATAGTTGACACCCAAAACTCATCATGGACCACTGGTCAGTATATTTACATGCGATAGTAGAAATTTAAATATGTTTGCAAAAATGTCAACGAGCATCAAGAACATGAAAATAATACTGAAACTAGAAATAAATTTTATATAGCCCATCATGCTACAACAGGTATTCCCAATTTTCCCATTCCTGACTTCAGTAACCCCCCCTCCCTATCTGTTGCTAGTGTGCACTATTCACCTGATGTATAGCTCACATAAACACGAACCTAAAATTTTAATTTTGTATATTAAAAACATTTTTCCATAAAAGGAGCATAAATTAAAATGGCATTATGACTTGTGGGTTAGCCTTGTCTTGTTCACTTGGCTATCGCCAAGTTATGTAAGTGGATTACAAAATAAATAGAAAGATAGAATTAGAATTAATGAATAACGACCCAAAATGGAGGTAATTTATTCAAACGAAATATATTTATGAGAAATTAATCCCTTCGTTAGAATAGTGCTAGTTAGTGTGAATGTGAAAAACATAAAACCACTTTCTGGGAGAAGTTACAAAGTTTGAGATAAACCACATATTGTTTTGAAGCAATTCGGTTTTTCCCCCCGCTTAAAATTATCTCAACGTAGAGTACTTAAAATGCGAGAAAGAAAGATCACAATGTGCTGAACACGCCAACTGTTCTGGTATGACACTCGCTATGCGTTATCGAGAGTCATTCCGGCACTTGAAGAAATTTGTTAAGTTTACGCAGCTCCTGCGTGACGGGATTTCTTAGTGTTTTATTTTAGGCTAAGGGGAGGCGGTGCAGTCTCAGTAGGTATAACCAATGCTCGAATTATTATAAAATTTCCATTTAAAAATTAAAAAAAGTAGACTCTACAAACCGTTCAACCCCAGCAATATAAACTATAGACCCTGGATAGAGCGTTTCGCCAGGGTAATGTAATGGTAGACAAGTTAGATATTTACGTACTCTTCAATAATGGATTGTGATTACTGTGCAGAGAGTTGCTAATGCTGTGTGACCTACTGTTAAGAGATCGTGCTGTTAATGAGCAGTTGTGTAGGAGTGGCACGGTCAAGGCCGGAAAGGGGTGTTCCCTCCTTCAACCCCAGCACCACTCAATATTCCAACAAAGCAACATAAATATAACATATACTATCTGAATTATTTAATTTCATTAGACAGACGTCTCCAATCTGGCACAGTTAAACAAGATTTTTACAAAATTGCAATGTTGGAATCCATATGTTATTTTGTGGGTGATTATGACAATAAACAACTCGCAGAACCAACCAAGAACAATATATATAAGAATGGACTGAAAATATATATAATTTTCGAGTTAAGGTAGGTTGGACATAATCGTCATTTGAATATGTTGTTTACATAGCTGAGGCCTAGAAAGCCTATTTGAAATAATCCAGAAAATTGACCACAACTTTTTTGACAGATTACAAAAAAAAAAAACTTTTTTCGGAGCTTAAAACTAGGATTTTTTTAAAAAATTGAAACCTACTTTAATTTTTTTGAACACTATTTTTCCCCTGTGAAGACATTATCACGAAAATAGTACTTTACTATAACTCGCATAAAATCCTTTTTTCTGAACGTACAAACGGATTTATAATTAGGAACTATTAGTTTGAGCAACAAATGGTTTAAATAATGTTAACATAGTTATCTAATGATAGATGATACACAGAAATGAGACAATTTTTTTGGTTTAGTGAATAAATCCTTTTTTAACATTTAAATTCTAATAGAATAAGTAATATGTTCTTTCACAATTTGCTCCTTGTTTAGAAACGCGTTTTGTGGTATTTCTTTATTCTTTTTAAATAGACAAACTGAGCAACTTGTGCCAAAATACAAACTTTGAGGTTCAAAATAGAAAAAAGGACAGAGAGAAAAAATACGAAAATTTTCCACCAAGAGTGGCAATAAATACAATTTCATTTATGATATCTCGATGGTTCAACAGAATTGATGGCCCACAACTCGGCCTAAAAACTACTTTGAGCATTCAGTTTACATATCAAGAAGTCATGGTGCCCAATATTATTTGTCACTTGAAATATGCTACTCACATGAAATGAGGGAATGTGTTTTCTAATTTGACTAAACTTTCGTCATTGCATCATTGTTCCGCAGTATATGTAAAATGGTGTTAACTAACCGTTCTGACTTTTGGATGTCTTATCTCGGACACCATATGAGAATATAAATTCAACTGTACCTTATTTTTCTCGCCTACTAGGTAAAATCAGTGGATATGAAGAAAAGTTGGAGATCTCACGTCATAAGTATCTTCTCAATACTTCATCACCATAATGAAAATATACTGAAATGCTTCTTTTGCAAATATTTCTAGTTTAAAATTCCTAAATAATCGTAAATGGGACAACCCTTTACTAATACTAATAAAAGCATGTCTAAGGGAAAGCACCTTAGAAACTACAAGCAGTGCAATTCACTTCGTTCTTCGTGCAAATGAGAACTCAATCTCCTTCACTTCAAGGACATCCAATTTCTCGCTCTAGTAATAGTCAGTTCAACGACTGGACTGGAATGACTCAACATGATGTAATCACACTTATACGACATGCGCCGGGAAAGCAACCAAAATGGAAGAAAGATTTTCTTGGGTATTGTCAGTGAAATCCCATTACAATTTTGAATGAGTGCTATGATAGTAACGGTGATATTTCTTTTGATACGTAGAAATTAAAAAAATGTGACTTTTACACAAGGTGAAAACTTTTTTTTTTTTTTTTTTTTTTTTTTTTTTTTTTTTTTTAAATATTGAGACTATGCTGCATTCAAAGACAATAGAGCCACAAGCGAATTCACTGCTAATTTATAGACCTCCTTCCATGCTATCAAGACAACGCTGTCTCGTATATCACATTTCTAAGTAACTTGAAGCCTTCAATTCCTTTTACTTGCACTTAACACTATACATTTTAATAGCACATGTGACGCCACAATAAAACTCGAATTAAATTAAACTAAATTATTTATTAACTTCCACTTTTTCCAACTAAGGCTAATTGGGACGAGTTATCTACAGGTTACCACCCTTTTCTAGCAAGGGTGGGGACTAATAACTTTATTTAATGAATTCCGCCACTAAATAAATTCCTATTGCCCAGGCGGGAATCGAACTCGCCACTCTAGGTTTACAATGTGAAAATTAAGGCCAAGGCTTTAACTCAGATGGCTAACCTGAGCCCAAAAACTCGAATAGCACGACGCCGAAATTTACTGATCATGAACTTATTCGAATAACAATATCCCAGGTTAGCGATTTTTTTTTCCTCGTACAAATATAAGATATTACCTCTACATTGTGGTTAATGTTTTATTCTAAAACTAACGGTTCTCCAGGATTGCCCGATAGAGGCGGTCCATACAAATAGGCATCCTTCTTACGTTTATATCTCCAAACTACTTCTCCGCTCCCACCGGGTCAACATGTTGTCCAGTGAATCTCTCCTTCCCGGTGAACCCCTGTGAAGATGTCAACTTGGACATTTCCATCCATTCGTTTTTGATGTTATTACAGCCCAATCCAGATAAGGGGTTTTGGTCGGAAGATCCCTTTTATCTCAGACAAAATTTCGCCAGCGGAGGTTCTCCGCAATGGGAGTCCATACCGACGCGTACACCCTTCAATGTCCTTCAATTATTTGCCGACGCCATCCACTAAGGAATGTAGTCCACTTTTCGGTGCATCTAAGACTCATTTGTCTTTTTAAGCCTGTGGCCCTAATTCCTGTTCTTATGGACCGTCATAAACTGAGGGAATAGCGGAAGTTTTAACTTTCTACTTCATCTACAGGTCTTTGCCCTGGTGAATGACAACGGCAAGCCTTTCTGCAGATATCCAGAGCGATTGCGATTCATTCCTATCATACTCTATCGTAGAGAGTACGATGATACATATACTGGAGTTTGCGAGGGGCCAATGACCGTTACGAACAATTAAAATATATTAAATAAAAAATAATGGCATATTTTCGAAGAATATTTTCAAATATTCATCTAGGAGACAAAGAAAATGAGGTCCATTTAAATTTATGTATGCGTGTGAGTGTTTATATATATATATATATATATATATATATATATATATATATATATATACTAGCTCACCCCGGAGAGATACCCGGCTTCGCCCGGGAATTGATTTCAGGCTTAATGGTGATAGTATTTTTTTGGCAAGGCTATACTTTGCACAATATTTTGATATTTACCCGTCCCAGTGTTTAAGGTTAATACCCGTTGTTGGCATTTGTTAATAATAAAATTAATTTTTTATGTAAGTCTTCACTGTCCTCCAAATTGTCATATTTCCCGTCTCCTGTGCATTATGCATAGATTTCAGTTATTAAGGACAAAATATTAACATAGATTTGAATTAATTTTTCCAGGTGAGGTACCTCATAGTTCAAATTGGAATGAATTGTTGAGCATATCAATATTTCTACGCAAATTACTTGCTCCACACATTGTTCCTGGAGAAATGTATAAAACAAAAAAAGTTAATCTAAATAAAAAAGTAAACAGCTTTTGTTATGTGCATGTTTGTCGAAAAACAAATAGACAATGAAATATCGCGAATTTTTATTTCAGGCCTCCCTTATAACCCCCACTCCCGTGCTAACCTAAAAATTTTATTATAGCGTATAATCATGGAAGAATTAATGCTAATTGACATACCGAGTTTTTTTAAGTTCGGTTTAATGGTTAGCGTCCAATGAAATAGTTGACTCCCGCTTTAATTTATAGTGTATATCTCGTTTATACTTTGTTATAAGACAAAAGTAAATATCAGAAAAGTTACTCTAAATAACAAAATACACAACTTTTATTATGTTCGTATTTGACGAAAAACGAATAGAAAACGAAATACCGCTATTTTTAAATTCAGGCCTCCCTTACAACCCCCACTCCTGCCAGTCCCTAGAAATGTTGGTATGGATTGTTCTAATGAAAGCGTTATTGCTTATACACATACCGAGTTTTATTTATTTCGGTTGCGTCTTTTGTCCAAAATAAAATTGTTCACTTCCGCTATAGTTTTTAGCGTATATCTCTTTTATGATTCGGTATACGAAAAAAGTGTATATAACAAAAGTTACTCTAAATAACAAAACAAACAACTTTTGTTATGTGCATAATTACCGAAAATGCATTAGGAAACGAAATATTGCTATTTTTAATTTCAGCCCTCCCTTATAACCCCCAGTCCTGTTCGTCTCAGAGAATATTAACATAGCCTAAAGTCTAAGTTGGGTTAGTAGTAGTATACATACCAAGTTTCATAAAATTCGGTTCAGCCGTTTATGCGTGAAAAGGTAACAAACAAACAGACACCAAAGAAACAAAATGCAGTTATGGAGTCTATGACATGTGAAACGAAAAGTTATCGTGAAATTTCGCGAAAAAAATCAATGTACAGACAGAGATTACAATTTTATATATATATATATATATATATATATATATATATATATATATATATATATACACATACACACACACATATCAGTCATAATCTTTGTTTCACCGTTGCCAAACTCGATATTTATGTGACTCAAAGAAAACTAAAGATTAAGTTCGTTACCGGTTGAAATCTGACAACAAGAAGGGATGGGGGGAGGGGTTTGCATAATTCAATTGCTAATTAATTTTTGCAATTATGTTATCTATTACTTCTTTTCTAAGCGTTTTTGGGCGAACCATGATCCCCCAGATTAAATGGTCTTCGTAACTGAGTTTTCATTAGTTACATATTACTTCTCGAAATTCTAATTCTAACTTTATACATTTCGTTCTGCAGTACATAGTCACCTACGTACCAATTTACACTATGTCTGAATTGGAATATCCCATAATTATGGTGATGTGGCATGGCTGCTTTTTTGTTGGTTACACATTTTTATCTGCATTAACTAGAAGTTTTCTCCCTCCTCCTTCACTCCATAGAATAATTTGTCTAATAATGTAAACAAACTGCAAATATACAAAGGTGGGTCACAGAGTTTTAAATTCCGTCCATTTCAGTCATCATTTTTTACCTTTTAAGTTTTTGTACTAATAAGTTTCTAAAATTACTTCGAAAGGAACATTACTTATACATAAATAAATAAATCCTAATTTATGTTCAATACGTAAGCAGTACGCTTCGGATTAAATGTTACCATGTTTGAAAAGTACATTCAATATTAAATATATCATACAACTTATAAGGTCTAAAATTATGAATGTAATGAGGTTAAATACATGTTTACAAATAATCATTTAAAGCTCAACAAGGCACGAAGAATCCTAAAACCTATAATAAATAAGAGATTAACTCTTGAAAACAACTAAATGGTTGTCCTCGTTATAGCTGGAAAGAAGATCGAATCTATTTCATTGAGCCTATTAATAATAGCGAATCTACGTCAGTCCCCAAGGGCATCGACTCCACATCAAGGATCTTCCTTTTCGACATTTATACGGTTTATTAAATATTTAAGCCATACAAATCGAAAAGTAATTCATCAACAGAAAATTACCGTTTGGCGAATATTAATTATTTACCTTAGAAGCTAGATATCAAACAAAAACTAGACCAGTGGAAAACAAAATAATCCACGAAGCAAAACCTGACTCATTTTCTCTCCGGCCATATCTCAGCTAGCATTCTTCAACAGCTTATGCCGTAATTTCAATAAACAAAAATACTTCAAAAGTCATTCCTAAGGTAATGATTTTGAGTTACTATAATTGATTTTCTTATAAGTATCCTTCGCCACGGTTGATCTCACAGCATCCACCGTCCGGTCAAATAATTCATGTTTTGGGGTATGTACTACCATGGCAAAATGAAGGAATAATTAGATTTCAAAATATCAATACCATAATCCATTCCAAAACGAGTTATTTATATTCCAAACATTTTAAAAACTGCTGTTCTATAAAGTAGTAATTTTTAAATTATCCTATACAGAAATGAGAGAATTTAAAAATTTTAGTTACTGCAAATAATGTTTGAAATCACACTGAACATTATTTCACCTACCAACTAGAGAATAGTAAAAGTCCGTCACGCAGGGGCTGCGTAAACTAAGCAGATTTCCCACGTGAAGTTTTACAATAGAGAAATTTCAGAATAGAGAGTCAAGCAGTTACGGGAACGGCCCGAACTAGCTCTTGACGGAAACTCACGACTAGACCCGAAGTCGGCCGATCTCATCTCAGAATTTGAAAACAGAAAAGTGCAAATATCTTGGTTAATATTCAAGATACAGAATACATGTATATAACATTATTTATAGTAAATTTAATTTGCAATAAGATTGATTCTATACAATTTTTCGATCTGACGTATAGTAACGGAAATATTTCAAATTTTAGAAAATCCTCCCCTCTAAACCTCCCTCCCACTGGTCCGATTTCAGCCATTAACGAACTTGATCTTTATTTTTGCATAAAACGCTTAAATATCGAGTTTGGTAACGATCAAACGAAAATTGCGACCGCTAGAGCGTTAACAGACAAATATATATATATATATATATATATATATATATATATATATATATATATATATATATAATTTTGAACGGACCTCATTTTCGTCATCCTGGGTAGGATCGATGGACATTTGAAGAAATTTTTCGAAACTCGCGTCATGAGTACGACCTCAATAGGTGATTTCCCTTAAGGGAAATCTGCTAAAAACGAGAAAATGTGTTTTAGTATGGAGGTATAAATATTAATAAATACATAATTGTACTAGCTCAAATACCCGGCTTCACCCGGGAATTGATTTGAGGCTGAATGGTGATGGTTTTTTTTGGCAAGACTTTACTTTGCACAATATTTTGACATTTACCCGTCCCAGTATTTAGGGTTAATGCCCGTTGTTGGCATAAATAAATAAATAATAAAATTAATTTTTTATGTAAGTCTTCACTGTCCTCCAAATTGTCATATTTCATATTTTGTTATATTGTCATATTTCCCGTCTCCTGTGCCTTATGTATAGATTTCAGTTATTAAGGACAAAATATTAACATTGATTTGAATTAATTTTTCAAGGTGAGGTACCTCATAGTTCAAATTGGAATGAATTGTTGAGCATATCAATATTTCTACGCAAATTACGAGCTCCACACATTGTTCCTGGAGAAATGTATAAAACAAAAGTTAATCTAAATAACAAAGTAAAGACCTTTTGTTATTTGCATGTTTGTCGAAAAACAAATAGACAATGAAATATCGCGAATTTTTATTTCATGCCTCCCTTATAACCCTTACTCCCGTTCTAACCTAAAAGTTTTAATAAAGCTTATAATCATGGAAGAATTAATGCTAATTGACATACCGAGTTTTTAAATTCGGTTTAATGGTTAGCGTCCAATGAAATAGTTGACTCCCGCTTTAGTTTATAGTGTATATCTCGTTTATAGTTCGGTATAAGAAAAAGGTGTATATAACAAAAGTCACTCTAAATAACAAAATAAACAACTTTTGTTATGTTCATATTTGCCGAAAAACGAATAGTTAACGAAATACCACTATTTTTAAATTCAGGCCTCCGTTACAACCCCCACTCTTGCCCGTCCCTAGAAATGTTGGTATGGCTTGTTATAATGAAAGCGTTAGTGCTAATACTTCACCGAGTTTTATTTATTTCGTTTGGGTCTTTCGTCCCAAATAAAATTGTTCACTTCCGCTATAGGTTTTAGCGTATATCTCGTTTATAATTCGGTATAAGAAAAAAGTGTATATAACAAAGGTTACTCTAAATAACTAAATAAACAACTTCTGTTATGTTCATATTTGCCGAAAACCCAATAGGAAACGAAATATTGCTATTTTTAATTTCAGGCCTCCCTTATAACCCCCACTCCTGCCCGTCCCTAGAAATGTTGGTATGGCTTGTTATAATGAAAGCGTTAGTGCTAATACATATACTACCGAGTTTTATTTATATCGGTTGGGTCTTTTGTCCCAAATAAAATTGTTCACTCCTGCTCGTACCAAGTTTCATAAAATTCGGTTCAGCCGTTTATGCGTGAAAAGGTAACAAACAAACAAACAAACACACACGAAAGAAACAAAATGCAGTTATGGTGTCTATGACATGTGAAACGAAAAGTTATCGTGAAATTTCGTGAAAAAAATCAATGTACAGACAGAGGTTACAATTTTATATATATATATATATATATATATATATATATATATATATATATATATATATAGAGAGAGAGAGAGAGAGAGAGAGAGAGAGATTACATTGAATACAAATAATATATTATACCTAATATCAACTTTGGGTCTCATCCAAATTAATCATATTTGGTTTGTAATAAATAAATAAAATGAATGAATATTTCATTTATTATACAATAAATGTTTTATTTAATTCTATGAATAAAAGAAGAGGCTGGAGTCACTAGAACATACTGTTTTACTCAGAGGATATTGAGTTATTGCTTTATTGAACATGTGATTACAATAATATAAAGAATTTTCGAATGATTGATGGTAAACAATAGATTTATATTTTTTACTAGACTAGATATTTTGACTTATACGGGACATTATATTGAATTTTGCCACGTTTGTGTAAAACCAGAATGAAGTAAATAAATTTGGAGAAGGATCCTTGAAATTAAATGTAATCTGTAATATATAGTTTCAAATACATAATTGACAACAGAACAGCAAATCGCATCCAATAGTAGAAATGGAAACTGGAATATTCGGCATTAGTAGGGAATCACAAATAAACTAAATAAAACCATATTGTTTGGAATCATTTTTAATGATATATCATGGGCCCCAACACAATACACAATCCACAACACTTTCGCCAGAAATTAATTATTGTGGACGTTACAATGATATTGAAATAATATATTTATTTTTTTCAGCTTCATAGAGTTTATATTATGAAAAAATAATTGTATAAAATATAAAAGCAATACTGACAGCAATTTAATACGAAAGTTGAAAATATTGCTCAGGAATAAATGTAGCAGAACTTCAATCATAAAACAATAATACTCCTTGCTTCAGAAACGGACAATGCCGTAAAGCAAACAATTTACAAACTCCTAAACAAGACTGTATTGAGCAAAAGTTATTCAAGAAAGAGTATTGCACCAGGGCAATAACAAGGTTTAGGAAACCTGAAACCTCAGCTAGTTCAGCAGAAATAATGTCAATATTTAAATATAATACATACATACAAAATCTATCTACCGCGAAAATTGTCAGAGAGAGAGAGAGGAACTCTTATCAGTTTTTAGTTTTCAGTACTAAGGATACCGTTAATGCACTGAGAGCTCACATCTCCTTCTGAATCAATTAAGAATAAGTGCGATAACTTACTTTAATGTTTTGTTTTTTTTTTCAAACGGGGACATTTCAATAAAACTTTCACCAATATTCCGTAGGAAGAGAATATATATGTGTGTGAGTATGTAGTATTTAAAGGTTGTATGTATGTATTTACAGGTGTATGTAGTATTACACCAATTAATTGATCTCGTGAACAGGTAAACCTGATTTTCACGGGTTGGAACAAGGGAATACGAAGGTCACAGGAAATACAGTGGTTTCCCTTTGGTTTCTGCATCAAACCATCCAGCAATAAAGGCATTATGAGGAAAATTCCATTCACACCAGTAAAGCCAGAATTGCTAGATAGCCATCCCTCCGTAGCCTGTAGCCTGCATAAGCTGACTAATGATAGGCATTAACCAATGTAAGTATGCAAACTACTACATTAATGTACTATCCAGAATTCCCCACTGGAACGTTGTAAGTGAGAATTTAAATAATGAAAATGATATTTTACAACATTCCTTAAAAGTAAAGCAGTCAAGTACAACAAACTGAATTGACAGAAATCGGACCAGGAATGGGAGGATTCAAATGATTTCGCTTAATGCTGAGTCGGTTCGAAAAATGTTTTAGAACCAATATTGTTAAAATATTGATGCTCTACAATAGGTTTTCTATGAATCTTTTAGTAACTCAAATATTAAGCGAGTAATTCGTACTTTCTCTTTTTCAGTCCGAATACATGGTGAGATGAGATCAATAGTGAATCTGCTTTGTTTACGAAGCACCTCGGTGGCGGACATTTTTGGTTTTCAGCATTCAGGAATCTCTCACTCCTTCCCATGTCATACTGAGAATAAGCTCTTATATCATGGCCCACTTTATTTGAAGCATATATACCAAAATTTGTCTTCATTGAACTTTTGCACACAAGACATCATAAATAAAAATTGTCCAACCTTGATTTCAATATGTTTATTTGATCTATACCATACTGAATATTTATCCGTTTAATTCTACTCTAATATTCATATTAAAAATGAATTATTATTAATGACTAAAATCGGACAACGAATAGAGTGGGTTAGAAATTACAAAATATCTCCTTTATTATGAGTCCGATCGAGTCGAAAAATTGTATATATCTGATATTACTAATACTGATGCTCTACTATTGTTGTTCTATACATTTATTTGTAGCTCATATATTAAGAGAGTTAATTGATTTTCTTGTTTTGTGCTTTCTTTAAACCCCCACTTCTACTCATCGAATTTTTACTTAGAAACAGAGAATATATGGTGAGAATAGATTATTAGTGTGCCATAAGAGCACTTGGGAAATTTACTTCATTTACGCGACCTCAGCGTGACGAAGTTTTCAGTTTTGGTAACTAGTATTCAGCAGATCAAGCAAACAACAAAAGTCCGTCTCGCGGTGGCTGCGTAATCTAAGCAGATTTCCCACGCGAAGGTTTACAATATATAAATATACATACAGGAAACACAACCGTGAATGCTCAGTAAATGTACAATACACGGCTGAATTGTAAACAAACTGGCAAGCCAATCTCGTAGCGCTGCATAGATAGATAGGAAAGACAAACAATTAATGAAATATATCTGAATATAACATATTAATTTTATTGAAAACAATTTACTAAAGCTAGTGGTGTAATTTGTAATGAATTAGAATCAGTTTTACTCAATCACTCAAATTTTAGAAATCCAAAAACAAAAGAAGAGAGGGGGGGGGGCAACAGAACGTATTTGCATATATCTCACAAAGTAAAAGCTCAATGAAAACAATATTTGGTATTTAGGCTTCAATTAATATGGTTTATTATATAACAGGGTATTGTTTATGTAACACTCGTAGAAGTGGGGGTTTACTGAAGGCTGAAAACTAAAATATGGAAATATCTCGGTTAATATTCAAGATAGGGAATAAGTGTATATAACAATATTTATAGTACATTTAATTAAATAATATGTATTCTATACACTTTTTCGATCCGACTTATAGTAACGGAGATATTTCGAATTTTCAAAATTCTCCCCCTCTAAGCACCCCCCTCCCCCTGGTTCGAATTCAGCCGTTAACGAATGTGATCTTTCTTTTTACATAAAAAGACTAAATATCGAGTTTAGTCGGAAATTCCGTCATGAGTACAACCTCAATAGCTGATTTCCCCTAAGGGAAATCTGCTAAAAATTGGTATCAGGCTTGTGGTACAACAAGATTCTCACCCCTACTTTTTTTTAAGTTTTAATTCTTTCATTTGCATTAAAGTCATCTCCATATTAGTCAAACTCTAGACGGAAAGTTAGTATGAATTGTTCATCCAGATAAATGATAAAGGTGTCATTCGTCATACCCACATTAGTGCTGAATGGCCTTCGGAACGGAGGCCACTTACTAATGATGATCTTTATACTTTACTTTGAGCAAATTACAGAGGACAGTTGCAGGGTAATTAGTATATATCGCGAAATACATGATATGGAAAATTTACAGAACAAAAAGAGGCGAAGTTCCCACGAGTAGACGAAGAAAGGAAAAACATTGCAAGGGGGACATGATCATATCTAATTTATACAAGCTACCTCAATTTCCCACAACAATTCAATATTGTTTACATCATTGCTATCTCGGAAATAGATTCCCTGCTACTTACTGTCTAGTGAGATGATTTGATTATGTGAGAGAATTAAAGGTTATAATAAAAATTGAATTGAGTAGTATTCCTAAATTTCGTAATCATTTCAATTCATTGTCCCAGCGGAGATACTGTTCGAAGGTAAAATCGGCCACCAAAAACAAATACCACGACGACATAAAACTGTTCATGAAGCAGGCTAACATTCCCCACTGCGGGAAATTGATAGGCTTCCAGATAGTGCTTAGGAAACGTTTGATTAAGACATTTCATTCCCATCAGCTGTTAATGATTTTAGCAATAATAAAAATCACTGGTCAGTATACATTATTATTGAAGATCGCAATTCGCTGAAGGAGCAGGACAAAACCTTTGAAAAATGAACTGTAAAACCGAATCTAACGTCTAAAAAAAATTCCTTATTATAAAGTTGAAAACCACGCTACTCGGATACATCGCCATATATATATGGGTTTAGAATTTGCAAGGATTGAAAGAAATGACGAATATGAGTTAATTTCATTGAACTAGTGATGTACAATGAAATTAGAAAAAATAATTACAAATTGAATTCACTTGACGAGTTTAAGGCCGACAGCCAAGCAGATTTCCCACTCGCTGGAATTACGCCTCACCACATGTACTGTATTTTCAAGTCAAAATTCCAGGAATTGTAGTGGAGGTTTAATGAAGACTGAAAACAAGAATATACTAATAATTCGACAAGAGGTAAATACCTCTACTAAATTACTAAATAGTAATGCAACAGCTCAATGTAAAAATCCCACGAGCAAGTATGGGGTTTTGAAAAGGACATTAGCATAACAAGAAAACTTGATTTAAGTAATAAAAGTTTGGGCTGCCCAAATACATTGGGTCACTAAAGACACAGCCAAATCATCCTTTGACGATAAAAAATCATTTAAACAGTTTTATAGATTAATAATCGTATAAATTCAGAAAATATGTTAAAATAATGAGTAATGATATGACTCTACTAAAATAATACAAGATATACAAATAATAAAAGAAACAATAAAAATTATTGTAATATATATATATATTCTAAATAACAGTAAAAATTAATGAGGTTATATGTATATAATACAGGAAATAAATTGACCATGCAGATTGATGTGTAACATTTTTCTTTGGAGATAAAATATTTCTCATTACACTCTTCTGTCAACCCCCTTATTCATCTTTTAAGCTCTTAATTCTTTTAAAATATCCACTAGTTACTCCTTGAAATATTAATTAATACTCATTGTTATATTTCAGGTGCTGAATTCCTTCTTTCATTTCTCTGCACTGACAAAATGAGTGTGTACTGATTATACATTCATTAATGTTTCGATCATTAACGTTTTTGAATAATGTCATTTTGACTCATTTCTCTCCAATGGTAATCTTTTATCTTTAAGTTTGCTTTAATGTAAAGAAATAAAATTAATGTGGTTATATGTATATAATACAGGAAATAAATTGACCATGCAGATTGATACGTAACATTTTTCTTTGGAGATATAATATTTCTCATTTCACTCTTCTGTCAACTCCCTCCCCTCCCCCACTCATTTTCCATTTTTAGCTAAAAAGAGCTCGGCCTTTGAATTTACTAGAATGTTAAAATACCGAGTTTCGTAACGATCAAATGCAGGAGGTTGAGCATCGTATGATGATTGTTAGAGATTTAGATCATGTCGTGAGCAAAATCGGCTTAATTGATTTTTCATACGGAAAGCCTTTAAAACAATCGAACTATGATCAACGGCATTTGTCTATAAAAAAGAGTAGAAGTCCAATTAATTGAATCCATATGTAACCAAGTAATCAAAACAGCCTGGATAATGAGATTATTGCTTAAAATGAAGATTTCAGGACGAAGACTATATTAAACCATTTAAACATATACAAAGTTTTTATTTATATATATATATGTGTGTGTGTGTGTGTGTGTGTGTATTAGATTAGAAAGCAGTATTTTCGGAATGAAAGTAACAGCTATTATAGGACGAAGTTAAAAAGAACAATTATAATGAAGAGAAACTATTTAATGTTGAATAATAAGGTAAGTATTTTATAATGGTAAAAATGTCACCATAAGAGGAAAAAAGAATAATATACAATAGCCAGCGACTCATGTGAAAGTGCATCAACCATTTTTTGACCTTTTCGCTTTCGTTTACTTTCACTGCGCCCTTCTAAGCACCTTGGGGACGCTTCTAACTATATTCCTAGGCAAGGTGCACATAATGTCAATAATAGTACAATATTCCAAATCAAGAGTTTGTAAACTTGATGGGAAGTCTGGTGGTGGTTTTGTGACAGAGAGCATGACGCACGTACATTCGATGTGGGTCAGCGTAAACTAAGCAGGATTTCGTAATAATATTCTGCCTTTCCTTCGAAAATTTTAAATATTTATTCGGGTTTTATTCACTCAAATAAAAGCATCTATCTCTGGCGCAAAGAAATAATTAATGAGAAGGGGAGCTCTGAGCAAATAGAGCTAAAAACCACGAGTTCCCGTCGGATCAAATTTTAAAATACAATGTAAATTTTCCAAATGAATAATTTAAGAAACTCCAGCAAATGAAATAAATGTCTCCAAGCTAAAACTCCTCCTACAAAGACCATTAGGAGCCATAGTTTCAAAATTCCTTCAACCAGCTCTACAAGTGGCTAATAAACTACTAATAATAATGTAAATGCTATATTTACTAACGTCATCTTTGTGTTACTAAGGCAAACTGGGCGAGCTATCTACAATTTACCACTCTTTTCTTACCAGGATGGTATTTTATTTAATGAGTTCGCACAAGATAAATTCTTAATTGTCCAGGCGGGAATCGAACCCTTAACGGCTTAACAACACCTTAACTCATTTGGCTAATCCCCTAAAATCATAATAATAATAAATCCCCCCGAATATATTTACTTATATAAATATACCTACTTGTTAAGATATATTACAGTAAACAAAAATTATTATTATTCAACCATTTAAGGTTAAAGCACAATCTACGGTTTTTATATAAATATATTTTTAAAAAAATAAAAATATCCGACTTAGAAATAAATTCCAAAACCAATCTGAGTAAACTTTGGAAACCATTGGAAGAGGTATTGGGTAATGATCCAAACACCTATTTCCATTGAGATGCAAACCAGGGAAGTGTGGAATGTCCCGAACGCCATTTCCAATCTAGACGACCAAATTATGTAGGAGGCCTTGGATCTCAGTGACGGCCTACTCAATGACTGTTACAAACCTTCAATAGCATCAAGGAAACCAAATTAGATTATATTTGTATCATAATAAACTTTAATAGAAATATAATATAAAGTAAAAGTAGGTCAAAAGTCGACAATAAATCAGGTATTACTAGTACTTAGCCATAGGGCTAAACACCGCAGATTCAAGTCACTTAAGACACTCTTCTTACTAACTTAAAAATACAATGCAAAAAAGGGAAACAAAACAATACTTCAAACTCACAGATAAGATTTTACCAAGACAAACATACTACTGTAAAACGTCTTTTATGAAGGGGTTGCGTAAACTAAGCAGATTTCCTATGAGCTTGTATATGGCATGCTGATGATCTTAATTCGCCATCTATAAGGTATCATGTATCTTAATATATAAATCGGAACGGTCCTCATTTTTAATTTAATTCAGAACCACCATTAAACGATACCTGAGTTCATCCATGTATTAAATATACGAATGGGGCTTAGGTTAGCCATGTGAGTTAAAGCGTTGACCTTAATCTCACATGCTAAACCTAGAGTGGCGAGTTCGATTCTTGCCTGGGCAGAGGAAATTATTTAGTGACGAAATTCATTAAATAACAAACTAAGTCCCACCCTGGCTAGAAAAGGGTGGCAACCTGTAGATAACCCGTCCCAATGAGCCTGAGTTGCAAAAAGTGGACGTTAATAAATAAATAAGTATACGAATAAAATAATTAATATATTTTTATAAGACGAATAGCAATTTCCAGTTATTTTGTGAAGGCCTCCTATGGAAGGGGTTCGTCAAAAGTTTAAAACTCTTTTAGTCAGACTGATTAAACATAAAATAGTTAAACAAAAAATGGTCTCAAATTATTGTATATCACGGAAAAAATAACACTTTTCAAGTAAAATTAATAGATGATTATAATAGAGCGGCTCAAGATACCTTTGCTAGCTCTAGGGTCTTTCCATTTACATGGGGAATGATCTATGAAGGTTTTCCTCGTAGCACAATATTCAAAAAGTCCGTCACGCAGGGGCTGCGTAAACTAAGCAGCTTTCCCACGTGAAGTTATACAATAGAGAAATCTCCATACGAGAGCCGAACAGTTACGGCAAAGGGCCGAATTAGCTTTTGACTGGAAATTCAAAAATCCGTTATCGGCCAAAATTTAATAAAAACGCAAATATCTCGGTTAATATTCAAGATAGGGAATAAATGTATATAACAATATTTATAGTAAATTTAATTTGCAATAAGATTGATTCTGTATAATTTTTCGATGCGGCGTATAGTAACGGAGATATTTCAAATTTTCAAAATTCTCCCTCTCTAAACCTCCCCCTCCCCTGGTTCGATTTCAGCCGTTAACGAACTTGATTTTTCTTTTTACATAAAACGACTAAATATCGAGTTAGGTGACGATCAAACAAAAATTGCGACCGCTAGAGCGGTAACAGACAAATATATATATATATATATATATATATATATATATATATGTATGTATATATACAGTTTTGAACGGACCTCATTTTCGTCATCTACTAGGTAGGATCGATGGACATTTGAAGAAAAATTTCGAAAATTCCGTCATGAGTACAACCTCAAAAGCTGATTTCCCTTAAGGGAAATCTGCTAAAATTGTCTTCATATTTTCATTGGTCCTACCTTGTAGATGGCGGAAATTAGGCCAGTCAAAATTGGATTTGTTATATTACAACTGTGGTCTGGACGCTATCAAAGTAGATATTTACCTTTGTTATATGAAGCTGAACGTCAAGATTGTATAATTAGACCGAGAGAAAAGAAAGATTTGAAAAGGGGTGTAATGTAAAATATAGAAATACAGATCAAGACACAATAATAATAATAAATGAGATGGCTACAAACTAACCTATGGAGTGTCGATTTTAGTTCAATAATTTACTCTGAAACTTTTATCATTTAATCTGATAAGGAAGCCTTCTCTTACAAAATACTGCTTTCCTCTACTAAAACTCTCATTTTCTGCATATTTTAGTAATCATTGAGACCCTACGTAATTAGCTAATTTTCCACTTACTGCACCATTCTTATTACAGTCATCTACAATAGGCTATTTCATTTCTTAAGTACTTCGAATATTGACTCCTTATAATTCTTCTTCTCCAGCGGTCTTTCTCTATATATTTAAAATCCTTCACTAAAATGATTTTTGGTTGCACTAATACCGGGGACTGTCTGCATTTTTCATCAATATATACGCGCAGCAGCAAGCATACTCCAACTGTGGACTCCTAACATCTGTAAGTCCTCCCAAAGGTCATTTAAACTTACTATTCCCCCCTGCTCAATATAATATTTGTGAGTAACCTGTTGGATCCCATTTTTTCCACATGACACATACATCGTATTCGAAGTTTCTTAATAGCAAGTATGCTATCAAAGCCATTACGTCTGAGTTATATCTGATCCTTCATATGTGCCGCTGTATCGCTGCAGCAAATACGTTCATTAAGTATTTTTTTTCTCAAATATCAAAAGCGCGCGACCGCTTTCCTTGGCGAGAGTCCACTTTTAGCGGACATAAACAACCTCACCTTCCACAAGAGGTTTTCAAAACAGAGAGCTTTTTGCAGAGAGAAAATAGAATCAAATATAAATTTTATATATATCTTCTCTCTGCTACTATCTCTTAACAAATATTTCCACAACTGCGAAACGTAAACTCTTCTTAGTCAATGCGAATAGTAGCCCAACTGACCTGTTTAGAAATCCACAAACACTTAAGCTTTTTCTGTACTTAATTTAAACTTCTGATTTTTTGGTCTTCTTGCAAAATCTTCAATAACGTCAGCAAACTGTGCTATTCTTCTATTATTTTTTTTGAATCTGTAATAACTTGCCCTAGACTAATTTTCTAAAGCACCGTAAATATTGTAACTACAACTTATACGATACATTAGTATATCTCGGATAACCATACACTTTTATTAAATTTTAGGTGGGGTAGGAGCAAGGGCGTACTCAGAATCAAAGCTGGGACGTCATGGTCGTTCAAGTTTTAGCGCAGAAAAGGAAATGAAGAAATTTTCTAAGAAAATTAAATGCAGCGCTTTATTAATTATTACCATTATATAATACTGATTTATATTAAAGTTACACAGCTTATGCACATATGATTCACCAAATTCTGTTTCAGGTGCCTCCCCCCTGCCGGGTACGCCCATGGCGTAGGACATTTATTATATTAAAAGTTGGGCATCATTTTTACTGTACTTCATTAAATGACGGGGCGAGTGATACTAAGCCAGCACGACACTTCCGACGAGGTGGAACAGTAACCAGACAGTGATTATTAACGATTTATGTGTTGTATGCAGTTAATTTAAGAGCCAAAGCGAAAATAATTCTATATGTTGAGGGGAACCGTGTATAAGATACAGTTCACAAGCCGTAGCAAATCTTTAATTCTCCTCAACTTATCGCTCGTCTATTCTACAAGCTTGAATATGGGACTCATCCTGTTTTTTTTTTGGAATGCCCTACTTAGCTTTTAGGACACACATTTCACCTACCCATTTCCTTGAAATGCTTTATTTTTTTCAATAAAACATCATTACTGTACAAATTCACGGTTTTGTTTACTAATGCGTTTGTATTTTACATAGGTACCTGTAAATAGGTGTGGACATCCTGTACACTATCAATCAATTATTTATCAAGGTAATACGATAACCCTTGGTCTAGATATTTGGCAAGTATTAAAAAAAAAAGAAGAGGCGACACCTTCCTTTTGGGAGCTTAATTCCAGGATGTATAATGTTCAGGCGATGCTCATGTAAGATTCACAATACGCCTACTCCTATAACCAAAGTTTAGGCTATTAATGATGGCTGTCACTAGCTTTTGCTTAGAATAGAAAATATTCTGAGATAATGACAAGTTTAAATAAATCTAGTGTAAGACTCTCCAGCCAACTATTCATCTTAACGAGTTCAATAAAGTAGATCAGGACGCCATCAGGTTCCAGTTTCTTAGAACTGGCTAAGGTGTGTCGAATTGTCAATATGAAAACGTCAGTAGCCCCCCCCCCCCCATCATAAATATAACGATAAAGCGAAGGGTAAATCTCTTGCTATGTGCTCACAAATTTTTCCTATTATGCCTAACTGAAAATTCCTTCAAATTGCCTCAATTTTATTTTCTATGGACCTCCGGGTCATTTAAACCATTTTTAAATATTAGCATAGCCTGGTTCAAAAAAGATCACCATTTTCATGCACATAAGATACATTTACTAAATTGCCTAAAAGTGAAAGATTATCACTGCAGAATTTTTCTTGTAAGCACTCTCATATAAGATACAAAGATAAAACATCAGAGTTAGTATACAACTAAAGTAATTTTCATCATATCCTACTTGACACAAGTTATTACATTAGAAAATCATAATATACTAAGCTAGACTGGATTCAATGATTACTTCTCAATCTAATTAATGCAAGAAATTGGCATTGACATAGCGCTTGATTACATTTATTGAAACAACAGATTGTAAGACCTCTTGAGTAATGTATAGTATAAACTTTTAACAAAGCCTCACTTTCAAAATAAATTATATTAGAACACTACTAAACTTTTCTTTTCCTGTAAATGTCATAGTAACAATACCATATATGTAATTTAAAAATAAACTATTCGAACAGATATCAAAAAATAAATTAACAATGATAAACCAGAATCCTCATAACACAGATTAATAGAATAAAATCCTAAAAAATAACTTGTTGCTTAAAGAGGAAAATTAATTGAAAGTTTCAGTTAAAGTAAGAGGCATTATTTCTAAAAATAAACTCTTAACATTTTCAAATTTAAATGGTCATATAAATGGATTATTCATGAGGCAAAAAGACACAATAGATAACATACTTTTAAAATTACAAAGCACAGACATAACAATCTTGGCCTTCAACTACAGTTACTTGTTCTCCCCATAACAGTAAACAGTCTGCCTCAGAACTGTTTATGATTACTTACAGGCTAAACAACTAAAATCATAAAAATAATTCACTCCTCGCCAAACTTCTACATTAAGAAGGAAGAAACTAAAAGTAAAATAAAATAACAATCATTCGCTATAAAAAATTGGGAAATTTTATAATGTTTGGGTTGTCAATGCAATGTAATGAAATTTTATTCCACAAAACTCATAGGATACAGAACTTTAAATAAATGCTGCCAGAAAGTCTAAAAGTGTCACTTATAGAGAATATTCTTTATTTATAATTACAGTATCATCATTGAACATTACTGTTATTTGGCCATAAATAGAGTGTGTTCTACAAAATATACAAAAAACAAAAAAAAAAAAAACTTCAATGGATGCCCAATAAAAATGTCTAATATTTTTTACGTGAGACTTTAAATGGAGTTGACAAGTATAAGGTCATGATTCGAAACTCTTAACTTCGAGAGACTTTAAATTGTTAATTCTGCATAGCTGCACTCATATGGAATCTCTGAAAGCTATAAACTTGAATTTCTTAGGATAATTCACAGGAAAGTCAATATAATGAGATACACAAATTGAACTTCAGTTGAATCACAATTGTCAACATTCATTTAAGTGATGTCAAAAGATTTGTTGTATTTATAAGGTTCCAATAGAAATAACAAAAACTTACCTGTCAATAGCTCTTCTACATGTATTGTTCCAGTAATTATTGAAAACTCCTCTTATAAATATGAACTTGTGAGAACATTTCCACTATAATATTTTTAAAAGATAATTGATAAAGGAAACAGAAAACGTTTAAAACTCACTGAACAATATGTTACAAAGTAATTCCATTTGAGTCGGCAATGTCATCAAAAGGTAATTTTGTATAATTTAGAATAAAGGTAAACAAACCCTAAGGGTAAAAAATAATTAAATAGTAAAAAAATAAGGTTCACGGTTTCGAAAGATCAGATGAGACACCAACTTAACCTACTACCAGAACCAAACCAGAACACTGAGTAAATCAAAACATACCTGCAGCCACAGCCTGCAAGATAAATCAGGAGCGCCAACGTTCTTCTCTGCCCGGTTGCTCACCAAAATCACCAATGTCAATATCTAGATATTATTTGATAATGTCCAGTTTTCAAAAGGCAATGGGATATATCGAGGGAAATGTAAGGAATTAAAACGGCAGGGAAACAAATAATAGAACCATTTTAACTTTCTTTGTTTACATTTGAACCCTTCAACAATTTAAACTTTTTGAAGTATCCCTGAACTTCGTTCTTAGGATAAGGCTTAAGTGCAATACATGTGGGTATATTTTCTGGTTGCTCGATCCACAATTTGCATTTTATGTTGTTTTCGTTCAGTGTTTCAGACAGTTTTACAATTGCGTTCTCATTAGGTACCTGGAATTACACAAATAATTTAAGGAAATACTCAATAATCTTCATTATTTTTGGACCTCAATAGTACAAATCACAATACTTACTTCAAGAACAACTTTATGCATGTTATCCAAATCCTTTAAGTATTCCTGTGTAATGTGGTCTTGGTAATTTAAATGAATCACAGCAGAGCAGGCATGACATGCTTGAGCGACTAAAGCCCCCAAAGGCCATCCTAAAGACGAACCAAGATCACCTCTAACTAGAACGTACTGCACAATCTGGGATGCCATTATTTGGCTCTAAGAGACAAGAAAATCTCATAAACTGGCAGTGGTAAACATTGACAGACTTTTAACTCACTTAAAAATTATGTATAACAATCGGAAGGTTACACTCCGAATATTAAGATAATACTCTGATAATATTAAATATATTTCATTTTCGAAAATAATTTAACTTTATTAATAATAAAAAAAATGTATTTATTTCTAGTTGTATGAAGCAGATTAGGGTTTATTAAAATTTTGATGTTCGATTTTCAAAAAAATATACAATCGAATTGCCTTGGCTGTTATCGTAACCTACATTTATTTTCCTCGATTGACAGCTCTGTACTCATTGTGATTCTGTTTGAATCAAAATGCCTTTCGTTTTTTGGTTTGTGTAAAATACATTAATCTCAGATAAAGTGGATTAGCCAAGATGTAGAAATATGTGCCTCAAAATAAACAGCATCATGGTTAAGTAAATATATGGAAACATTATACATTAAACAGCACAAAGTAAACACAAGGTAAAACGTTTTTATTTTATCATTATACTTGTAGGTTTAACTAACTTGAATCAGTTGTTCCTCAGTAATTACTTTTAAGGAATTCATCTTATTTAGTAAGAATTTGGTATGCATATGGAGTAGAAGCATGTGCATCTGGTAATTCATGCTCTTTGAAAAATTCAATCTCTTAATTCTTTGTTGACAAAACATATTTCATTTCGTTCTCCTCAGAGTTCTTTTTTCATTAGGTGTGTTAAATTCCTGGACAACACCTTACTGTTAAGGAGCATTTTAGAAAGTTTCCAACTTTTATTCATAACTTAATTAATTATTTAGTGAGGAACTCATTACATAAAATCCTTAGTCCTACCCTGGCCAGCAAAGGGTGGTAGTCTGTAGATAATAAGTCCCAATTAGCCATAGTAGAAAAAATGGACCTTAATAAATTATTTCTGAAATTAATTGTTTTAGTACACCTTGCAACAAGTTCATAATTTCGTTGGGCATACTTTCATATGCAAGTTTTTTTTTTTTATTGTAGTTCATGCTTGTCTCCAAATTTTTGTTATTTCCATATTTTGTTGATCTTGCACTAGTATTTGTTATGTTAAAAATCTCTGTAAGTCATAATAGTCATGTTATGAACAAATGTATAATTAGGAACCGGCAACAGCTTACTCTTGTGAAACTTAGTTATTTTGAATTGAACTTATGATAAACGTTCAGTTTATAGAAAGAGCATTTGTCCATGTCATGATCTATTATTTTGTGTAGTTTCTACTTGAATGAAATAAAACAAATGTTACAGAACTGTTTGAAACATTCTAAATGCACGCTATTTCTAACAAGATAGTTTAAAAGGGAATTACCTGATTCCCAAATATCCCACGAACTTTGCCATGTAATCTATTTTTCATAGTTTTAGATGAAATATAAAACAATAATAATATTAAAGCTTATGCGTATTTGTATATATTAGTTGGCATATACCATAAAATACTCCACACATATGAATCAAAATTTGGTGTTGGGTACTATTTGCTTGTATTGATAAAACTTAATGTTGTAGTCTATAAGAAACACGGAAGTTCATATAGAATCTCGATAAAATGCACTGCTGAGTAGGTTATAATTAATTTAGTTTAAGTTTATGTACTTTACGGGTTTTGATTTAGAAATGGAATGTTGTTCCTTTTTTTCTGAACAGAGTGAGGTCTGGAGGAAAATGATTTGCTGCATTATTTTTTGAGTTTTCTGGCCAGCAGTTTGCTCATTGGGGTAATTTTCAGGGTTCTCGTATACAATTTTGCTTTATTATCAGTAAGTCCTTAGTTATAATTATTGTTATGCTCAATGCCAAAATAGTAAAATAATGCATATTTTTTACTGATTGTCACTTGAGTTTTTGTATTAGTTAAGATATTCAAAATGAATAAAAATAAATGTTTGATGCTACACATTCAGTTTCAAAATTATTTAAATACTGTATAACATATTAGCTTTTTATCAGTTATAAGCATTAATTGATTCATCTTTTAAACTCTTAATTCTTTTTAAATATCCATTTTAAATACTCCTTGAAATATTAATTATTATTCTTTGTTATATTTCAGGTGCTGAATTCCTGCTTTCATTTCTCTGCACTGACAAAATGAGTGTGTACTGATTCTAAATTCATTAATGTTTCGATCATTAACATTTTTGAATAATGTCATTTTGACTCATTTCTTTCCAATGGTAATCTTTTATCTTTAATTATGTTTTAATGTTAAGAAATAAAGTGCTAAGAAATAAAATTAATATATTTAATTTAAGTTTATGGTCCTATAACTAATTTACTTATAATACCATAAATCCCCCTCTCTATTCTTATAATGATAGGAGGTTTATAGCTACATACCCCCCCCTCCCTATTCTTGTAACTAATATTTAATGTTAAGAAATAAAAATGTTTTGCTGATGCTGAAAAGTTGGATCTATTAACATTTTTTTAAAATTTGATGTCTGCTTGCTGGACGGACGAATTTTATTAAAAAATTATAGGTGCTAAAGTGAATTTTCCTGAATCAAAATTCACTATTTTACCAATATTAACCATTTATCACTATTTATACCTCATATAAGCATGCCCTTCCAAGTTACCATCTCTTTAAAGTACCGTAACCTGATATTTTTATTAGGACAGTGTTAGGTTTGACTTCAAAAGGAGAATAATATTTTTCCCCTTAATAGTTTGAAACTAACTGCTACCAAATTCAGGGGAATACCATGCAAATTTATCCTTGAGAGTGTTTATGACTGATTATATTATGGTGAACGTTTTTTGTGACTGCTACGATCTTCGCCAACAGCAAGGCTTTTCAAAGTTGGGGAAGAGTTTTTATTTCGTCATTGCCTTTCCAGATATTAGTTTTATACGAAAATATATGAAGTTTGGCTTTGAGTACAAATATTATGCCAATGCTTTCAAACTTTTTGTTTTCAGAGCTATGAAGTTGTACAACAAGTTATAAGGAATCTATCTATATAGTATAAGATGACGTAGATACGTCTAGTAATTGGTATTGGCAATTGAACTATTGCTGGAAGACATAAGTAACTTAAAAACCCAAATTGGGCCATACCTATGAAATTTTATTTTGCTGTGTTGCCTTTGTTCTGTGAAACAACAGACCATTCTTTCTGTTGTTGCTTCTCTACCTGAGAAAGGCCACCTGCATTTTTTGTACTACTAAACACTTCTCTTCAATTCTTCTTGGGGTCACTGTCAATAGACAAATCGTATATGTTTCATCATCTGAAATAAAATTAGAATCCAATAAAAAATATTTCCAAATGGTACAGTGTATTTTGTTGACTTTATTCCTTCACTCCCTGTGGCATGATATTTCTTTTCTGCCCTTGTAGATCTTCCAGTATAATTAAATGACACAGATTTCCCCTATAGAAATGTATAGAGTAGTTGGCTTACTTGAATACAGCAATGAGAGGAAAATAGGAGGTTGTTCTTGCCCTTGTCCGAATTGGACACAAAAAATTAACACATAGTTATTTATTGCGGGGCTTATTCCCACCAACCTGCGATTGTTGTATTACCCACCTTATCCTTGGGGGGGGGGGTGAAAATACAAAATGTCATATACTGATGTGACTTAAAACTGACTGACTATAGGCAGAGCAATGCCCCAGAAGGGTCCTGGGACCTTGTGTGAATGGTCTGCAGTACTCTCTGCACGGGATGTGTTGAAGTGTTTACACATAGAGTTTAAAATGGTTAAATTCTGTCTTTCTAATTGTTTATTGGCGGTTTGTTTCATATCTTCATAAAAATGAGTTTGTATCATATTTTAATATTGCAGTCTCTAACTAACTTTGAAGAAATTTTAACTTAACAGCTGACAGTCATATTTAACCCACCTTAATGAATAAATATTGCTTTCAGGATTCTCATTCCGAAGCTCTTACTTTTTTTTGTTTGATTGACGTGAATAATGATAAAAATTATTACGATTCTACCTATCACTTAAAAAAACAGTCCTTCCTTTAGTTTCATGAATTTGATTTACTTTATGCTACTAGGGCATAAACTATTGGAGTTGGTTATATACTAACATCAGTGTATAAAGAAAACTGGCAAAAGGTAGAAAAATGTCATGGATTACACCATCTTTTATTTGGTCAACACACAAATCGGCAGCTTTGATAGTAGAGTTCTGGGCTTAATACCCAGCATTCTCCGGTTGGAATGCTTGCCAATTCATTGTGCCTTATATCAAAATATGTTAAATACTAATTATATTGAAATATATTCTTGTTTTTTTATATATATTGTTCATCTCTGTTCTAGTTTCTTTTCCCAGTGGGATGTACTATTGCTTGTTACTTTTCCCCAAAGAGTTTATTTTAAAACTAAAATGAATACTGTAATTTATGGAATTACTTCTTTTAGCTAATGATGTTGCCTTAAATTACTAATGCCTTATATTGAGACGTGAATGATGCATATGGAATAATATTTTGGATATCTCATTGACTTTAAAGAGAATATTTAATTAAATTTGAATAAGAGTAAGTTTATTTCATTATTACTTTATTTGCAATGAAATATTCTTTTTTATATTATACATATTTTTCGTGGACTGTTTGTTTTCAGAATTATTAGTTATTATTCAGATCTGGTTGCAACAATGTAATAATACCAGTTAGTCTTTAAAAATTATTGCGAGATTTTCAAATAAGTTTTTTTCTTTAATGCTATTAAACTTGATATTTATTGATTTAATGTGAAACTAAAAAAGTTCTTTAATTATCAGTCAGATTAGGGTGAAGGGGGAGGGTTTTAAACAAGATGGAAGATGTACAATCACAAATATTTCTGTTACGGGCCTGACCGGAAAATGTTTTAGAGCTTGTAATGTTAACAATGGTAACATGCTCTATATATTTTTAATATCTTAAACATTAAAAGATTTATTTGTTATTTCGTGTTTTAACCTTATGTATACCCCTGCTCCTATACTTGTGAGTTTTACTTAACTTGCTCAATACAGTATGTACTTGACCAATTTTTTCAACAGTCGTTTCAGCACCAGGATCCTGAGAAATACAATGAAAAGGCTCATTCTAGGATTCCGCTAGTTCTGAAAAAAAACACTATCTGTTTTAATTTTTCTGAGTGTAAACATTAATTGTAAATGTAAGTTCGTTAACCATCAAATTTGCTTGAGACAAAGAGGGAGGAGGGGTATGAAATATGAATTAGCAAATTTCTTTATATCTATTAGGGACTAAGAAAATTGGTAACATTATTTTTTTTTTTTTTAAATAAATAAAACAATACAATACAATTACAAATACATTCCAATTATGTCCTGTAACATTTTTGGTTCCATGCATAGGAATAGTAGATATATCTATAATTTTGTTTTTTGATCTTCTATACAATTCCACCTTAGGGCCCTTTATGGCAAGCAAACTGCAGGCACTATTCCTCTAAAAAGCTAAAATACAAAGTTTCATTTATATAAATTTAGAATTATATGTGTTACATATTTATTAGTGAATTTCCATTAAAATACTATAATATTGAAAGTGTTTAATGGAAAAGGAAAATCAATATTATTTTATTTTTTTGTTCAAATTATTTAATTATTGAATGCTAAAATTGTTTCTTGCAATTTAGTTTTGTATAAATTCAAATTGTGTTTTTGAATATTAGTAATTTAAATCAATTCTCCTTTAAATTTGTGTTCTTTTCAAATACATTAATTAATAACTAACCATATGCAACTTTTAAGTGATGTTTTATTTGTTGATAACTTGTATTTTAAGTTTGATTTTTTCAAAAATGAACAATTATCAATAAATAAAAGCATTCAGATAATAAATTCTTTTAATATTTACTCTTCATTAATTAAATACCTTTAAAGTAAGCTCTCAAATTTGAAGTGATATATTTAAAGGAAATGAATTTAAAGTAAATGAACCCTTCTATATGGACTGTTGTTTAAAAGTTTTATTTTTATTAAACTATTAACCTCTCTTTTTCAAGTTTCATTACCACAATCAATTTAAAAAGAAAATATAGGACTATTTAGAAGAAGATTTAAATAACTATTTGTATTTGAGTAGATAGTATACAAAATGGATTTGATAGGGTTGGGGCAGGTGGGGGAGTGACTAAAATAGTTCAGTCCAGTCAGAGCTGAGATGAGGTCTAGGTCTCGCTACCGTGGCTCTGTGAGGAGCAGGGGCTCATCTTCATCTGTCAGCAGTGACCCAAAGGAAAAAATCAGGGACTGCTGCCGGAAAGTTGTTGCTTTTATGTGTACTCAAGTTGGTGTTGGTGGTCTTATTGTCGGCTATGCTGTTGTTGGAGCATTTTGTTTCAGATCAATAGAAGGCCAAGGTGAACGTCCTGAATATGGCCAAGTTAATCAAATGAGGAAAAATTGTAGTGAAAAGCTTTGGGAAATGGCTCAGAATGAAAATGTATTTAATCATACCTCGTGGAGTATCAAAGCGTCTGCAATACTACTAGAGTTCCAAAATGGTATCGCAATTGCTGTGAAGAAGGGTTACGATGGTAGGACTAATGAAGAGACTTGGTCGTTTCCAGCTGCACTGATGTTTTGCCTGTCAATTTTCACAATGATTGGTTATGGTAACATGGTGCCAAGAACTGGAGGAGGGAAAGCTGCTACTGTTGTGTATGCCATTTTTGGCATACCATTGTATGTACTTTATTTTACAAACATGGGCAAAGTGTTAGCTTCTGTGTTTAAGTGGATGTACACAAAGTGTTATCAGTGTAGTATGGAAAAACGATTTGACGATGACGATCTTCCTCAAAGAATAATAGTTCCGTCTACAGCCTGCTTGTGGGTAATGGGTGCTTATATTGCTACTGGATCCATTATGTTTGCTGAATGGGAACACTGGAACTATGTTGACAGTACATACTTTTGTGTTACAAGTTTGTGCAAAATAGGAATAGGTGATTTTGTGCCTGGTGCCAACATTATTGAGTCAAAAAGTGGTCATCAGACTAAATTGGTCATTAATTTTGTGTACTTACTCCTTGGAATGGGTTTAATTGCTATGTGCTATAATCTTTTGAGTGAAGTTGTGAGAGTTAAAATGCATGACTTTAAAGAAGATATAACATTATGCTTTGAAGATATAAGACTTCATGCAGTCGATTGTTATATAAGGAGACATTCTCCTGAAAGATAACTGATAACTCCTGAAAGAAAATTCATTCTTAATAAATGTATACATTCCATTTTCATACAATTTTATATTATAAGGGGGGTTTTATAGAACTTTGACTGTCTGTTTATATTATTGTTTCTTTAGCATTATCTGTATTTTATCTTCTTTCTTTAATAATGAAAAATTATTATTATTTCATTGATTATATGTGTTATCTTTCTATTTTAATCATAAATGTTTGAATTTTTGAAAGAAAAAAATAATATTATTTTGAATGATCTGTATCATTAATAATTTAGGCCACTCTAAAAATATATGTTCATCATTTCACTTTGACTTTAATCCATCCTTTTGGAAATGGATTCTTCATTTAAAAATGTTTAAATGTATATATATTTTATAAAACTATATGACTTCAAATTTTGTTTCTTTAACCTACATTCATTAATACGTTTTAAAAAAACTGAAAGATATGTGAACTGTTATTGGATAGTTGCCAGGCTAAAATTATGTTCCCTCATTGTTTGCATTCACAAATTTGATGATACATCACCTACTTTGTATACTTTTGGCATTTGAAGTTGTTTTTATGAAAAATGTTCACTACTTTAAATTCAGTAGTTCAGAAATGTAGCATTTATATAGGGTAGGATTTTGTCATAATATTTGTTTTTAATTTGGTTAACACAAAACAAAAGACCCAAATAAAATAGCTAACATCAAAGCACTAAAAGGAGATCATCTTGAGAAGACTCAAGATTGAGCATACAGCACATCCACTTGGATATTGATTAAGGAATCTAGAGCCACCAATGTGTAATATATGACACTGCATCCTTACAGTGAATCAGCTGCTCTGTTATTGCCAAGAATTCAAATGAATGTACACTTCAACCAGCACTAACAGAATTTGTTTAGTGACAACAAACTTTGTGTTTAAAAAGATTTTTTTCCAAGTTTCCAGAAAAATCAGGTCTGGGTAAAACAATTTTGTCAGAAGCCTGCTAAATCACGCTGGGTTGAATCAGACAAATAAATAAATTAATGAAGGCACAAGTGGCAAAAATGTAATTACTTAATAATGTGATATATATTACTTTAACTTCAATTTTTTTCTTTGTATTCTTCAAAAAGTAGCACTGAAAAGACATTGAATTTTATACATTCTATCCACATGAAATTTTAATTTTTTTTCTGTGTTCATTTGTAAAGGTTCTGTTTTCCTCTTCTTTTATATTGAAGTATCTAATTAGTCATGAGTATCTTTCTGTTTGGGCTCAGTCCCCTTGTTATTGGGTGAAAATTAATTTGGTAATGGACTCACTAAACAAAATTCACATCCTCACTCAATTAGCCATAACACCATACAGGGGAGGACAAAATAATTTAAAAAATAAAATATAATCACCCACTAGAATAATACCTTTTATATATATAATTTATTTTGGTGCACTGATCTCTAAAGAAAATTCACTATTCATTTTAAAGTTCATTATTTTATCGGTAGTTTTGGAGTCCTCATCTTTAATCCTGTAGTAAATCCTTATTTATGCTTTTCCCTGTCTAGTTCAAACCAAGCTTTTCATTGGATTCAATCCAGTGTTTAATAAACAACAGAGGAGTAGACTGAGTAGCTATAAAAAAAGAACTTATTTTTTCTTTGTATGGCAAGCCAGATTTTGTCTGCACATTAAGAAAAGCAAATTACAAAGTTAGAGGCAAGTCTAGAGAATGGGCCTCATCAGATTTCCCAGAAAAACACTATGTGCTATACAAGGTGGGGCAAAAAAGAGGGGAGAAATAGGAGGAGCCTTGCTCAGGAAGCAATGATTGGTATACAAAGGTGGCAGAGGGCACGATCCTTCAAAAATTGTAGGAACAGTAAATAAGAAGTTATTTAAGAATATGGATCTTGAGGACATAATGCATTAATTTAACTCATTTTCTTTTTTAAGTGAAAGATAAAATATAGAAACTACAGATTGAAGTGATAAGTATGGTTGTTCAGAACTCAGAATGAATATACGAGTATGTAGTATTTGAGTTAATATTTCTCATTGGATAACCTCAAAAATTAATATTAACCATTTCTGTTTTTATTAGTAAGTTATTTATTTTTTATCTATTCCATCTACTCCTCTTTAATTTATCAAACACTGAATTGAATCCAATGAAGAGTTTGGTTTGAGGCAGATTAAGAAAAGCACATGCTTGGGGCTGGGCGTGCAGTGGTTCTGCCACTCTAAATGCCAGGATCAGCTATTTACCAAACTGCTTATTAACCATCTCTTATGACAGGAAAAGCTTACCTTGGGTGAATTTTAAGCCTCCAACAAAGAGGACAAACATAAAAATCCTGAAAAATGATAATGACATTGAGAAAACTAGATTTTCAAATAATCCTTTTTTATTTCGGGCAAAAACGGGGTCTTAAGATTCAACCTACGTTGTTAAAGATTAGATATTGTTGGCAAATTACCACTTCGTTTAAGGACGACTATTATATGAGGTTTTTTTTTGTTTTCTTTTTTATTATCCTGCAGATATTTATGGTTATATTGACTTGGAGAAATAATTTTAATGCCCAGGAGAGCGAAACGTCTGCCAGTGGAAAAAGATAATAAAGATTGCTTAGTTTGAGACCTTTAGATACTTTTATTGCCTGAAATACTTAAAATTTGTCTCTGTAAGGATTAGGTGCAATAACCCTTTAATTTTAAATATATAAAAATGCAGAATGCATCATTAAAATTACATTTTTCAGGAGTTCAGTCAAGACTGTTAAAATTAGAGGGACCCATTAAATGAACTTCCTCTTATGAAATAAAGTAAACTTTTTAAACTTAAGGGTCTTGAGACAGATTGGGTTGTTAAAACTTAAAGATTTAAATGTCGAGTATATCCAACTTTTCACCCACATTTTGGCATAAAATTAACCTTTCAGTAAGATAATTTTTGTTATTTTATGCTATTATTACTATTGTTTTGTTTGTTTGTTTTTTTTAGATACAAAGATATAAAATGGGAGGACCTGTACGTATGATGAAAGTGCCTGGTTATCAAGGGAGGACCAATGATATAGTTTATATGGAGCCTCTTTCTCGTGATGGATCTAATTCTGTGGTTGTCTTTTTTGGTGGAGATGTTCAAGTTTGTATTGTTACCTAATATGTTTAGTGCTATTTTATTGTATTGCACATTATATCTGTATATAATAACTGGTTAAAGTGGAATTATGGAACACCATTATATGTTTTCCATTCATTTTCAGCTGTTAATGCATTATTAGATCTATTTCTGATTATTATTGAAGATGTTGATGTTGTTATTATTTATAATATATACACACACAAAAACACACACACGTGCATGCATATGCATACACACATACTAATGTACAGAAAGTAATTATTTTTTATATTAGAAAACATTTAGTGATCATAACCCATCTAAGCCATTACTCTAACCTCAATGATTTGTTTGTGTGCTGATTAATTTAAAAAATGTTGTCTAAAAGCCAAATTCCCAAACTTCCATTAACTGTAAACCACAAATGTTTAAATATTAAAAACTGTTTAGAAGATTCTAATGAGTGTTTCATTCCTTGTCTCTTGATTAATATTTTTACTTCACAGAAGATTTGTTAAAACGGTGAGAAATTTTTGTTATGAACAACAATATCAAAATATAAAGCCATGTAATTTGATAATTATTCAAGACATTAATTCATTTAATTGCGAGTCGTATAGAATTTCTATGTTGTAAAATATTATTTTAGAACCACAATCAAAATTAATGATTTGAAAATTGATGAGATCATGTCTGATTTTTCAAACCCCAAAAAATTACTCAGTTAATATTTGAGTTAGAAAAACACATAGAGAAAACTAGTTGTAGATATTGATTTTTTAAAAAGATAGGGATAAAATTTTCCAGCCTGACCTGTAATAACAGAGATATTTTGAATATTCAATTTCCTCTCTATAAAACCCCCTTCTTTTCAAATTTTAGCCATGACCGAATGTAACCTTTATTTTTCCATAAAATAATTATATATTGTGTGTGGTATCTATTGAATAATAGTGAAATTTGGTACTTAACCTTGAAGGCATTTCATGATTTATTGTTAATGTGAGATGAGTAGAAATGGGTTTTAATTAGATACTGGAAACAAAAAAATTAAAATAATTTGCTTAATATTCAAGTTAAGATTCAAACGTACAGAAATACAGTTGTGGGAAATTAAATTTGCAAAAAAAATTGGCTACATAACATTTTATTTATCCGATCCATAATAAACACAAATATTTCCATCCCCCTCCCCCTTCCAGCTTCAGCCATTAACAGTTTCATCTCTAGTTTTACGTAAAATGTTTAATTATTGATTTTGTTAGCTACGAAACAAACATAAATTACGAGTACTAGACTGGTCTATATATCCCACGAGGCTCTCCCTCCCCCACCCCAATAACCTTTTTTTCTGAGTATCTCAAATCCAGAATTGGCTTATTACATGATTTCTTGAATCTCACTTTCTTATTTCAAATGGGAACCACAATATTTTTATTTAATATTCTGATTTTACACAACATTTTATTAAGAACGGGCCCTCTCTGGAAATTTGATGTAATTAACAGTAGCATACTTATGTTAATGTTATAAATACTGATATTAGTGTAATAATTATAATTATACATTCATGTAATAATTATACTTTCTTCATTTGGTTTTTGTCAGCCAGAAGACACCTCAGTGGAACCTCTAACGGATAATTTTCTGAGGGTACTGTATGAACAATAAAGGAAGTTAGAAAGAGATTTAGGTGTTTGTATGGTAATTAAGTTAGTAGAAACCTCAAGAAAGTTAGAATTTAGAAGGTAGTGAGTAGGGGGGGGGGTTCAATATTGCAATTGCCAGGAATTTCAAAGTATTTAAAAATATTGAACAGATTTATATAGTTATATTATCCAAGAAGTTTTGAAAGTTTGTGTTTTTTAACCCTCACAGTTCACTCTCCAACCAAATTTCTTAATACTAATTTATATTAAAAGATTTATTTGATTATTAACTTTTGTTACAAAGTTTAATTATTTTTATTCCCAAATAATTTACTATAATTAAAATTAATCTGAGGAACATTACTCTGTGATTTTTGTTTTATTTAGATTTGAATATGTTTGGTTACAATTTTGATAGTTAATTTGCTATTTCAGGATTTTCCAGAAAATATGGCTACCCACAGAGATAACAAGCAATACATTCAATGGAATCTCGAGAACACTGCAGTTATTTTACAGTCATTTTTTCAGAATGAACATATTATAGTTGTTCGACCTTCAAGGTGAGTTAGGTTTGAATGTTTTGATGTTAGATTCATTAGATGGGATAGCCTCTTGATGAGCACTTATATTTTCTATTTTTTAATCAGATTAGCTTCTCATAAGCTTGCAACCTTTATGGAGTTCTTGTCACCTGATCAGGAGCAGAGAAGGTAAATTCATTTTTTGTTTTTGTTATAAGACATACTTCATTTCACAATGCCTATATTAATTAGTTTAATTCCCATCAACATCCAAAGATTTGACAAAAATTGCCAACAACTGCATTATAAATTACTTTTATTCAGTTAGCTTTCGAAGGGGTCTGCCTAATCTTCAGTGCCTTTTACAAATTACGTCAGTTTCTTAGACGCATCCTATATATTGTTTGTATGCTATTTTACCATCAATGGAATCTGAGGAATTGGCCATAATGTTCTTGTATGATTTCAAACTTAGGCATAATGGTTCAGAAGGTTTGTGAGACATCAATATGATTTTTGATATGGTACAGCGAATGAAAAAACTGTATATCGCTGGTTCTGTATGGTTTATTCCGGCAATACAAGTCTCAAGAATGAATCTTATGGAAGACTAGAAACAGAACTCGATGATAGTGAATTATTATAATATTTAGTAAAAGGCAACCAACCCATATCTGGCAAGTAGAGTACCTATAAAAAGCTTAAAACTTCACACATATTTCTGCTATACAATACCTTCATGGTATTAGAATTACAAAAGAATTTTGTATCTAAGAGTACCATGTGATGTGACTGATCGCTAGAAATTAAGAGATTACATTTGTTTTTCTTGATGTTATGTAATGAAAGTGAACCATTTTTTAATTGTCTAGTTATAAAATTATTGTAGAAGAAACGGACAATTCTTGTGTCATGTTAAGATATCTGGATTAGTAGGGAAACCTCCATTGCTCTCAAGAATAGTTATTATGACAGTTTGCTTCAATGACTAGGGGCCTCTTAATGCCCAGAAATGAACTATTTTTATGACAAATTGAAAGAAAAATACCAAGCTCTTGTCAACAGGAGAGGACCTATACTTACTTCTTTATGACAGTATCCAATCACGTGTTTGTCAATTAAAAATAAAACCATTGTGTTCTGAAAATAGAAGTTTTAGATTCTGACTACTATTTTTTCCTGAATGTTTGACTTCTTAAGAAATGAAATACTCCAAAATGAAACATGGCCTGTTTTCATTCCTTAAATTTGTTTGTTGTTTTAAACTTTGCCGCTGGGAACTCATTCCAGTTGTCGATTATGGGGCATATCTCTAACAGTATATCGCTAATTTTCCAATCGGTAAAATATTGTGGGTAATACTATCTATACTGTGTAATACAAAATAAGTGTATTTATTCAAAATTGAACAAAGATTAAAACAAAAATGTTATAAAAAATGCATGAAGCTATCAGAAGTTATTTAAGTAAATTTGTTAAAGTTTATGTATTTATTTCATTTGCTAAGTGCCCTAGGAACTGACATATTATACGTTACAAAGTAGTAATATAATAATTGTTAAGCCATACCCTGAGTGTTTTCACGTTCTTAAATTATTTAACTTTTTATTTATTTTTATTGTTAGGAGGGGGATGGTTGAATGCTTGCTTCGAATATAAGAATTTATAGTGGAGAAATTGAATATTTTTGTCTTCTCTAAAGGATATAATCAACCTAAAACCAACACATTTTCAAGGTGTTTTCAGTTTTATTGACTACTATTTACTGTTTAAAGTTTTCAAACTTAAACAGTACTTATAAATATAACCATTTGGAATTAAAATCAAGTCCAAAGCTATGTATTTTGAGAAATATTTTAAGTAAAGTAAAAAGGATGTTGTCTTGTTGTAATGTGCAATAATAAAAGTGTAAGATAATTATACAATATGTATTATTTGAAATTATATACTATGATTTGGAGAAAGGTCAAATAATAAGCAACTGTTGATCAGATTATTGTTCACTTATAAAATATGTTTCCCATCAGTGAGCGGTTGTCCCTCAATTTGGACTTTTCTTTACAAGTTTAAAGTCATATCTTTAAAAAGATTTGACAGCTACAGCCATTTGAGAACTTTATGCTATAGTGCCAAGTCTTGCAGAAGATTCTCGCATCGTATCTAGGCTTCTTAAACTTTTTACTTTATAGCTTGAGAGAAAAATAAACCTGAAAAAAGTCTAATGAAAAGAAAAATGTGCTTGTAAGCAGTAGACATTTATGGTTGCCAGTTGAATATTTATTACTTCCACCAAATCATAGAATCTGGTTAAAAGATTGGGTCAAACAGAAGACCATTTGATAGATATTTCATTGAAATATTGTCTTAAATAATTCTTGAAAATTGTTGTAAATTAGTATAAGTTATTCAACTTCAAAGATAACATATCTCTTAAACGTAAAGACAAGGGAATTTGTTTGGTAACAGACATGACAAATAAAATCTATTAACAATTTGTAACATAAAGTGGTTGTTAATTTAATACAAACATTTGAAGCCAAATAATATTATAACAGAATAAAATGAAATAAATATCTATATTCATATTTATATGAAGAGGTCATATAGTCCGAATATTTTATTAATAACCATTAAACCATTTTTTAAAATTTCATTTAATAATTTAAGATCTTCTTAAGCCTTGCCTTGGTTAAGAAGAGTAATCTTTGCAATGGTTGGTCTAATTAGCCACTGTTGCATAAAATGGAAGTGCAATGTTTTAAATAAATGAAATGTGTGTTCCAACAAATCCAAAAATGACAATTACAATGATATATTTGATCTTTGATAGTCCATACTCTTATCAATTATGTGTTTCTTTTTATTTAATACCATATAAAGCACACCATTTTTAAATTAGCAGTCAGTGTACTTTCTTTTTCACATGTTTCCTATTTGATTTTCCAGATGGACATTTCTTCAATTTTTTCAATTTATAGGGCTAATATGCTCCTTGTTGAAACGATGTTAAAATCGCATATACCAATCTCTAACCACTCACACATACACATATATAAACATTTATGCACACACACACGCTCCCACTTAAAAAATACATTTTCAAAGTTATTTTAAAGGAGGGGGGCAAGTAGTATTAACAAATAGACTCACTGATATATATTTTTGAATATTGTATACATAAATGCACCAATGTCTGATTTCTTAAAAAATCGCGAGAATGCATGTGCGTGCGTGTTTTTTAAACTGGTTAGATTGTGTACAATTTAATTTTCTACTGGATATTAACTTATTCCAGTTGTTAATATATAATTGATGAAAAGAGGTTTTATGATAATATTTATTTCTGCCTATTTTAACCCATTCATACAAAAAACATGCCTGAGGCATTGTAAGAACCCTTGCACACTCTGGTCCTTCAATTTATATTTAGCAATCCTATCAGTTTTTAGGTTAGCGTTACATGTTATAATGCGGCTTGTTATACTGTGTACTCCAATATAGCCATTTCCATTCTATTATTAATCTAAAAGTAAGATGACAATCTACTATAGTTTTTCATTCCACACACTATTGAGATATTAAAAATTGAACAAATTATTTATATTGGGGATTCTAATTTTAAAAATCCACCTACCTTAATACAAATGAGCAGCTAATCAATGATACATTGCATGTACAATGAGCCTCTGTGTATAAAATTTGAAGATTCCTTGAAAACAATTTAAAGTTTTATATAGAAATTCTGATGTAGAGAAAAAAAATATTCAGGAGTTTTGGACTTAATAGAAATGGTTTTATTACTTGAATCATTTTTTCACAATCGATGTCTTATAGGCTTAGATGGAGAGACATAAACCGTCAATTGAGTCTGTAAAACAGCTTGCAAGGTGATTCCAATAAACAAACAATTATGAGGGCAAAGAAAAGCACCGATATCAACTTCAAATAACTGATATCTTTGGGGACCCATAACACAAGTTAACAAATGCAAGTAATCTATAAACAAAACATTTTTTGTGATGTCTTAAATATGACTTATTATTGTTGTTTATAACATTATTTTTGATTTGATTTTTACACATTGCCTACATGTGCAGACAAGCGCAAATGACATTGTTAAAGTATTTGGTGACTAAATTTTTGTATTACCGATGTCCATTGGCGATGGCTTTATCCAATTGTATTCCATTTGAGAAATTACTGTTGAGTATAGAAACGTTCCTCTGCGTTTGTCCAAAAATTAGAGAAGACGTCCCAAGAATGGAATGTTGAGTAGACGAAATCTGCCCTCCTTAATAGCGCAGACGAAGTCTGGCTCACTATCCTCCATAAGTTCAGCATTACTTCTGATTTTTTATTTGTACAGCTCTCCTACAGTTCCAAAAACTTTATTAGAGCATTTTCTCCCCCATTTTCAGGTCTCCTTTTTTGAGAATCCTGGCTTCACTGTCATACAAAACAGTTTGACTATTTTCACAAGGTGATCATTTTTCACATTTACAATTTTAAAGACTCTTAAATCTGAGAGCTTTTTACTGAGAATAGTATTATCTGATATTTGTTTCCACAAACTTGAAGTTTTTTTGTTTTTAATGTGAAGCAGTTTCTTTTTTATTTTTCCACTTTTCAGATTGTGTTTCAAGCAATTCATGTTTTCTTTGAGCATTTCAGTCATGTTTCATTCCTTTCATTGATTATCTCATTTATTCTCAAGCCATGGTTTTGCTTTGTTCTCAATTTGCTGATCCATTATTTCATGCATGGGTTCATTCAACACATTCCTTCTGCTCTTAGAACATCATAGCTCCATTACTGGCACTAATATTTGAGTATTTATTTACTGTTTTTCTCAGAAATGTATCTGCCCCACAGGACAGGTTTTTGTTATTCAATCTCTTTGTCAGTGCCCATTGACTTTGAGTAAGCTGGTGAAAAGCAAAATTTGGTCTGATTCACAGTCAGTTCCGTAGCATCAGATACATCTCAGAAGTCAATAAAATGTGGTTTAGTATGCTCTAAGTTTGACCATTAGAGGATATCCTTAGCTCTTTTTATATCTCCTTGTGGGGAAACATAGTTTCCGTGACCTTCATACCCGTAAGCCCAACTAAACTAATCTTGTTTCGATTATCATTGTGTTATTTGCTAGAGTCTGGTTGATGATCTGTGGCATTCTATGCTGTCTATCTGCCCCAGATAACTTAAGGATTAACTCTAGATAATATGATTCAGTTCTATTTGGACAATTTGTTATAAAAATGAGAAGTGTGAAGTAGCGGCCAGAAGCTAAACTAAAAATTTTTAAATTTCATGCAACAGATTTAATTTGTTTACTACAATTTTCCTTTTATTAATTTTATAATTCCTAATCTTTTGATGAATTATTCTTGGCAAGTCCCTCCCCCTCTTCCTGGTCCGATTTCAGCCATTAACAAGTATAACCTTCAGAATTGCATAAATCAGTAAATATCGAGTATGATTTGGGGAAAATAAGCATTTTCGAGTATATAGCGTAAAACCTTAATTAATGATGTCACACATTACATATTTGCATGTGCCACATTTAGTAAAGATCTGCTGAAAACAATATTCTATATTTAAGCTTAGAATTAGACATGTCATGATATATCAGCACATTAATGTGAAATGAGAAAAGTGGGATATACATTTAGGCTGAAAAGAAAAAAAAAAAAAATCTAATAACTTTATATATCTCCATGATGATAGTAAAACTGAAACAAAGATGACAATAAATTTCAGCATTATTTCAATCAGCAAAAAAAAATAGAGCCCTGCGCCTTGATTAGATGGGAGTTTTTTAAAGGAGTCTATGTAATAGCAAATTTCCCTTTAAGAAATATCCCATTGCCATCACTTGGACAGACTTAGGTACAAGATAACGTTTTATTAATTAGTTCTAAATTGTTTCTGCTCAATTGTATGTTTTTTTATAAATGAATGCAAGAACTTTTGTACAGTTTGTCCATTGTCATTGAAACTCAGAACCATTTTTTTTTTTAAATCATATTACTATACTATTCTTTTAAAAAACTAAAATATCTTAGGCAGTCCAGCGAGGTCAGCAAACTGCCATACATTATACTATTCTTCTAAAAAATTAAAATATCTTAGGTAGTCCATAGAGCCCTAAGATTCTAAAGAATTAAAAAAACCTTGTTTCATTCGCATAAACAAAATGGTAGTATTACAATGTTGTAAGTAAATTTCCATCAAAATAGTTTTTGGTAAATGCATTAAAAAAATTGCTATGCAGGTTTGCTACTTCAGGGGGAACAGTCTAATATAAGAAAATTGTTATCCGTGAGTCATTCCTCATATTAAGGTGCCATACAAGTACTGCTTATTGAAAATTAATGATGAATTTAATTGGTATGTTTAATGAAAACATAAATACATCTTTTATAATTAAACACGAATAAATTAGTTATTTTCTCATTTCCCTTCTGAAAGGCCATCTAGTAATAAGGTATATATTAATTTCTCATCAAGGGGCTATCTGTAAAAGTCTCTTATTGTATTGGTGTTGCCGATTATTCAGAAAAATTATTAACTGCTTTTTGTAGGAAATAGATTTATTTATATTCTTTAGTTGTTTTTTTTATTTTATTTTTACATTAATTGAGTATAGAGTTTTTTTATCTTTAATCGTTATGGATTTATCTGCATGTATAATGAAGAGCATGTTGGTTATATTTTTTGGTTCTAAATGGCTTTAATTTTTATGTTTAAAGTTAGAAATATGTCAAAATCAACTGACTGATTCCAATTTTTTTTTCTTTTAATAACAGTATTCCATGTGTGTGTGTGTGTCTTTACTTTAGAAAGAATAAATTGAATGCTCAAATTGGATTTCTTTAATGTCATGGGAATTTTCATGATGTGCTATTTATTATGAGTGCAGTCCTTGTCATTTTCATCCCAGAGTTCAGAAAATAAACAGTCCCAAATTGCTCCCATAGTTATATAACCCAAGATCAATATGAAAAATTTCCTTGGGTCTGGGCTTTAGGTCTTACCCTTACCATGCAACCAAGAGTTTGCACACTATCGGTAATGTAAAATGTAATTGTATGATGTATGAATGATTTTTTTAATCTCAATTTTCGAATTATTTTTCCTTTAACAATTGTTTTTACTTCATCTAATTTAAACTTGAATTCAATGTAATAGAATGGTCTGTAATATTTGTGATAATTATCGCAACTTGATATTTTTGTACTCTGTTATTGCCATTTTATTTTCAAACTGCAGTAACCTTTAGAAGTTTTAGCCTTCCCCTTTTGATTCTCCTCAAATAAAACATATCGTTTCCGTTACTACTAATGTAATAATCCTCCAAATGATGCCTTATTGTGTCTTTTATAACATGATACAGCATTTTAGGGAATTAAATAATAATTAATACACTATTTAATTAAATTATTTATATTAAAGTGAGATAAGAAGTGAAATATAAAAAAAATATACAGTTTAGATGATTTAAAATTGAAGATTTTTTATAAGTAGACTAATTCCTATCTCTTTACCACTCTTTAATTCCTAATTATAAAAACAAAAATATCATTTTTAAAAGCCCATGTTCTAATCAATCCGCCTTATAGGAAGTCCTATCAGCTTGATCTGAGATATATCAAAAGGGGAAATACAATAAGTTCTCATGTTCTGAGTGAGAGAGACTTGGTTTGATTTAGAAGAAAATGAAGAATCCAGCCCTCCCTATCCATCCAGGTGAAAGCATTCATAACTTTCAAAAATTATTTGAAAATACTCCCAAAATCTATAAATCGTACAAAAGACTTACTTGAACTCTTTTATCTTGCAGAAAACTTAACAAGTTTTGTTTTGAACCAGAAAACCACATATTGCCACTTAAGCCTTATAACATGATTTGTTCTCTGTAGGAGGCAGGTAGATTCTATCATTCTGTCTTATTTCAATTATTTATCAATAACTTGCACTAAGATCAGAGCTACAGTATCAAATTTTTACAAGTATAAATAAATAACTATGGGATTTCTTTATGAAAAGAAGGTAGACAATTTTTATGATTTTCATATACTGCGTTTGTTTATAAATCGGTAATTATTATACATACTACAACACCATAACTGTAAAATAATTAGTTGAGGAAGTAAAACTATTTTTCCGATGGAGTTCTAAATCTAATAATGTGAAATTTCAAACTATTTTCTTTATGTACTTCATAATACAAGGAAATCAGATTTGAATTCTCGCATTATTAATGCTAAAATTCTATTCATAAAATATATTTTCTTTTAATTTATAAAACAATTTTCTTTAAAAATAAGTTATTTTTGCTGATACTTTTACACAATGATTCTTTTTCTGATGATTTTCTTTTGATGTCTCGTACAGGAAATTACAGTTTTAAAGTTTAATATCATGATTATTTTTGAATTTTTTCATATGAATAAAATTGAAATTTACTCTATACAATTAGGACTAATTAGAATGAATTATCTTCAGGTTATTACTGTTTTCTAAGCGCTCTGAGAATAATGATTTTATATGGTGTGTCTGAAACCAAATAAATTCCCTTCCTTTTATGAAAATCAATCTCTTGACACAAAGATTCTAGTAGCAATGTCATATCACTATTAAAGTCGTGATGACATTGATTTGAACCTTAAAGTTTATTATTTTCATCATTTTTTACACATAGTTTACTAATCTTTTGGGAATGGTATACTTCTTGTATTTTACTTATATAATAGTTTTTTTAGTATATTGTTTGTTTGAGTGGGGTGTAATTGAAATAAGTACTTTCTGAAATGGTTGAACTACAAAGCAAAGGCTTATAGATTTTGTTGATATAGTTTCACATGGCCTAATATTTCATATCAACATTTTCCTATTTGGTTCTAGGAATTTTAATCCTTTCCTTGCGCCAAGCCACTATAGTGGCTTTGCCTAAGGAAAGGGTTAAAGCTTCTCAGCACTTAAAATATTATGTTCATGGAGTAAAAATATGTAGAAATTCGTATTAAGTTTTGAGGATAATGATTTAAAAACAAAAAAAACTTTAGTTTCTACCTAAAAAGCTTTATGGGCCAACGGGATATTTGTTAATTAACAGTCTTCATATAGATAGAGTTGGCGAAATTGTTTCTATAATTTACTAATGTGTGATTTTATTGAATTCTGTATTGCACTTTCATCAATGTCAATTTTACATATATAAAAAACAAAAACAGGATTTTTATCTTAATTTTTCAATACTGATCTGGTTTTATTGGTAATCCAGAAATAATTCTTTTAACACCTAAGACATAAAGTGAATTTTGAAAAACTTCTCTACTGATGTAGGTGTGTATTGGTTCATACTTCTCTTCCTTAAATTTAAATTTCATTTTGTTCATAAATTATTCATAGTAGATCATAATAGCTTAAAATAGTTCTTTTACTTTATACAAGGAAGTAAAACATCATTATAATGTGTTCTGTTTTATGTGATCTCACAACCAGATGGTAGCAAAATTTTAAAGAAATATTTATAATTTATTAATAGTACTTTTTATTCCGGGCCAGTCAGGCAGACTGGAGGTACATTAAATTCTAGTTAACTCCTGACATTAATCATTCTATGGAACTAATTAGGGGGTATAATTACTCTTTTGTCACATGTAGAAAGAGTACCTCTAGATTTCCCTTGCGCCTTTTTGTAAATTTAAATATTTTTTTGTTCCCAGGATCAGCAAAAGATGTTGCAGCTATAAGTACATTCACACTTATCTGTTGTATACTACAACACAGTATTTATTTGTTTTAATTTGTCTATTTATTTCCTCAAACTTTGAGCCAAGTCCTTTGAATTTATATTTTATTCTTATAATAATTTGATCTTTATAGGATGGAGTTTAAAGTGTTTGCTTGCTATGATAATTTTGTGCCTTCAAGCAACACTGGTGCACCTGAACATACACCCATGCATTACGCTTTATATCACTTAGAAAGGCTGCTTCAAAGTATTTCTTCAAACCTTAAGGATAATGATGTGAGTTTACTGCATCTCTTAGTTTCTACTGGATGTTTTTTCATATTATTCCTTCATTGGTGTTTTTTTTTTTAATAGAAATGAATTGAATTTATTTTCTTTATTATATTCCTATTCGTATATTAATAATAAATGAATTTTTACGTGTATAATCCCAAGCTTAAAGTTTTATCACATCATGTGTGCCATTTTTACCTCGAAGTAAAAATAAGTATGCAATATTTAAATACAACAGGATCATATACTCTATTATTTACTTGTAATTCCTATCAACATTGATAGATTTATAATTTCTTTCTAAAATTAAAAGAATAAGATACCAACTAAATGTTCATTATTACTTCACGTATTTTAAAGAAAAAAATAAAAATATTCTGGCACCTCACGGCTAGGATCAGTTAAACTAGAAATTTGTCTTCTTTTAAAATTCCTTAATGTTTCCTTAATTTTTAGGAACAAGTACTAAAAACATCTTACAGTACAGTAATACAAAACATTTACGATGTATTAAAAGAATTTCTTAAGGAACAAAATGTTTTTAAAACCATAGATGTGCTTAATCGACCCAACCTATAAAAGTGCCTGAATTCGTCAATTCTTTAGTACAACCACCCATTGAATATGCCCAATTCAATTCAATCCAACAACCAATTGAATTGAAAATCAAAGTGTTTCTCTGGATATCTTAATTACTATTGAAGACTGTATAATAATATTGTTTAAAGCCATAAAATCCACTGAATATTCTATTGAACACTATTTCTATCAGAAATATAATACTTCTTAGGGGTTAAATACATTTCGTAAACAAATAAGTAGAAATCTCCTGGTAAAATTTTTATTTGAAAGATGTGTGCTGTAAACCGTATGTTACACGTCATGTTATCCATCTATTATTCATATCCATAGTTTGTTTTATGCAATGGATTAACTCCACAAATCAAATTTTTAGCACTTAGCAGCTACACGCCAAATTAGCCATGCCTCATTAGTACCTTTGCCTGTTTAGCTCAACCCCAGTATTCAGTTTCAACTGACCCCTGTGTCCACAGTTTCAGAAGTCCAGGTGTTTCCAGAACTTCTGGCTGCAAACTATACCCCTTGATAGCGGAGGAGAAGTATCTATTTAAGTAACAACCACAACTATTGAAGGATACAAGATGTGGGTCACCGTATAGTTTCGTTGAATTTATATATATATATATATATATATATATATATATATATATATATATATATATATATATATATCTATAACTAACCCTTTTTTCTCTCCAATGCCAGTGTCTAGATGATTCTCTATAAAATATGTGTTTTATTTTTGTGGATTTCAGTGTTTTATATATATATATATATATATATATATATATATATATATATATATATGCACGCACACATGGTGGAAAGCACTAACAAAAAAAGTCTACAAGTGAAATTTCATTTGCAATATATTCAGGAAATGATAAATTGCCTTTCTCAAAGGCAAAAATAATAATAACACCAAGGAAATAAAATGAATTCTTTTAAGAGAGTGCTTTGTTCCTAAGAAGGTCGAAGAAAAATGACAAGTTATTTTTGTATAAACTAAGTAATTCCTCCTTGTCTTAGTCATTTAAAAAAAAAAAAAAAAAAAAAAAAAAACCTAACAAGAACAAAATTTAAAAGATAAAAATAAAGTTTTTAAATCTGTAAACGCCAATGCCTATATCACAGCGACAATGGTAATCATGAGTATAGACTAAATAAAATAATAGAAAAGGAGGAGAAAAATCATGCACACGGAGTCAGGCACTTGGGGTGTACTTAATTCTAAGGAAAATTATTTATTAACGTCCACTTTTTACTACCACAGCTAATTGGACAATTCTAATGATATGGGCAGTATATATTATAATAATATACAAAGATATGCTTCATTTAATAATGACGAATTGCAAATTCTTGAATTAATGAGACCACAGATTTCATGTGTTCAAAATCAATTTGAAAAATATAGAATATCAATATTGTAACAAACTAGAATATTAGGGTAACAATAATCTTCCTTGTTTCTCTATTTTTTCATTTTAACAGTATATTTGTTTCATTCTATACTCTTTGTCTTCTAGACCCAATGTGTAGTTCTAGACAAGAGAAGAGATGTATGTGTGTGTTCTAGACAAGAGATGTATTTAGGAATTGTCACACATACTTAGATTATATGTTTATTACTCAAAATAAAGTAATTATAAATTTTCATTTGGTTTAATATGTGTTTCCAATAGGATAACAATTCTATAGTGCTATACATTCATATGTCACAGGAAGAAGATAAACGAGAATTGAAGAGAGGTGAAGTTAAACTTATAGGATTTAGTAAAGGCTGTGTAGTTTTGAATCAGTTCCTTTATGAATTCCATTATCTAAAAACATTGACACCAGATGACGATTCTCTCTCACAGCTTGTTGCTCGAATCACAGACATGTATTGGCTGGATGGAGGCCACTCAGGTGGCAAAAACACATGGATTACTTCTAGAGGACTCCTTGGAACATTAGCTCGACTAGGTATTTACATACTTCCATTTTAGTGTAACTGTACTTCTGTCCTTGAACTAAATATATATTATTCAAATTCTTTCTCCCTTTAGAAGTTACCTACTACTCTTTTTTTCAGAAGTATTATTGATTTTTTACATACTTTAAATAATTATTTTCTATTATTCCAAATTTAATTGTGTTAGAAAACCAGTGTGATATCTTGTGTTATATAATTCCTACTCTTTACTTGATGTTTGAGTACACGCACTATGGTTGGGAGGCCACAAAGTCTAGTTCTGCATCAACTGGTTGTGAGAGTGTCATACATCAGCAGAACTTTTCCCCATTATGATGTAAAACCAAAATGTTTTTCTTTGTTTTTCGATTGTTCCCCCTCCCTCCCCCAAATCTGTTCTAAGTCAATTGGATTATATGTTAATTCCAAAGAGATTTTTCAACCTTAAGTCTGCTTCTTCCTCTACTTTCATACTTTCATATTTTAGTATTAGTCTAAAGAAAAGTCCTCCAGTCTTCATCTACCTCTTGCCTAAACTTTACTGACCCACATATAGCTCCTACATGTATTACCTCTCCACTGAGCAATTCAGCTCAGTCACATTATTTCCTTTTTTCTAGTACTGTTTACACCTGCATTAGACAGTGTTAGGCAGTGCGTGTGTGCGTGCACATACATTATATAATATTCCTCCAGTAACAAGGAAAGTTCACTTTGAATCACATGTTCCTGTTGCACATCTTGCAATATATATATATATATTCACTGTATTAAAATGACAGCTCTCAAAATGCTAAGGCTCTCGGGCTTTTCTTTGTGAAATATGGGCAGAAAATGTGATAAAATCCAAATGAGCGTTACATTGAAAATATGTTTTAATAAATTGCTCTTAATTAAATTGGGGTATTATGAAATCTCTTAAGGAAAATATCACAAACAATATTAAAATACATTGATGAAGAGGGAGGGGGGTGGAATAGAAGAGAATCTAGACTGGGCTACACAGAAATCTTAAAACAGAATGTTGTGTGAATGAAACACTATTCTCGATTTCTAAGCTTTTGATTGCTGATTTTGTATCCAAACTCTTGAACACAATCTTTAACATCACTAGCCATTGCTTATATTAATCTTTCTTAAAAAGTCATGAATACACTTTTAATTTACTAATAACTAAAATTTGTTATTTCACACTTAGATATATACTGGACCTATCAAAATTAAAAACTGAAAATCATTTCTTTCAATGTTCTTGGCATATTGTTAAAACAGTTATAGCTATTCTACTTTCTCTTTCAAATATTAGCAGTAGTATATTCCAATTAATACAATCCAGTGATTTGTATTAATTACTTAGTAATCAAATATTTTTTATTCTTTACAGGAATCAGGGTTCACATACATGTTACTCCTTACCAAATTTGTGATGAGCGAAGACCTTGGATCAGGAAAGAGGAGAAAGCGTTCTGTGATTGGCTTAAAAAGTTAGGTTCTCCGGTAACAAGAAAAGTTCACTTTGAATCACATGTTCCTGTTCTCAGCTTGCATTTTGAAGTTATATCAGCGGCATTTCGAGAAGGTATTACCTAGTGGAGTGTGCTACAACAAAAAACTATTAAATTTATAATAACATGTAATACAAATATTTTTATAGCAAATCTTTGATTACATTTACTGTACACAATCAAAATTGTGATAAGACTCGCAGAGAAAAATTCTTTTTAAAAGAAAAATATAACCTTTTTTTTTACCAAAAGGTTGAATAAAGATTTTTTTTTAATTGGAAATAAAGTCGTTATAAGTTTGATTGTATTGACTTGAAATGTCACAATTAGATCTAGTCATTCACTTGTGTATCAAAAATTTTGTAACTCATCTCTTTTGTTTTTTAATATGATAATGTTATTATTTTCTATTTTTCTTTGAAGTGAATGTACATTTACATATATCTACTGTATTGAAGATAATGATTTCCTTGAAAAATACATTTTTAATTTTATGTCAGTTAGTTTAATTTGTTTACCTTGATGTAATATATTATTTGCATTTGTTACTTAAATGTTTCATTTTAAATTACATTAAAATTGTTTCTTAGTCAAAAACTAATACTAATTTACCAAATGGTAATATATTTTCTATTTTTTAAATTTCCTTGACTTTATCTAACCAGTTTTATGTGTTTCCATAATTGTTTTATGTCTTCTTCATTACTTGGAGCTCAAGCACGCATCGGCATTAATTCATTAAGCACGCATCTCTACTTGATTCACTTTGAGCTTAACTTTTCATGGTTCAGAGGCCTACAGAATGACGCTTTCCACTATGTTACTGAAAATGATTTTGTCATTATCTCTTAAATGAACCTTTTACTCCACAAGGACTCTATGCATCACTTTCAGGTGTTAAAAATACTTCTTCAGGACTTGATAACATTTCATATCTTATGATTAAACAATTACGCACTAAAGGCTTAGCCATTCTGCTCAAACTGTTCAATAAAACTTTCGAATTTGAAGCGCATCCTGAAAAATGGAATGAATCAATTATATATAGTCCATACTGCAAAGCCAGGAAAACACAAGAAATATCTCACCATCTTCAGGCCAATTTCATTGATGTGCTCTATATTTCTAATTCCTGGAATGAATAGTAAATAAACCTTTACAATGGTATTTAGAAATTAAAAATTACTTTCTCCTTTCCTGTAAGAGTTGAGACCAAAACACAATACATTGCAAGACTAGAAGGTGATATTCTGGATACCTTTGTTTTAAAGGAGTCCATGATTGCGGTATATCTCAACCTAGAAAAAGCATTTCTCAGAATCTGGAGGAGACTTATACTGTCACAATTGTATGGCTTAAGTATTTTTGGCAATATTCTTAATTACGTCTCCCAATATATAACAACAGGAATTTCAGAGTAATTGAAGATGTTCCTTCTAATGTAAGAAAACGGGTGGCTTATTAGGTACCTCAATATTATGATTAATACTATTGTTGGTTTTATTCCACAAATGTATCCTATTGCCTTTATGCTGACAACATTTTATGCCTAAAAACATGAATATCGTGGAGGAGATTCTTCAAGATACAACAAATTCTTTGTAGAATTGGTGCAGAACTGGATTTCAATTTTCAAAATAAAATAAAATTGTGTAGTATTCTCCTGGAAACAATATTATAGCACAACAATGAAATTTTTGAGTAAGATGTTAGGTAAGAACTTGTCATAGTCACCCCATACCAAATATCTCGTTAATACATGAAGAAATCTTTGAATTTATTAAGAATTCTTAGTAACTAAATGGGGGGCTGACAGATGTACATGCTACTCTTCTATGGGTCCTTTAATAAGCCCCTACTGGATTATGGCTGCATAGCATATTCATCTGCCAGCTGTAGCAAGCTCAAAGCCATCCATACTGAAGAAGCTCCTTCAATAGTATTTATTCAGAAGCTGGAGAACCTTCCCTGGATAACAGTCGTAAGATGTTGTGTGTACAATTTCTCACAAGGTCAAAAATCACTGAACATTCCCTGTATAGATAACAACTTTTTTAAACAACCCACACTTACATACACATTTTAAACAACTCGAACTTTCACACAAATACAAACATATAGAAAACCCTTGATATATAGATTTTCAGAATACACTGTGAAAATTATTGACTCTTCCATTTACCCTCACAAACAACTCTCCATACCACTATGGAAAGTAAACAACTTAATGATCAACATCAGATCATCAAAATGTAAACAGAAGTAACTTTAGCCAATTACTTATTTAAAACGCTCTTCAACTTACTGTTGTCAACCACCAATAAACACTCACCATAAACTGGGATGGATCAAAACTGAGAAAGGTACTGGTCCAACTGCTATTTAGGAGATTATGCATTTGAAATATGCCTTCCTTAAAACAGCAGGACATGCACCACTGAATTCCATGCCATACTGACACACATACAAGTACTGTCTGTTGGAGTAGTAGGATTCTTCCATTGCCATCATTAAGCCTAGAGGTTAGGAGAGGGGTTGAGGCCTGATGGCTAGATACCCTTTCATTCCGTTTATATAATAATAATAATTATCTAATAAACCACATTATTCGGAGCTTAAATAAAAAATATTGTTTTCCAGAGACCTTTATTATACGAGATACATGCAAATATGTTCTTGTGACACCCCCTCCCCCGTCATAAATTCTTGGACTACTAAAAAAATGTGATTGATTGAGATAACAATTATTCTGATTCATTATAAATTACAGTGCAAGATGTAGTTCATAGTTTTCAATAAAATTATGCCATATTCTGATTTTTTTCGGTTATTGTTTTTCTTTCTGGTGTGCAGTTGACAGTCCTGTTTACTTTTGAGAGGCTTACCACCAGAGTGGAAAGATTTCTTATTACTGTTTGTATTTATTCATTTAATATTCAGGGTGGTGTTGTGTAAGCAGTATGTAGATTTATTAGCAGATTTTCCTTAAGGGAAATCAGCTATTGAGGTAGTATTCATGACGCGATTTTCGAAAACATTCTTCAAATGTCCATCATCCTACCCAGGAGATGACGAAAATGAGGCCCATTCAAAATTATATATATATATATATATATATATATATATATATATATATATATATATATGTCAGTTAACGCTCTAGCGATCGCAATTTTTGTTTGATCGTTACCAAACTCGATATTTAAACGTTCCATGCAAAAAAACAGATCAAGTTCGTTAATGGCTGAAATCGGACCAGTGGGAGGGGGATTTTCGAAATATCTCCGTTACCATACGTTGGATCAAAATATTGGATAGAACCAATCTTATTGCAAATTAAATGTACTATAAATATTGTTCTATACATTTATTCTCTATCTTGAATATTAACCGAGATATTTGCATTTTTATTAAATGTGGGCCGATAACGGACGATTGAGTTTCCAGCCAAAAGCTAGTTCGGCCGTTTCTGTAACTGTTCGGCTCTCGTATGGAAATTCCTCTATTGTATAACTTCACGTAGGAAATTTGCTTAGTTTACGGAGTTCCTGCGTGACGGACTTTTGGCAGATTTCCCTTGAGGGAATTCAGCTATTGAGGTCGTACTCATGACGAAAATTTTCTTCAAAAGTCCATCGATCCTACCTAGTACATGACGAAAATGAGGTCCGTTCTAAACTGTATATATATATATATTGTATATATATATATATATATATATATATTTGTCTGTTACCGCTCTAGCGATCCCAGTTTTTGTTTGATCGTTACCAAACTCGATATTTAGTCGTTTTATGTAAAAAGAAAGACCAAGTTCGTTAACGGCTGAAATCGAACCAGGAGGAGGGGGGGGGGTTTAGAGAGGGAGAATTTTGAAAATTCGAAATATCTCCGTTACTATAAGTCGGATCGAAAAAGTGTATAGAATACATATTATTGAATTAAATGTACTATAAATATTGTTATATACACTTATTCAGAGAATAATCTTGAATATTAATCGAGATATTTCCATATTTTAGTTTTAGCAGATTTCCCTTAAGGGAAATCAGCTATTGAGGTTGTACTCATGACGGAATTTTCGACATTCTTCTTCAAATGTCCATCGATCCTACCTAGTAGATGACGAAAATGAGGTCCGTTCAAAACTGTATATATATATCTATATATTTGTCTGTTACCGCTCTAGCGGTCGCAATTTTTGTTTAATTCTTACCAAACTTCATATTTAAGCGTTTTATGTAAAAAGAAAGATCAAGTTCGTTAACGGCTGAAATCGGACCAGTGGGAGGGGGGGTTTAGAGGGGAGGATTTTCGAAAATTCGAAATATCTCCGTTACTAAAAGTCGGATCGAACAATTATACAGAATCAATCTTATTCTAAATTAAATTTACTATAAATATTGTTATATACATTTATTCTCTATCTTGAATATTAACCGAGATATTTGCATTTTTCAGTTTTCACCAAACCGCCAATTCTACTCATGTTACGTAAACAATACTCTGATACATAATAAATCACATTATTGGAAGTTTAAATACCAAAAATTGTATTCAAGAGACCTTTATTATACGAGATACATGCAAATATGCACTGGTGACTCCCCCCCCCCCCCCCATCTTAAAGTTTTGGACTACTAAAATTTTATTGATTGAGATAACAATTATTCTGACTCATTATTAATTACAGTACTAGATATAGTAAGTAGTTCTCAATAAAATTAATGTGTTATATTCTGATATATTTCAGTAATTGTTTTTCTTTCCGGTGTGAGGCGGGACCCGTTTGTTGACATTTCTAACCTAACGCTTCCTGTCGGCAGGCTATTGAAATTGGATGAAACATTTCTTATTTCCGTTTGTATTTATTCACGGTGTTGTGTTAGCAGTATGTATATTTATCTATTACTAAACTTCACGAGGGAAATCTGCTTAGTTTACGCAGCCCCTGCGTGACGGACTTTTCAGCCTTCAGTAAATCCCCACTTCTACGAGTGTTACATAATACCCTGTTATATAATAAACCATATTATTTGAAGCCTAAATACCAAATATTGTTTTCATTGAAAATTTTACTTTGTGAGATATATGCAAATACGTTCTGTTGACCCCCCCCCCTCTTCTTTTGTTTTTGGATTACTAAAATTTGAGTGGTTGAGATAAAACTGATTCAGATTCATTACAAATTACTCCACTAGCTTTAGTAAATTGTTTTCAATAAAATTAATATGATATTTTCCGATATACTTCATTAATTGTTTGCCTTCCGATCTATCTAGCAGCGCCAGAAGGCTGGCTGGCCTGTTTGTTTACAATTCAGCCGCTTTCCGTTGTAGAGATTATAATTTGTACTGTAAATTTACTGAGCATTCACGGTAGTGTTACCTGCATGCATATTTATCTATTTTAAACCTTCACGTGGGAAATCTGCTTAGATTTCGCAGCCCCTACGCAAGTTTATAGTTGTTTTACCCATCGTTCACCGCTTAAATGTTTAATCATGATAAGGTAAAGATTTATGCACTAAGTAATCCAATCATTATCATCAAATAACACTTACTTATTTCCTGAGACATTCACTTGTTCTACCCATGAAGAAAAAAAGTGGCGACTGAGAAATTTTAACGACTTTGTGATAAATATTCCTATTACCCGTCAATGAAATAAAAATGGTTTCCCGTGTCGAACGGAGAGCACTAAATAATCCTTTTATTTCCATAACATTATGAACGATTTTCTTCCTCTACATGCATTATACTTATTTACATGGGAAGAAAGGAATGTTCATTGGGAAAATATAGGCGAATTTGAGTACATTCAAGGGATCATATAAATAGCATTTTCTATATAACTACTATCTACTATATAAAGATGATTGATTCACCTTAGCATCAGTAGGAAATGAAATAAAGGTCTTTTAGGAAGTGAGTTGTACTACCAGAGAAGTTCAATTCCATCAAATACCTCCTGTTCTTTCTGTACGGAGTCAGTTATCTTTCATGCAATGTAATGAAGTGACAAATGGACAAATATCAACGAAATTTAAAATAAAAAAACGAATAGAACACGAAATACCGCTATTTTAAACTCAGGCCTCCCTTACAACCCCCACTACAGACCGTCCCTAGAAATGTTGGTATGGCTTATTATAATAAAAGCGTTAGTGCTAATACACATACCGAGTTTTATATATTTCGGTTGGGTCTTTTGTCCCAAATAAAATTGTTCACTTCCACTATAGGTTTTAGCGCATATCTCGTTTATAATTCAGTATACGAAAAAAGTGTATATAACAAAAGTTACTCTAAATAACAAAATAAACAACTTTTGTTGTGTTCATATTTGCCGAAAAACCAATAGGAAACGAAATATCACTAATTATTTCAGGCTTCTCTTATAACCCCCACTCCTGTTCGTCTCAGAGAATATTAATATAGCCTAAAGTCTAAGTTGGGTTAGTAGTAATATACATACCAAGTTTCATAAAATTCGGTTCAGCCGTTTATGCGTGAAAAGGTAACAAACAAACACACACGAAAGAAACAAAATGCAGTTATGGTGTCTATGACATGTGAAACGAAAAGTTATCGTGAAAATTCTCGAAAAAAATCAATGTACAGACAGAGGTTACAATTTTATATATATACTAGCTCAGATACCCGGCTTCGCCCGGGAATTCAATTGAGGCTGGATGGTGATGGTATTTTTTTGGCAAGGCTTTACTTTGCACAATATTTTAACATTTACCCTTCCCAGTGATTAGGGTTAATACCCGTCGTTTCTGTGGATTTGTTAATAATAAAATTAATTATTTATGTAAGACTTCACTGTCCTCCATATTGCCATATTTCCCGTTTCCTTTGCATTATGCATAGATTTAAATTATTAAGGACAACATATTATAATAATATATTATAATTTGAATTAATTTTTCCAGATAAGGTACCTGATAGTTCATATTGAAAAGAATTGTTGAGCAAATTTCTCTAAATAACAAAATATACAATATTTGTTATGTGCATATTTGCCGAAACCCCAATAGGAAACCCCTTAAGGGAAATCTGCTAAAAGACATTTCGGGGCGCATTGGCTTATTGCTAATGTGAGGTAAGTAGGAGCGAGGGCTTACTGTAACTAATAGGTCGTTACACGGAAGTTGCGGTAACTTAGCAGATTTCTCATCGCTTTGGAATGACAAACAGATAACATTACCTCACCGTCTATTCTCTTTTTTCCCTCTGTAAGAAACGTAGGTTAATACCGAATCAAATTCAATTTGGACATGAGATATTTAGTGACTTAACTTTGTCAAAGTGAACGTCAGATGAGTAGAAGTAGGGTTTACTGAATGTTGATAAAGCAAAAAAATTGGGCTCAGATTAGCCATGTGAGTTAAAGTATTGCCTTAATGATAACATGGTAAGCCTACAGTGGCGAGTTCGATTCTCGCCTGGGCAATAGGAATTTATTAGTGACGAACTTATTATTTATTTATTAGCGTCCACTTTTTGTAACTGTGGCTAATTGGGACGGATTATCTACAGGTTATCACCCTTTTCTAGACAGGGTGGGACTAAGGATTTTATTTAATGAGTTCGTCACTAAATAAATTCCTATTTGCCCGGGCGGGAATGAACTCGCCAATCGTTAAAGCCAACACTTTAACTCACATGGCTAAACGGAGAGCCCCTTACGAACTTATTAAATAAAATCCTTATTTCAAGCCTGGCTAGAAAAGGATGGTAACCTGTTAATAACCCATCCCAATAACTTTAGTAGCATAAGCAGACCTTAAGAATTACTTATTTATTTATTAACGACCACTTTATGCTACTAAGGCTAATAGGAATGGGTTATCTACAGGTTACCACCCTTTTCTACTCGGGTGGGACTAAGGATTTATTTATTGATTTGTTAATAAATAACAACAAAACAAAAAATATAAATACCTCGCTTAATATTGAAGTTACGCAAAACATGTGTTGAACATTAAATCGGAGTCATAATGACAGAGATACTTCGAATTTTATTTTTCCCGCTCTAAACCTCCTCTCTTTCAGCCATTAACGAATATGATCTACAATGTTATAAGTCACGCTAACATATCGAATTTGGCAACGATGAAACAAAAATTGGAACCTTTAGAGTTAACAGTGAAATATTATTGAATATAATTTTCCTTGCTAGTATAATAGTACAAAATTCAGTTATCAGTTCAGTTATGTCTGATCAGACTCATGTAGGAAAGGAAGGTGGAGTGTAGCTCCAATTCACAACAATGTCATCCATGTATCCGTAAGATTACTATGGATAAGTAAAGATGCAAACCCCGATTATCACATCCGAGAATCGCCTGCCTCCTCATGGACCGTGAGTCACGGTAGGTGTGACAGTAAACAGCAACTTTCAACAAACTCAGTGATAGAAACTAAAAACTTAACCTTTGTTGGTGATGTTTATATTATATACATTCAGAAAGATCTCTCTATCATTCGGACTACTTCGACGCTTCTCGAGAGTGGTATCACCTCAGCAAATGAGGAACTGCTGTCTACATATTTACAACGTATTTTTAATTTCTTTAATTTTTAATACAACCTTCTACCATTGATTTAAATTACCCCAAACTTTTCAATGAAAGACTAAATGGAATAATTGAAAAGACGATTTCATTTTTTTTTATACTAGTTTAAACCGGCTTTCGACAGTGAATGTCAAATATACAAATTAATGGATAAACAAAGTATAAATTAGCCACTGATATCGAACAAATCTGAATTAATGGTTGTCCAGGCCCTATTATTTGTTTCCAACTTTGAACTTAAATACAGATTTTAAAGTTCGGGATCATCTCTAATGCACTCTTTCTAAAACTCTTTATTAAGCCTTTTTTTAACCATGAATAAACGATTTCCTGGGTTAAGTTGCTACAGAAATTTAGGAGCACCACAGTATTTATTATTTATCTTAATCAGAGACTGTATTTATGAAAACGGATCAATTCTCTCATATCCACGGACGAGAGCAGTCTGTTTTAGGAGTAGGGAGAAAGAGTATTGGAGTTAATAATTTTTCAAGAAATATAGATATTTTATTTGAAACACATAAACTGCGGGAGTTATACACAAAAAAACTTCAGCAATGAAAGAAATATTTTTCCTAAGTTAAGACGCTTCTTGCATTGTTTGGCTGAAATCTATTCTCAACTTAGGTAAATGTACCAAGCGTATAATTATGTACTATTTGTTTTTAGGATATAATAAACCTGTTACCAATCTGGCAATATTTATTAGCTAAAGATTTATACGAGCAAATGCTCATTCTTAGGTCATGGGGTGTGTTTCTTAATCGTGATTCTGAAAATAATAACTTAAGGAACGAACTTTAATTCTGAAATCCGTCTTCGGTGAGCACAATAGACTCTCAACCACTAATCAGAGTTTTGTAAATCTTACTTTTCTTCTGAACTTATCTAAGTATATAAACTAGTGCAGGAATCTCGACTCTTTTCTTGGAGGTGTCACCATGATAAATGCCGTAGCGCCCTTTTCTCCAATATCTAATAATTGTAACTAAATAAGTCATATATAAAGCTAGTCCATGAACATTTTAAAATATCCTAGAGCTTCTCGTAGCGAGCTCCAAAACATTGCAAAGAAAAAGTGCAAGAACAATGGCATCTTGAATTCAAAAATCAGGAACTTATCATACTTAAGACCCATAAATCACAAATAATTCATCAAATCTAAAACTCAAGAATCTCCCATATCTGAGACCCAAGTTGCTACTTATTAGGCCTCACTCCTGAACAAGGAACAAGTGTATATAAAAGGACACACAACCCATCTTATTATGTCCTAAAATCATCTTGAAAGTAAGCCACACAAACAAGTTGTGACCCAATTTGTTCATAGTGTTTCGTAAAATGATTTATTTAGACCATAATGCTTAAATATGAACATTTTATAAATAATTGATCTGCGTTATTTGATGTATATACAAAAGGTAGGTTCTATTCACTTATCTGAAGTATAACAGTTAAGAACTTAGAACCATTTGACATATGATGGCTAAGTCTCAAGTAGCAAAAGCATAATTACGTAATTAATTGTAAGTAGGTACATATCCGTTGCTAATCCCTACGCCCTGTAGGTAATCTATGGCAAATTAGTCGTATGACGTAGTCAGCAAGAAATCCTCAAGTAAAATCGAAAATATATACAGCTTCGGCATAAAAAAAGTAATAAGTAAAGGCACATACTAGGTTACTTCTAATGTCTTAAATAAACCGAGCAGAAATTTATAATTGTGGTTTTTGAGTGTATGATATCATCTCAAACATTTCTGTGCTACAAAACTATTAAGCCTTACTATTATTATTATTTTTTTTTTTTTATAATCTAACTATTGAAAAAATATATCTGAAACATGTATGTAGCATCTACAGGCTACGCCAGATAATTCATTTCATGAACAGATTTTCACGGGATTGAAAGGGAACTCTGTGGTTTCCCGTTGCCGTCTGCATCAGACCATCCAATAATAAAGACACCATGAAGAAAATGTCGTTCACACCAATAAAGCCTTGAGTGGAGAAGAATCCATCCCATGTCAGAGTTGTTGGAGATCCATCCCTCCTGCATAAGCTGGCTAATGATAAGCATTAGCTAGTATGAATATGCAGACTAAAACTTTGTCTGAAATAATATAACGATTATGTCGTATCTATATCGAACCAGTTTGAATAGAAAGCTGTGAAGCCTTCCTGAAATTTAGACTTGTATAGTTTTTTGACGCCTTAATTGACTTGTTACAAATTATTTTTGAGTGGCTTCTAATATACAATTATTCTATTTCTCTTCATTTTTACAGGACATAAAAAACTATTTGAAATAAAAAGAAGAAAAAGAGCTTATTTGAGATATGGCCAAACCTGTAATAAAAACTGTAGACCCTTTTGGAAAGAAGGAATGGTTAAATGACGCAATCGGATTCGGTACTTCAAAAGAAATTTCCTACATTGTTTACAGGATTTGTGTTTTTTCCTTCCTACTTGTTATCCACGCCATGCTTATTTATACTCTGTACTTGGTTTCATCCGATAAACTCTCTACAGCTGGAGTTCTACATCTCTATGCCGATTCGGTGTGGCTCTTGTGGATCACTATCAGCAGAACTATTAATGACAGGTCAGCATATTGTCAAATTTATTCAATTTTAGTGTTTTGGATGGCGTGTTTGTAGCGTTCCAGAAAACGTCCGTCACGCAAGTACATTGCACACATACAAATAGATCATATACAAAAATTCTTGATTTCTATACTAATGTAAATCTAAAATGGAGTTCCCTTGTTCATGACTCCCACACCTAAAATCGTATTTTTTTTCTCCTTTATTAATGCACCGATCCAAACAATATGTGGTAGTTCATTTAGCTTTTTATATACATATAACAGATAACAAGGAGTAAGGGTTTCCATTGGCAAGCAGCCAACACTAATACAGCTTTTAGCAGATTTCCCGTCAGGAAATTTATATATATATATATATATATATATATATATATATATATATATATTTGTCTGTTAACACTCTAGCAGTAGTGATTTTTGTTGTCGTTACCAAACTTCATATTTAAATGTTTTATGCAAAAATAAATATCAAGTTCGTTAACGGCTGAAATCGGACGGGGGGGGGGGGGATTTCGAAATATTTCGCTTTTATACGTTGGATCGAAAAAGTCTATAGAACAAATCTTATTGCAAATAAAATTGTCTATAAATGTTTGTTTTTGTTTTTTTATGCACTTCTTAGTACCTTGATATTTTTATTTTTAGTTTTTGGCCTTCAGTAAACCCCCACTCTTACTCATGTCATATTAACAATGAGCTGTTATGACATGAAGCACTTTATTTTAAGCATAACCACCAAATATTGTTCTCATCGAACTTTTAATTTTGAAAAGAAATGCAAATACGTGGCACACATGGGAAATCTGCTTAGTTTACGCAGCGTCTGCGTGATCTACCCAGTAGTCCACCAACCCTTCAAATAATTGGTAATATCTCCAAGACGGCATCAAAGAACATTATAGTATTTAGAGGCCTTAATGTTTATTTGATAGCTAACATACCCGATATTTTAACATTTCATGTAAGGTAGCTCTACTTAGTAATCAAACAAGGGGATCGAAAACTTATATTACAAATGATGTTGAAAATGCAATTGTCTACTATTATTGTTTCATACGTTTGTTCTCAAATATTAAGAGAGCTATTTATTTTTTACTATATATATTTTTTTTTCAGCCTTCAGTGTTGTATGTTCAGTAAGCCCCACTCAAAGCGTGATGGATGTCTTTGCGAACTATTGTGAACTCATATGCTTCTCAATAATAAAAAAAATGTATAGCTGTATCTAATTAATTCTTATTTACTATTCAATTTATTATGGACAATACAAATGATAATCTTGTAACAGTATAAATTTATTTTTCTGTAATCGTTGAATAATGGTAACATTACTAAACTGAAATGAGTGAAGAAAGTGAAACATTTTGCAATAGAGTGAAGAAAGTAATCACTTTCTTCACAAGTGAAGAAAGTGAACTGCCTTCTTAATTAGTAATAAGTATAAATTAAAAAATAATTTGACGTTGGAAATTAAATGCTTTTAAATGTTTCTTAACATTGTAAGAATTTATTTTAACAAAATAAATTGAAATGTGAATGAATTATTGGTAGAAATAATCAATATATTTTAAAATTTAAATATAATAATAATTACCTTCCTTGTTTATAACCTGTACTTGTTTATAACTGCACTACTTCACAATCATCACTAGTTTTATAACTATGCTTATAACCTTTCACAACCATGCTTATAACCTACCAACAACATACCATAATCTTCACAACATCCTAATTTTGTTCATATTCTGGTTAGATCTTATCATGTATTACACGATTACAGAAAAAATCGCTTCGCTCGTGTGGGTAAACGTTTCACTCGAGTTGTAAAATGATCTACTTTCGTCACTTGTACAATAAATAACTATCCTTATCAAAAGCTATCCCACATCCAACAACAATGGTAGCTTTGTTGAGAAATAACTTCTAAACATTTACTTAAGCCCATTGTTAAAAATAAAATAGTTTTTTTTTAATTAAAAATTTTTTTATCTATACTGCAGTACCCCAGCAGCATAGGAATTTATTTCCTATGCTCATCATAAATGATAATACATGGTATATAACTTTTTCCATCTTTGTTTTAACATCAAATTAAATTACAACTTTTATATTGAAAAACATAAATAAATAAAATAAAAGTATTATAAAGAGAAATGAAATTAAAAATCGTGTAAATAGTAAAAAGAAAACATGAAAAAGAAAATAAATAATGAATTAAAAATATAAAATTGATATTAAGATGTAGTTTAAAATAGTTTAGGGATCCGTTCAGCACAACTCTACAAATTTTACAGGCCACAAAATAAAATGCTAATTAAAACTATAGCATACACATTACGTACGTAATAGGAAATGAATGTGCTTATTATTTTTACATTTACGTAAGTATATATTATATTATTACTGAAGTACCTAAACCCAAGTCTCTTTGGGAATCTAGCATTAACATGTTAATCAAACTCATAAGTTGTGCAAATTGGGGAATAAAATAGGCAAGACTGAATGTTCTCAGTTGTCCATTAAAATAACAGTCTATTGTTACCTCTAGGCAGAAGTTATCTCTGTCATTAATTCTATATAAATATATCAATAATTTTATGTTCCATGGTAGGTCACTCATGCAGATGAGAGATAATATCAATTCTGGAATTTATGTATATGATTTGGAAGAACTTGAAGACGAACAAATTACGAAACTGAACGGCATAGAATATGAAATCAAGAAGAGATCAGATAAATTTCTTTACATTTGCATATTGGGCTCGATATTAGGAGCAGCTGTTTTTCCATTGTACGATTATCTGACGAGTGATCCTGATGCCTCTTTGGAAGATGAGTTATTAAATCCGTATTTACCTTTACCTATATATTATCCATTCAATACCGATTCGTTCAATGGGTTCGTTGCAGCCTTCGTCGTCGATATGATTTATTGGTTTTACGATTACTCCACTGCCATTGCGAGCAACGGGATAATCATAAGCAGCACTGTGCATCTTAAAGTACACTTTGATGTCTTAAATTATTCAATTAGGAATATCCACAGAAGGGCATACAGACTGTTTGCTCAGAAGAATCTAAACGAATTAAATGTAAGCTCTATGGACGAATTGGTGGAAAGGGAAGACTTCAGAAAATGCCTCAAGAGATGTTTCAAAGCAAACATTCAACATCATCAAGCGATTCTCAGGTATGATGAATATGTTTATAGGCCTATTGTATAAAATCATCTATTTAATGTCTAGATTAATAACATTATTTTTCTAAATGGCTACTAGGGTAGGTGATTTATATTTTCATACAAAAAAGAGCCCCCAAGAGCGAGCAAATACACTTAGTTGATTTGCATGTGTAATCTATAACACTCTTGATAAACTTTAATAAACCAAATAGTTGGATAAATCGCTATTAATAAATAAAGCATACTATTTTATCCTCTTCAGTATGTATAACATTCTTATATTGTCAAATCTGTCGGTAGAGACAGTCATTACCAATCCCCATCGATTCTACATAGTAGATGACGAAAATGAGGTCCGTTAAAAATATTATATATATATATATATATATATATATATATATATATATATATATGCGTGTTACCGCTCTTGCGTTCGCAGTTTTTGTCTTATCGTTACCAAACTTGATATATAATCGTTTAGAGGGGAAGAATTTTGAAAATTTGAAATATCTCTGTTACTATAAGTCGGATCGAAAAATTGTATATAATCTCTGTTATTCCGAATGTGTGTACATTTTTTCTCCAACTTCAATATTAATATCTTAGTTGCATTTTTTTAGTTTTCAGCCCTTAGTAATCCCCCATTCCTACTCACGTCAAATAAACAATACTTTGTTATATAATGAAACACTTTATTTGAAACTTAAATAACCAATATTTTCCTCATTGAACTTTTACTTTTTAAGATAAATGCAAATACGTGGCGTACGTGGGAAATCTGCTTTGTTAACGCAGCTCCTATGTGACGGACTTTTAATTTGTGCCGTACACGAGGTTTATGACGAACCGATAGACATAAAGAATTAAAAATAAAAGTGAATTTATTCCAGGTCTAGAAGAGACTGAATAAATAGTATCTTTTAGCAGATTTCCCAGCTATTTTTAGCAGAAATCAGCTATTGAGGTCGTACTCATGACGCGATTTTCGAAATTTTTTTTCAGATGTCCATCGATCCTACCTAGGAGATGCCAAAAATGGGGTCCGTTCAAAACTGTGTGTGTATATAAATATATTTGTCTGTTAACGCTCTAGCGGTCGCAATTTTTGTTTAATCGTCACCAAACTCGGTATTTAATCGTTTTATGTATAAAGAAAGATCAAGTTCGTTAACGGGTGAAATCGGACCAGTGGAGGGGGAAATTTCGAAATATCTCCGTTACTATACATCGGATAAAAAAATTGTATAAAACCAATCTTATTGCAAATTAAAATTACTATAAATATTGTTATATACATTTATTCTCTGTCTTGAATATTAACCGAGATATTTGCATTTTTAATAAGTGTAACAGACGAGCGACCATACTTCTATTCGTTCCCGCCAAAAGCTAGTTCGTCCGTTTCCGTAACTGTTCAGCACTCGTACGGAGATTTCTGTATTGTATAACTTTACGTGGAAATCTGCTTAGTTTACGCAGCCCCTGCGTGACGGACTTTTATTTTAGTTAGGTTTAGTTTAATGCACGGTTTATAGTTAGTTTCATTTGTAGTATCTAGTCAATGATTTATTTTTTAAATAACAGGTTCAAAAGTACTTGCCAGCCATACAATGGCGTTGCTTTGCTGAACATGGTCACTGTTGTTGCAGTTATTTACGCATTAATGTTCTTCTTATTATTACAGGTGAGATGTACTTTACAATTATTTCAGATTTATAATTTTTCTTCGTATCTCGGTGGGTACCGAGATGGCAGAAAATGCATTTCCCCCTTGAAACATAGTTGCATGTCAAATTCAGCATGAGTCAAAAAATGGAATGAAAATGAAATAGTGTAATTACTATTACTTAAGGGCGCTATAATTAATTATGGTGCTTCCTCTGTTAATGTAATTAAGTCGGACTGCATCTTATACTGTCAAACATTTATTATTTACTTCCTGCTAGGAGCTACAGTCCTTGTAGTACCACTCAGAGCAGATATCTGATTTCGTTAGTCCTTCCTCATGCCTTTCACACGGTGCACTTAATAAACTTTCTCTTATTATGCCCTAATCAGACACATTCTATAAATCACAGATGATATTAGGCTGGCCATACCAAGTCCATTAGTTTTTCAGCAGATTTTCCTTAAGGGGTATCAGCTATTGAGGTCGTACTCCTGAAATTTTTCTTCATATGTCCATCGATTCTACGTAGGAGATGACGAAAATGAGGTCCGTTCAAAATTGTATAATATATATATATATATATATATATATATATATATATATATATATATATTTGCATTTTTATTAAGAGTGTGTGGGTATTTTTACTTTTCGTAGAGACTCTTTTAAGTTAAGTGTTTATGTGAAGTAGTTTAAACGTGCTGTGAGCAGGGAACGCAAGCCCCCCCCCCAATGAGAAATTAGAGGTTCTCATGTGTTTGGGATTCTTCATATTTATTCTGTTCTTTAAAAAACAAATATTAAATAATATATCCTGTTTTTTTTTTGTTTTTTCAGGACCTTCCACTTTCGGGAAAAATAAAGATTGTGATAGCCTTGCTCATGGAACAAAGTTATGCTCTTCTTCTTTGTTTCATTGGAGAAGAAGTAACTACAAAGGTGAATGATTATGTATTCTGTAAATACTTAAACTATTCATTCTTATCTCTCAACCAACCATAGATGAAACCTTGTAGTAAAACATTTCTTCACTTTTTCCAGCTGTCCAAAGTGCAGTAATGAATCCTTTACAATTTCTTTGTAGTACTTTTAGACTAAACTAATGCACTAATGCATACTTAACGTTTCTTTGTAGCTCTGGGCGCGTTTCATTGCAGTAAGCTGCCCGAGTCGTCTAATAAGGACATTCTCTTCTTCCGAAACCCTCTAACCAAATGAACAGGCATCGTAGAGGTTATGGGTTTACTTAAAAAAAAAATAATAAAAAAAAACTAACATAATTTAAAAGTTTATTGTTAAGGGTTTAACCGTTATCAATGTAGTGTAATATTAATAAAATTTACTTTAAGGACAGGGTGTTTAGAACCAATAAAAATCTTATCCTATCCTTCTTATTGATGAGGATCAATTGTTTTTTTCCCATTTACTTTCCAGTATCTCAGGAGAAATTACGGAGCATTTACACAGTAATAACTGCTAGGAAAAATATTAAATATAACATAATAAGAAAAATGTTAAGTATATTATTTTTTTTTAACGAAAACAATTTTGTTTTTATTACTTGGATTCGATTCCCAAGTGGACAGCAGGAATTTATTTACACAGCCGTGATTTTTTTTTCTTTTGCTTTCGTGGGGTAAAGTTAACCATGTGAGCTAAGGAGTTGGTCTAAATCTCACATGTTAAACCTAGAGTTGAAAGTTCGATTCTTAGCTGAGGAGGATGGGGGATTTCTAGTTTTTTTTTTTACAGTCATAATACGTACGTATTTACTCATGTCGAGCCTTTTTTCTTTTCGATTCATTTCTCTTCTGAGCTTATCATATAAATAATATAATTTACTCCTAAAAAAAAACTAGGAAATAATTCATCTTTAGCAGATGACAAAAGGGGAGTTTATCTTGTAACATTGAACTAACTACTTTATAATGAGATGTAGTTAGTATAAATAGCCAAAATTGTATGAGTCTTACTGCCCTCTAATAAAAATACAATAGAAAATAATAATAAGCTTAAGTCTGAAACGATTACGGCTATTATCCTAAGTAAAAATAAAACAATAATATTAGACACCAAGAATTTAAATCTGCCACTAGAAATTTATAAAGACAAGGAGTACTTCTTGATACTGCTAGAGTCCTGCAAAGATTATTAAATTCCATTTATACACAAACGTTGCCAGGAATAACAAGTTTCGTATCGGTTGGATTTTCCCGTAATGTAAGTTTTATCCCTGTTATATACATATATAATTTTGAACGGACCTCAATTTCGCCATCTCCTGGGTAGGATCGATGGGCTTTGAGGAAATTTCTTGAATAGCGCGTCACGAGTACGTCCTCAATAGCAGATTTCGTTTCAGGGATGATTGTGTATGTTGTTAAATCATGTAGTGCCACAGGTCTTATTTTTTACATTCTGAATTAATTATCATAAATAGTTTATGTTCCAAAATTATTTAATTATCCTATAATAATTTCCAATTTTTACAGAGCGATGACCTGTTTGGAGCGCTGTACAGTACACCTTGGTTACATTACGATGAAGACTTCAAGAAAAATGTTCACATAATGATGAGCAACACAATAAAGCCCATGTTAATAAATGCCTATTTCATAGACTTCTCTGCTTCTTTCAAGTCATTATCTGAGGTAACACATAAGCAGGTTGATGAATACAAAAAATGCTGATTTGGACCATCGCTGTTGCGGTTGGTCACTTCGGATGTTCTATTATTTTTGTTTTTTGTTCCCCTCCCCTTCTTTTCGGCTATTTATTTGGAGCTCAGGTTAGCCATGTGAGTCAAAGCGTTCGTTGCCTTTAATCTCACATGGTAAACCTAGAGTGGCGAGTTCGATTCCCGCCACCCTGGCTAGAAAAGGGTGGAAACCTGTAGATAACCCGTCCCAATTAGCCTTAGTTGCAAAAAATGGACGTTAATAAATAATACTTTTTCGGCTGTTTGAACTTTTCGGCAAATATTTTGAATGCAATATACATATGGATAGTGTAACACATGGCCAATTTTCCTGAAATACAAGGTTTAGTTCTTAGGGTCTATTTGAGCTTCACTTATTAAACTTTTAGGTGATTGTTGATTTGTTGATATTTTCTTCTTTTAACAAATTTCCCTAACGGGAATTCAGCTATTGAGTTTGTACTCATGACGCGATTTTTGGAAAAATTTTCAATCAATCCATTGAATGTCCATCGATCTCACCTAGGAGATGCAAAAATCAAATCCGTTCAAAACTATATATATATATATATATATATATATATATATATATATATATATATATATACTAGCTCAGATACCCGGCTTCGCCCGGGAATTCATTTGAGGCTGAATGGTGATGGTATTTTTTAGCAGGCTTTACATTGCACAATATTATGACATTTACCCGTCCCAGTGTTTAGGATTGATACCCGTCTTTCTCGTGGATTTGCCAATAATAGAATTATTTGTTCGATAAGGCTTCTTAGTCTTCGATATTTTTATATTTCCCGTCTCTTATACATGTAAATATAGTGAATTTTTATTTCAGGCCTCCCTTATAACCCCCCTCCCGTTCGAACCCAAAAATTTTAATATAACTTATAATCATGGAAGAATTAATGCTAATTGACATACCGAGTTTTGTTAAGTTCGGTTCAGCCGTTAGTGCCCGCTAAAGTTTTAACGTATAACTCATTTATACTTAGGTATACGACAAAAGTGTATATAACAAAAATTACTCCAAATAACAAAATAAACAACTTTTGTTATGTTTATATTTGCGGAAAAACCAATAGGAAACGAAATATCGCTATTTTTAATTTCAGGCTTCCATTATAACCCCACTCCTGCCTGTCCATAGACATGTTGGTATGGCTTATTATAATGAAGGCGTTAGTGCTAAATATCGAATTTTATTTAGTTCGGTTGAGTCCCTTGTACGAAATAAAATTATTGACTTCCGCTATAGTGTTTAGCGTATAACTCATTTATACTTAGGTATACAACAAAAGTGTACATAACAAAAGTTACTCTAAATAACAAAATAAACAACTTTTGTTATGTGCATATTTGCCGAAAAACCAATAGAAAACGAAATATCGCTATTTTTAATTTCAGTCCTCCCTTATAACCCCCACTCCTGTTCGTCTCAGAGAATTTTAATATAGCCTAAAGTCTAAGTTGGGCTAGTAGTAATATACATACCAAGTTTCATAAAATTCGGATCAGCCGTTTATGCGTGAAAAGGAAACAAACAAACAAACATACACGAAAGAAACAAAATGCAGATATGGTGTCTATGACATGTGAAACGAAAAGTTATCGTGAAATTTCGCGAAAAAAATCAATGTACAGACAGAGGTTACAATTTTATATATATATATATATAGATATGTATATACAATATCCATATGTAAACGTTTTATGCAAAAATTCTTTCAATGAAGTTCGTTAATGGCTGGAATCAAACAAGTGGAAGAGGGGTTCAGAGGGAGACATTTCGAAAATTTGAAATATCAACGTTAGTTCGAAAAAAATTATAGAACCAATCTTATTGAAGGTTTTATTGCCTATAAACGTTTTATATACATTTTTCTCTCCATTTTGAATATTAACCGAGATATCTTAATTTTTTTTTAGTTTTCAGCCTTCAGCAACCCCCCCCCCCTACACGCCATATTATCTATAAGTTGTTATATCATGAACCAATTTATTCGATGGTTTAATAACAAATACATTGTATTTTTACTTGGTGAGACAAATGGAAATACGTTGTGTGATGAGTTCATAATTTAAGATTTTACTTTCTCTGCTCTGGTTGAGTAAATGAATTGTTCTCACAACCTACTACCAGTGGCAAGCTTCAAATTGACATTCGATTGTGCTGTTCGTTTTAGCAGATTTCTCTTAGGGGAAATCAGCTATTGAGGTCGTACTCATGATGCGAGTTTCGAAAAATTTCTTCAAATGTCCATCGATCCTACCCAGGAGATGACGAAAATGAGGTCCGTTCAAAATTATATATATATATATATATATATATATATATATATATATATATATATATATATATTTGTCTGTTAACGCTCTAGCGGTCGCAATTTTTGTTTGATCTTTACCAAACTCGGAATTTAATCGTTTTATGTAAAAAGAAAGATCAAGTTCGTTAATGGCTGAAATCGGACCAGTGGGAGGGGGGGTTTAGAGGGGGGATTTTTGAAAATTCAAAATATCTCCGTTATTATGCGTCGGATCGAAAAATTGTATAGAATAAATCCTATTGCAAATTAAATTTACTATAAATATTGTTCTATACATTTATTATGTATCTTGAATACTAACCGAGATATTTGCATTTGTATTCTGCGTGTGGTCACCTAGGCTATGTTCGGACTTTCCGCCGAGAGCTCTGGTGGCCGTTTCCTTAACTATTCGTCCCTCGTGAATAGGTTTAGAGGTTAGGTTAACTGTGTTTTAGGGCTAGAAACTACTGGGTTATTACGCCCTAAATAATGTTTTAGGTTTAGAGGTTTCTTACTACTACAGTTGTTATTAGGCAGATTTCTAAAACTTCACGTGGGAAATCTGCTTAGTTTACGCAGCCCCTGCGTGACGGACTTTTTTCAGTTGTCAGCCTTCAGTAAACCCCACTTCCACTAGTGCTACATAAACAATACTCTCTTATATAATAAACCACATTGTTTGAAGCCTAAATACCAAATATTGTTTTCATTGAGTTTTTACTTTGTGAGGTATATGCAAACACGTTCTGTTGAACCCCCCTTTTTTTGTTATTGGATTACTAAAATTTGAATGACTGGAATAAAACTGATTCAGATTTTTTACATACTACAGCACTAGCTTTAGTAAATTCTTTTCAATAAAATTAATAAGTTGTATTCAGATATATTTCATTAAATGTTTCTCTTTCCGGTCTATTTATGCAGCGCTCGGAGGCTGGCTGGCCTGTTTGTTTACAATTCAGCCGCTTTCCGTCTTAGAGATTATTAACTTGTATTGTAAAATTACTGAGCATTCACGGTAGTGTTACCTGTATGTATATTTATCTATTATAAACCTTCGCGTGGGAAATCTGCTTAGTTTACGCAGCCCCTGCGTGACGGACTTTTTATTATTACAACGTATGCATTTGATCTATGTAGTTCAATGTAGGAAGAAAATATTTTTGATGAATAATTAATAGTCATTTGATTGGTTTTATTGTTTCATTTCAGCTGCAGTCTTCAGCTTACAAAGTAATGAGTCTTTGGCGACAATCAGAAACCATCAGTTAGATATTTTAGTCAAGCTTTAATTAAAAATGTCTAAGAAGAGTTATTTTTAGGGATTCTAAACTTATCTGATTTGAAACACACGAGAAAAGAATAATAATTAATTAATAAACTATAGAAAGTTGGAGCACATATACTTGTTTTAATGCTTCCTTTAAGATTCCTCATCATTCAGAAGTTTTAAGGGTTTTGTACTACTTTATATCAAAGCCAAGTTAATGAAGATGTTCAAAATGGAAGGATTCTGTCCGAATAGTAGGAGTCATTCTAGTCTATCAAGGATTAAAGGCATAGACCAAATGGCAGAGCTTGGTCCGGACTCAAAAATCGATCCAAATGAGAAAATTAATTATAACCAACCAAGGAGGTTCGGTTCAAATGGGCCATGGTTAATAGAGATTCCCTGGAAACGAGAAATAAGTGAGCCAGCAGCGGTCAGCAGGTAAAGATGACGGAGATGGCTGCTGGCTGTACGATTATAGTTCACATTTTATATTTAAATGTTGTTCACTTTTCAAACCATTTTAAATAAAAAAAAAAAAAAAAAAAACTTTGTATAGAACCTTTTTGTTTATCATTAAATCATCGATGCATTGAGATTTATCTCATTTTTCAACCCGATAAATTGGAACGGAAATGAATTCAAACGAAATAATTTTAAATGAAACCAAAACAAGTAATTTGTTTAGTTAATATATTGGCTATAATTACTAACTAGAAAGATGTCCTACATCCCCAGTGCCCATCCACCTAGGTATGAAAATCTTTAAAGGCGATTAATGCCAGAGTATGGAATTCAAGAGTAGAAAAGCAAGTATTTTTGTTGAAAAGTTATCAGCCAATAGAAGAACAAGTATATATTATCTAGTATACGATTTTTATTTTTCCGACATTACAAAAATATAAGAAAAAAAAAACCTAGGCGTTATCTCTGGATGATTTTAACTTGTCTATTGATTGAAGAAGACGTTTAAATTTCAAATCGTTTTTAATTTTCAGCAATTCGTTACTTCTCCAAAAGTTATTATCAACTGAGGGTATTTCAAGGATAATTTTCCTTTCTAAGTTTCGTTCTGAAGATTTTGTATCATATTTCTTATAAGGAGACCTGATAGTTCGGTTTCTTTTGCCGTAACATATAATTTTACCCAAGTTAAGCTCAGAAATTATTCTTTCATCGCCCACCATGTTTTCAATAAATATGTTTGATTTTGAATAATTGGGTTGGCTTGCGATTCCTTTTGAGGCGGACACATTTGCCACTCCTTGTAATTCACGTGTCTTTGGACTGAGTATCCTAGGCATTATCATTGGTAGATGTTTAGTTCTTGGTGTCTTGTCCTTCCCGAATGGAGTGTTTCTTTTTCTCCTGGGTTGAGTACTGCTACTCGAAAGCGGACGGGTTTTCAAAGCTCGTGGAAAAGAGTTAGTAGATTTGCTGTCAGCCGTTGTTTCGTCATTTCTTAAATATTTTTCGTTAAACTTATTAATTAGAACTAATTCTTTATCGATGTTAATACTTTTATTTGGAAACGGCCATCTATTGAGAGTGGGTTCGTCAAGCAGTATCCTGTGCTTTTTGCATGGAGTTCTGTTTTTTTGATACAGTGATGAAAATGTACAAGAATCCTTATCGGTCCCCCTTTTATCATTTAATACATTCTCGCCAATACTTGGTACATCTCCTTTACATTTTATTGATTCTTCTCTGCCTGTGCCTTCTAAATATATGATTTGTTTAGAAAGAAGAAATTTTGATATTTTAATCATAAATACTAAATTTTTTTTCGGCCTTTCTAGTTCATAGAGAAGCCTGTTCGTAGTTTTGACAGCGATGCATGTTTCTATCCTTAAATCAGATGCATCTCTCAGTTTTCCAGTCTGACATAGTGCATTCATAAATAAAATATTCTTTTCTTTCTCTAAACACGTTTTAATGAAATATAAATTATGGCTATATTCCGCAAGTTTTTGAAGTTTTTCACTACACGTTTCCCTTAGAATATCTATGGCAATTGAAATTACTTCCATAATACGTTCATTAATGGCGAAGTGAGATCTAAATGGTCCCAACTTGGAAGTTTTCTTCCTTCGATCGGTTTCAATCCAGCAGTTACAAAGCAACTCTGCTTCATCTTTGTCGTACAATATAAAAGTTGGCAATAAAGAGGAGTATGGCGTTAATTTATTCACTGCAGTAGTCTTCCTAAGCCTGAAAAAGTATAATAACAATGGATAAATAAAGTGAAGTATTAATGAACGGTTTAAGTGTTACATAAGACAAAAGTGTGTACATTTAAATTTGGATTAAATACGGCAATATTCTTGAAAAGGTATAGTAAGATATTTTCCTTAAATTACTGTTGATGTTCTCTGAAATTCGATTAACTATGTTGAGCGTACTAAACAACTGGAATCCTAAACAACTGGAAATTAAAGTTGGATATAAGATAATTAGTAAGACAATTGCATTAAGTGAAAATCCCTTTACTAGAAATCAGTGTTAAATGGGCCTTGAAATCATAAATAATTCGCCTGATATTTGGACTAGAGAATTATGTAATAAACCAACATTGTTGTTTAAACTTGGCTGATCCGACACATAACGGAGATATTTCGAATTTTATATTATACTCTTTCTCTAAACCCCATCTTCTCTTGGTCTAATTTTGGCCACTAAAAAATTTAGTCTTTAGCTTTATGTGAATCGGTTGATTATCAAATAAAAATGTAGGCCTCTAGTTGAAATATTATAGTTTTTGAGAAGAGATAAAACGTCCATTCACCAATTGTATATAACCAATCTCGTTGATAATTCAATGTACTACCTTTTAGCAGATTTCCCTTAAGGGAAATCAGCTATTGAGGTTGTACTCATGACGGAATTTTCGAAATTCTTCTTCAAATGTCCATCGATCCTACCTAGTAGATGACGAAAATGAGGTCCGTTCAAAACTGTATATATATATATATATATATATATATATATATATATATATATATATATATATATATATATATATTTGTCTGTTACCGCTCTAGCGGTCGCAATTTTTGTTTGATCGTTACCAAACTCGATATTTAGTCCTTTTATGTAAAAAGAAAAATCAAGTTCGTTAATGGATGAAATCGGACCAGTGGGAGGGGGGTTTAGAGGGGAGGATTTTCTAAAATTCGAAATATTTCCGTTACTATACGTCGGATCAAAAAATTGTATATAGAATCAATCTTATTTCAAATTAAATTTACTATAAATATTGTTATATACATTTATTCTCTATCTTGAATATTAACCGAGATATTTGCATTTTTATGAAATCGGGGCGGATAACGGATGAGAGTGAGTTTCCCGCCAAAAGCTAGGTCGGCCGATTTTTTAACTGTTCGGCTCTCGTGAAATTTCTCTATTGTAAAACTTCACGTGGGAAATCTGCTTAGTTTACGCAGCCCCTGCGTGACGGACTTTTTTGTTTTATAAGTTCCGTCCATCAGTAAAGCCCCACTTCTATTCCTGCGATTTCCCCTTTAAGCTAACATATCACTTAACGTCTCAAGATCAGTTCAATTTTTAATTCCAGTTACAAGGGTACTTAAAATAGGAGAAAAAGAGATTACAATGAGGAGATGACGTCCCCTGTTCTGTCATGACACGCATTCATCATGTGCAATTTCTACTCGTCGGAAATTGTGACCACTATTCATAGTGATAGTTTACAATGCGAAACAGGTTTAAACAAAATTTTTTAGTGAAATACAAAATCTGCATTTTCCTCCCTGTGCTTTTTGCTAAAAGCAGGCGGGTACACCCGTTCATTTAGACGACACGTTTTCGTAAATATATACAAGACCTTTACATGTATTTTTATTGAGAATTCAATGTTTATGTTCACACTCACTTTTTACAGGAAGGTGGAGCTGCAGTCGTAGACAGTACATGAAGGCATATGATTTTCTCCAGATCTATTTCGTCATCCGTCATGAGTAGATTTTTTATTACCTAAATATAGACAGGTTAGAAATTTGAAATCTTTGTACACGGTGAAATAGTACTTACACAAATTACAAGGGGTCAACTCTGGAGCCAAATTGCGTTATAAAAAACTAAGAATAAATCATTATGAGATCAGTTGGTTTAAAACCTCACTTCTCTTTTTTAACACATTTATTCCTCATTTCTATATGTGTCCCTTCTCAAGAAGCCTCATTAGAAGCTTACGTCATTCTTAATTGCTTAAATGTCTCATTAGTAATGGTATTTTATTATATCGCGATAATAATGATAATAAATGTGAGTTCATATCGTTTTTTTTAACGTGTTTAATGTAAATAAACATTATTTATATAAATATTATCTTGAGAAGACATAAACATGCACGCACGCATACATATACATAATCACACATACACATCGTATATTTCTATAATGGTGCTGACAGCATATTATTTTCTTGTAAATCCTTATCGATGAATTGCCTTCCAGGAAGGTCTCATTCGCTTCTTTGGTGCTCTTCTTGCGTGGGGCACAGGTTAGCCATGTGAGCTAAGACATTGGTCTTTATCTCACATGGTTAAACCTAGAATGCCGAGTTCGATTCCGTCCTGGACAATAGAAATATAAAACCACCTTGGCAAAGGGAGGAAAATGGATCTGGTGGAACAGATATGGATCAGGATGGACATGCTGGAGGATAAGAATATTAATATTAGGGGTGAGGGTGGCGTGCTCAGGGAAGTTCCGTCCTCTGCAGTAGCTGCCCTGGCCCGTGTAGGCTCTCAATCAATCTCGCCGGAGATGTCGGCTCAAGACGGGCCAGCTCTAGGTCAGTTCCTCTCCATCTCCTAGTTATTCTGTTATATGTTTCTTTTAATATTTATTTAGTAACGTTTTAGTTATAAGTTTTGCATTGCTTTTTATATATTTGTTTGTTTTTAAATTTTTTTAATATTAGACTACCTTTTGTTGACTTTTACATTTATTTATATATTACATGTTTATTCAAAGTGTAAAAGTTGTGTCACAGAGCACTGAAGATGGGACAGTTCGCACCGAAAGTACTCTGCATTTAATAAACGAAGCATTAAGAGTGGAGGTGTGTTTGACCTTTTGATCCTTCCGTTGATGATGGACCTCCACCAGCCAGCCCAAATCCCGAATAGAAATATATTTAGTGATGAACTCATTGAATAAAAGTCTTAGTCCAGCCCTGGCTAAAAAGGGTGGTTAACTATAGATAACCCGTCCCAATTAGCCGTCTTAGCTCAAAATGAACGTAAATAAACACAATAACATCTTATTGTGTTATAGTTCTTCCTATCATTTTCCTGGACTAAACTTAATTTAATTTCCAATACTTTTCCATCATCGGAAAACCCCTCCTTATTATCGAACTAGTTCAACATAAATCTATTAAAGCTTACATCAAATAAATCCGTGTCATAAATATTTCCATTCGAGAGTCCCAAGAGGTCGAGGACAAATCTCCCACTAGATGAACTGGCTCTTCTATAAGAAATGGAAATCTGCTAAAAAGATGCTACGCCAAATTTGAGAAAACATTATATACAGGAATAGAGTCATCAATCCCATTCGGTCGAGTAGGTTGCTTTGGCCGACATAATATAATTTAAGTACTTACTTGGGCTTAGATCGCTTTAAATATTAGGTACATCAATTTAATTAATGGACTACTCACATTATCTTCTCTACCATTATTTTTATAGAACATTCTGACGGTTCGTTTCCCAGGCCTACTTCCATGTTTCAAACCCTCTAGAACTGCTTCGTCAAGCTGGAATCAAAAATTAAAAGTTATTTTTAAGTAGCCTACCACTTATGTCACCTCATCCAATCCATGAACACTCAACTTAATTACAATCCGTTTTATACAAGGCGTCCAGTACGTGCCTAGTTTTTGTATTTATATTTTTTGTAATCCAGGCATATCATTTTCCAAACAAGTTGTGAAATCTGTTAATCTCTGTATATAAAAGCCAGAGGTTGTCTGTATTTCTGCTTCAATTCATGGTAGATTCCTTTAATACACTTCTCAAAAACGTTAATAGATTTTTCTGGGAAAATACTATACGTACACAAACAATTTGGCTTCATTCCATCCTTTCACCCTACTCCTTGGATCATGTTCTCTTATCCCCTCTACCTTAAGCACGATATGGCATCGTTAAAACAGAAATAAACAGCCTTTCCATAACTTCTGATTGTACGGGTGAATATATATTATATCTTCATGAGGAGGAAACAGTCATTTATTATAACTATCGTACTCTTCCATACGAACGTGGTGAACCTGGAAGGGGTTTCTTAGTGTCAACCAAAAACGTCCGTCACGCAGGGGCTGCGTAAACTAAGCAGATTTTCCCTGTGAAGTTTTACAATAGAGAAATCTGCATACTGGTAACACAATACCACTGTGATTAGATAATGAGAAATCTTTCAGTTAATTAAAATAAATACCCAACGACGAAGATGGCCGACATAATCCGAACTATACCCCACCACAGACTTCATAAAAATGCAAATATCTCGGTTAATATTGATTTCAGCCATTAACGAACTTAATCTGTCTTTTTACATGAAACGGTTAAATATCGAGTTTCGTAACGATCAAACAAAAATTGCGACCGCTAGAGCCATGAGTACGACCTCAATAGCTGATTTCCCTTAAGGGAAATCTGCTAAAAACTTCAAGTTATACACAAAATAACGGAGATATTTGGAATTTTCCCCCTTGAGTTCCCCTTCCCTACCTCCTGGTCTGATTTACGAAACTTTTCCTTAGTTTTATAAGAATCCATTTAATATTGAATGTGATAATGGTCAGATAAAAATGTAGGCCTCAAGAGTAATCAATATTCATCGATGACGTATCATGTTAATATATTGGTATATTGTTAATTGATTTACTGAAGGCATTAATTTAGTTATTTACTAGTTACCGGGAGGCCACTCATTTAAAGACGATTATTAAATCATAATAAAAAAAAAAAAAAAAAAAAAAAAAAAAAGTATCTTTTTATTTATCACTTCTAGAGTTTATAGTTAAAGGCAATTTATAATTATACTCGACCACACTAGGGGAAACGAGTTTGAAAGAATTGTTTCCTGGAAAACCAATACCGAATACTCTTTATATTTCTCATAAATGCATTATCCTATATAATATAAATTTTGACCTTTATTATGATGACTTTTGTCAAACGTCTGTAATCTATGAAACACATGTTACAATACTGACTAAATGGAAAAAGTGGGATTTTCACATCTACAAGTAAATCATAAATATAATTTCATTGATCCTGAAACCGAGGCCCATATACAAAACGTTGGAAGGATATGGGGTCGTGCTAAATGAGGTAACAAAAGGCAAAGGGGTACTAGGAGACACCACTTGAACAGCTGTCTTGCTGTTCAAGTGGCAGACAACGGGAAGACCGCTTTATATGGCTACTCCACGACGTCGTCCAGTTTTAGGATATTGCTAATTTTTGATAGCATTTTGTCGTTTATAAATTCTAGAAGTGTTATTTTAAATAATAGTAATTTTATTATTATTATGATTTAATAATCGTCTTTAAATGAGTGGATTCCCGTCAACCGATAAGTACTGTTAATTTAATTTTCAACAATAGTTGTTTTGTAAAATTTTTCCCCAACTCCTGCATTAATAGACTTCATTAAATCTCTCTTATTCATTTCACGTTAGTAATAATCCAACGTTTCATGATACGTACTATTTCAACATCAATGAACATTTAAGATGTCATCCTACCTAGATGGCGAAAACAAGGTTCATATGTATGTAAATATATATGGATATACTTGTCTGTTAACGCGCTAGCGGCCGAAATTCTTATTTTATCGTGAATGAATTCGATATTTAAATGTTTTACATTACTTTGCAGATTCAGTTCGTTTATTACTAAAATTGGACCACGAGCAATAAAACCTTAGAGAAGGGAGGAAGAATAAAACAAAAAATCAAAATATTTCATTATGGGACTGATCTAAAAATTGTATATGATCAATCTTGTTGGAAATTTAATAATCTACAATAGTCAGCAGCAAATTACTCATAGCAAGAACCCGAACCACTTTTGGTTCCATTGAATTTAAAGTTTCGTTCTATGGAAATCTGGAACTTCCCAATCATGCAGCAGGCTGATGTGATTGTTATAACGGGTACACAAAACTCGGAATATGTGACAAGGATTGAAAAAATATTAATTATTTGTCGGAAATGTTCCAAATAATCAAAAATTATTATTTTATATATTTGTTCTGTGGTTCAAATATTAAAGGAGTTATTTGTACTTTTTTTTTTTTTTGGTATTTTGTTTACCCTCACTTCTACTCACACGAGTTTCACTTAAATCAACTCAACGTATCAATAAATGCCTCCAGCTTAGATTTCAAGCCCTAGGCCCTAGCCTGTAGGCTGCTTATTACGGGATAAATAGGGAATAGAATGTGACGTCATTAGCGTGGTATTGAAGTATGTGGAGAAAATCGGTCTCAGTTTACACACCAATACATACACTAGTTTTGGTCATGGTGTATTAGGAGAGAGAACTCTACAAATTATGTATGAACTACTAAAAATAGAAGATCCATAGCTATTTTGAAATCAAATCTCACATATTTGAGCCTTTCAGCTTCCTGAACTTCAACGCAATTGGGCTCATAATTCCAGGGCATATTCTGAATTTTGGCAATGTTTTAACAATAATAATAATAGAAGAAAAAATTAATAACTATTTTTAAGACAAAAAAAATAAAATTATAGAAGAAACTAATGGAAGGTTAAGAATGCAAGTGTATCTCAATTAATTATCATCTGGCATACCAAAACTTGGGCTGTTAATTGTTAACGTCCACTTATGCAACTAAGGGGCTCAGGTTGGCCATGTGTGCTAGTTTGTTGGTCTTAATCCCACATGGTAAACATAGAGTGGCGAGTTAGATTCCCACCTGGGCAATAGAGATTTATTTAGTGACGAACTCATTAAAAGAAATCCTTAGTCCCACCCTTGCTATAGAAGAGTGGTAACCTGTAGATAACCTGTTCCAATTAGGCGAGTAGCACAAAATGGACGTAAATAAATAACATTTTATACTACTAATGCCAATTGGGGAGGGTTATCTACAGGTTATAACCCTTTTCTATCCAAGGTGACAAAGTTTGTAGGTATATTATATTGAATAGAACTCATTAGAGTGGCAGGGTTGTGTTAGCTATCTTATGGGTAATAGAACAGGTAATTCTCTATCGATATTCTTATAGCTATTGGTTTCTTTTTCATTCCTTTTAAAAGTCCTTGATGTGAAACCGATAGTTAATAATAAAGATTTAATCCACTGAGGTTCACTTAACATTATATTGTGTTAATTGAAGCATTATACATAACATTATATGTGAGTTAAAGCGTCGACCTTAATCTCACATGGTAAATGTAGAGTGGCGAGATCGATTCTCGCCTGGGAAAAGGAAGTTATTTAATGACGGAATTCATTAAATAACATCCTAAGTCCCACCCTGGCTAGAAAAGGGTGGTAACCTGTAGATAACCCGTCCCAATTAGCCTTAGTTGCTTAGTAAAAGTGGACGTTTATAAATAATAATAATATTGTGCTAGATAAAATTACCCGTCCAATTTATCGTCTACTTTAGTCTCAACAGGTTACCGCCCTTTTCTATGGAAAACCAATCGGTGAGAGTGTAGTTTAGTCCCACCTTTGGCGGCGCACTTCAAAATGACGACTGCGGCCATTTTGTATTCAAACTTTATCTTTTTTAACATTTTAGACTTTAGTAACCGCATTCAAAAAAAGTCCGTCACGCAGGGGCTGCGTAAACTAAGCAGATTTCCCCTGTGAAGTTTTACAGTAGAGAATTCTGCATACTGGTAACACTATATCACCGTGATTAGATAATGAGAAATCTTTCAGTTAATTAAAATAAATACCCAACTGAAACGGCTTCTGAATTGTAAGAATAATTTATATTTTAATAACTCAAATTTTAGTAGTCCAAGAACTAAAGAAGGGGGGGGGCGGATGAACAAAACGTATTTGCATAAATCTCACAAAGTAAGGAAGGTAAGGTAAGGTTAAAAACGCCAGATTAGAAGAAGCTTCCGCCTGAGCCGAGAAATGACGAAGATGGCCGACATAATCCGAACTATACCCCACCACAGACTTCATAAAAATGCAAATATCTCGGTTAATATTCAAGATAGAGAATAAATGTATATGACAATATTTATAGTAAATTTAATTAGCAATAAGATTGGTTCTGTACAATTTTTCGATCCGATGCATAGTAACGGAGATATTTTGAATTTTCGAAAATCCCCCCTTTAAACCCCCCTCCCTCTGGTCCAATTTCAGCCATTAACGAACTTGATCTGTCTTTTTACATAAAACGGTTAAATATCGATTTTCGTAACGATCAAACAAAAATTGCGACCGCTAGAGCGTTAACAGACAAATATATATATATATATATATATATATATATATATATATATATATATATATATATATATATAATTTTGAACGGACCTCATTTTCGTCATCTCCTGGGTAGGATCGATGGACATTTGAAGAAAATTTTCGAAAATCGCTTCATGAGTACGACCTCAATAGCTGATTTCCCCTAAGGGAAATCTGCTAAAAATTTCCAAAATACGCCATCGGTGGTTTACACCAAGGGTGGGAATTTTAATTTTAACTTATTTTTTTTTTAACTCACCTAATTTGTTGGATCCTTAGACTAAATGAATGAGTAAGCACTTTTAAAAAAGCAAGATGGCGGATGATGACGAAACAAGATGGCGTACGGGTGGGACTAAACTACACTTCACCCAGATGGAACATTGTGTACGCCTCAAGAGGATGGAAACGGAATGAGAGGGCCTGGCCGTTAGCCTTAAACCCCTCTCCTAATTCCTTCTGGCATAATGATGCGGAGGAAGGGTCCTACTGTTCCAGCAGACCCTCAATTTTTGTGGTAATCGCCTCATTGAATGTGACGATAATTGTTATCTGTGACCAAAGGGGTTGAGAAGTCTCTTCCTTAATCATTTCTGAATCTCTGACTGAGGGTATAAACGACCACCACCACGTCTGTGACTAATCCATATGGAACAGTGGACAAGTATAAGACTCGTCTTGTTATTAAAGTTTATGGTCAGAAGAAAGGAACCGAATATTTCCAAACATTTAGCTCTATAGACAAAACAAGTACGGTCAGGGCTTTGCTTAGTGTAGCTGCCAACGAGGGTTTAAGCTTAAGACAATTTGATAATTCTACAGCATTTTAATACGTCTAACTCGGTGAGGAAATCTGCAATGAACATCCAGAGGGACTTAGCGATGGAACTAACAGAGAACTGAGGAGCCTCTGCGGTTTGAAACAAGCTTCGCGATGTTGGAATAAGCGATTTGGTAACTTTTGTCTTGGTTTAGGTTTTACGAAGAGTGATGTAGACCCTTGTTTATTTATTAGTCTTAAGGAAATCGTCATTGCTTTATATGTAGATGACGGAATGGTCGCTGCTACTTATACTTATGATTGTCTTTTGGAAGAGTTCCTACAAAGCTTGAAGACAGAATTCAAGATCTCTGAGAAGCCTGTTTCAAATATCTTGGAGTTTCAAATAGAACAGAGGTCTAATGGTTCTATCAAAGTCAACCAGAAAGGATACACAGAAAAAATGTTGGAACGATTTTATTTATTTACGTCCACTTTATGCAACTATGGCTATTTGGGATTGGAATAATTGCAAGCCTATTTCGACTCCAATTCTGAAAGAGTAACAAATCAGGGATAGCTTTGACCAACTTAGATATGAAGGGGATGTTTCCACAAGACACTTCTTTGTCAGAGAGTTGGTTTCCGAAGGAGATATTGATTTGTAGTGAGTTCCTACTGAATACCAAATTGCAGATGTAATGACAAAATCATTGTACCAGAAGAACCACAATGGGCTGTGCAAGAATTTGGGACTTTTTCATGAAGAAAACTTGCAAGAATAAAGCCATTCATTTAATAATGAGGAAACGTCTTAAAGAGATAGCACTATTTTAATGAATGAATGTATATACAAACAGATGTTTTTATTATTATTATTATTTATTAACGTCCACTTTTTGCAACTTAGGCTAATCGGGACGGGTTATCTACAGGTTACCACCCTTTTCTAGCCAGGGTGGGATTTTAGGACGTTATTTAATGAATTTCGTTACTAAATAATTTCCTTTGCCCAGGCAAGAATCGAACTCGCCACTCTAGGTTTTTTAAGTGCTTAGGTTAATTTTTTTTTAAAAAATTAATTATTTATTAACATCCACTTTTTACAACAGGTTACCACCCTTTTCTAGCCAGTGAATTCCGGCACTAAGTAAACTCCTGTTGCCCAGGACGGGAATCGAACTTGCAACCTTAGGTTTGCCGAATTGTTTTAAATAAAAAGAATATGTTCTGTGTTGTACTTTGAGTTAGTTATTAATTTTTTTTCATCAAGGGGATCCTTTTTTTAACCTTAAAATCTTGTCAGTTTTTCTACCTACAATTGAGCCATAGAGATACAGAATTGTATTGACTTCTGGTCAATCTTATTGAAGCATCGTTTGTGATTTCTGTAAATTTGAAATTCCAAAAGGGAATGAAAGCATGAAATGTAATTTACTAAAGTTGTGACATTTGTTAAAGTATCTAGTGCTATTTGGGATATTAGTGAGATGGGTAAACGTGAGACCAATGCTAAATTGAAAAAAAACTTTAAATGTACTATCAACTTGCGGGACAAAATGCTTTCTCGGATGAGCTCAGCTCGACTTCGGTTTATTAATGATGAAATGTATAACGACAGTAAGAAAGTTTTAAAAAAGAAGACGGCTTTCAAAGTTTACCATGATTCATTTAAAAAACAACAAGAATTGTGGGAGTCAAACCCATTGGACTACATTATAAAAGATTTGAAAACGTTGTATTCAAATTGTAACAAGGAATCTGGATTTGTTGTTGCTGATTTAGGTTGTGGGGAAGCTAAAATTGCAGATGAATTTGAAGGAACACACGCCACTATTCATTCAATTGATTTTGTCGCTCTGAATAAGAAAGTAACAGCTTGTGATATGGCTCATACCAAACTTGCTGGTCAATCTGTTGATGTTGCAGTATTTTGTTTATCACTTATGTCATCTAACTGTAACAGCTACATTAAGGAAGTTAAAAGAATTCTTAAGCCTTCTGGTAATTTATTCATCGCAGAAGTGTCAAGCCGTTTGGAAGATGAGAAAAAATTTGTTGATGTTATGAAGGAATATGGTTTTGTTTTGAATATGAAAACTTACATTAGTGAACAATATTTTACATACTTTAAATTCAAAAATAGTGGAAAAATGAAATCTAAACCTTCAGATATTGTTTTACAACCATGTAAATATAAGAAAAGGTAATACTTAAGACTTATTTGTTGCATTATTTTTTACCAGATCCTAATATGCTACTCATTGAAGCTTACTGTGACCATGGGATTATCTGTAATTTCAAATCAAATGGAAATACATTGGAATTCACTCAATACCATGCTCAAATTTTCTGCAATGTTTTGGTTACCTTTTTTAGGCTGATCATTTTTGATATTTGATTGTAGTCTGTAGACCCAGTTATGGATAAAATCAAACATTGAAAATGTAAAGGATTAAGAAAACTAATGAAGTTACGAAGTTCCTGAGGTAGCCAACAATTGATTGAATACCCAGCCATAAAGTTTCTGGAATCTTAGTATTTTCATTTTAAACATAAATTGTTAATAACAATGAATTTTTTCCTTGAGGAATATTAATTAGTTGTGTGGTATCAAATTCAAATTTTAGAGTATTTGTGATTTTTACTCATTTTGGTTAATTCAACTATAAGCCAAATGACAACCTCTCAAATAAGGTTTATGTATATTTTGTAAACGCTGAATATATATATATATATATATATATATATATATATATATATATATATATATATATATATATATATATATTCATTCAGCTAAAGGATAAAGTGGTTTAACTAGAGCTAACGATTGACAACAGTAGCTAATTAGACAACTGTCTTATGTGAAGAATGTCCCAAGCTTGATTTTTTCCCTCTGTGTTGTAATAAGCTATCCCTGTATACTTGTGGGCAGTCTTAATGATCTCTTTCTGTTTGTCATTAAAGTTACAGAAATTTCTTCCAAGTCACTTCCAGAAATTTCTCTTTCTTTCCATTTCCATTTTCTTTTTGTAAAAGACTCTTTTAGTCAATAATCACGACAGTGAAAAAACATATATAACATTTATGGAACACTACATTTCCAATAAGATTGGTTCTATATAATTTTGTGATCTAACGCATTATAGAAATTTTGAATTTTTAAAATTCGTCCCCTCTAAAGCACTCCTCCCCCTGATTTGATTTCAGCGATTAACAAACTTGACCTTTAGTTTTACATGAAACGCTTATATATCAAGTTTGGTAATGATCAAATAAGAATTGCGACCGCTAGAGCTGTATCAGACATGTGTGTGTGTGTATGTGTATATATATATATATATATATATATATATATATATATATCAGACCTCATTTTCATCATCTACTAGGTAGGATCGATGGACCTTTGAGGAAAGTTTTCAAAAATTGTGTCATGAGTACGACCTTAATAGCTGATTTCCCTTATGGGAAATCTGCTTAAAGCATACTAGCTAGTCAACATTTAATAAAATAATACAATTTAAAACATAGTTGCTAAAAACAAATTAACTTAATAAATGATTTAAAAAAACAACAATTATATTTAAGACTTAATTTAAAAAACAAGCTAAAAAGTATACCAGAGGAAAGTTTCCTCTGAAGCAACAACAAAATAAAAACCAAAAAATGACTAGAGAGTAGATAACTGTGAAGAGCATTAGAAACAGTAGCTAGCATGACTGCTGCTGAACTACTGCGTCTCAACTTTTAGAGGGCATTATCGCTGACATGTTGCAGACTGGCTACCTCTTCCTTCTTATTCAGATTTTATCAAGCTTAATATAAAGGCCCTCAGCTGTGTTTAGTTTCTTGCCCTTCTTTGCCTCGCAAAGCAATCCATACTTCTCGGCCAACAAAGCAATGCCACGAAACAGTCAAATTTACCTTGGAAACTGAAAAATAGAAAAAACTTTGCTATCTTTAGATAGAGAGGGATGGAAGTGAAAATAAATTGAAGGGAATTGGTGTTTCAGCAGCATAGAAGAGCAGTTGCATGTTGAAAGTAGCTCTTTTGCCGCATGTGAAAGATCATGTTGAGACTCTGAACAGGTCCGGCGTTTGAAGGATATCCTGCAATATCTGTAATGCCACAAATTGGGAGAAAAATAAGGACGAGGCTAGAAGAGCATATTATTTGTGACACCGAGGTTTCTGTTTATGTTGTTGCTTCCAAGGACACTTTCCTCTGGTATACTTTTTAAATTAAGTCTTAGGTATAATTTTTGTTTTATGTTTTCATGTTGTTTGTTGTTGTTTTTTAAATTCTCTTATTAAGTTAATTTATTTGTTTTTAGCAGTTTTGTCTTAATTGTAACCTTTTTTTATTTTAAATGTTGAATAGCTAGTATGCTTTTAAGAAATGACAGCCCCTTTTTTTCTGTGATATTTATTTCTATTTTCATCTATTGCTGGACATTAATTTGTATTTTAAATTGGGTTTTCTTTCTTTTTTTAGGCTAAGATTGTTAATTTAAAATATGTTGGTTGTATGGTTTTCATAGGTTTTTGTTTATGCCATCAAACACTTAAGGTGAAGCTCTGAAAGTGCACTTTGTCTAAATAAACGCGTTGTAGAAAAAAACAGGTCTACTGTGTACAACCAGACTAAAATATAAAAGTCCAGAATGCAGGTGTTGTGTAAACTAAGCACATTTCCCATGTGCACATGCAACATTAAATTATTAACTATTTAGATTGTATAATATTTTATGATCCAACAAAATAACAGATATTTTTATTTGGCATCCTCCTCCTCTTGGTCCAGTTACAACAGTTAATACATTTTATCTTTAGCTTGATATGAACTGTTTAATAATTGAGCATGTAACGATCAATTAAATATTGATCTCTAGAAAATATAACTTTTATTGCTGATGTCATATCGAACATATTTCCATGTAATTTCACTTAAGGTAAATGTACCAGTAATAGACACTGTATTAGTAATAGACACCCGAAAATCTAAATTAAAATAATAAGCCTTTGGCACGACTGAGAGGGTCCAAATCCAGGCAGGTGTGCTGCTAGAACACTCTGGTCGGTAACCCCTGAACACTGATGTCGCGAAGCCATAATGTTTCCGGTGCAGTTGATTTGTTAGTGACGTTTTGGTGAGTTGTCTTCCTCAGCATGGTTTTCTTACCACTTTTCTTAAGGAGTTAAGTTGAGAATTTTGTCAATAATTTTTTTCTAAGTAAGGTATTTTAACAGCTGGTCATCATTTCTTAATCTAAAACTCTCTAGGAATTGGTTTATTGTGATACGGCATCCTATAGTTAACCTGTACGTCACATGAAGGGGGTGTCTATTACTAAAACACGTCTCGAGGTTTGTAACCAGTAATAGACACCCCTGTCTAATACTGAGATTTTCATTTTTTTTATATTTCTATCCATATGTTCTTTAAATTGGTTTGTATTTATTAATGAAGTTATTCTGGCTAAGTTTCATTCAATTCTGGCCACAGGAACTAGTATTTGACATGGGTGTCAATTTCTGATGCATTAGTCTGTCTAATACTAATACATGAATAAATATTTGTTACACAAATTTACAATACTCTGGATATTTTATGTAGTTCACTGAATTGTTGATTATAAGTTAACATACATGGCATAGTGTCTATTTATTAATTTACAGGTGAGCACAATGGGTCCCAAAGAATTGAAAATTTGGAAATATCCTGAGGAAAGTATGCTCAATGCTATTGCTGATGTCCATCGTGGTGTCCTAATAGCCACAGCAGCTAAAAGACATGGAGTGCCATGAATTACCTTAATATATAAAGCAAAAGGGAAATCACCATTAAGACGGAAGAAAGGGCCGGCATCTACCTTAACTTCTATCTAACTCATTTATTTTAAGTCCCTTCAAAAGAGTATTTTTCTGACCCGAACCTAAAAAAATAAGAAGAAAAAGATGCTCGAAAGAGATAATACCCAGTGAAGTAACATCCGAAGAGTGGCAAAAATACCTTGAACGGAAAGAATTCAAGAAGCGAGAGTTGGAAGAAAAGAAGAAAGAGAGGGCCTTAACCAGGCTCAAAAAGAAGGAAGAGAAAGAGAAACAAGTGAGGGAAAAAGCTGAAGAAAGGGCAGCCAAAAATATTCAAAAAAGAGGAAAAAGGAATAAGAGTAAGGAAATATCATCATCTGAAGAAGAAAGGGAATGGATTCCTTCAGGTGACAGCATTGATGATGTGAGTTTAAACTTAAACAGTGAAGAAGATGTCACTGTAGATGACATTCAAGGTGAAGAATTTGTAAAAGAAAATACTTCTCTACATGAAGATGAAGATAATACACAAGAATGTTGTGCAGAAGTGGATAACATTGAAGATGCCTTCTCTAAACATATTGATTCGATTAGAAAAGTGCTAGATACGATCAACCTAACAAATGACGTAAATGTGCAGGGCAGAGTAGGAGATATTTGCATTGTACTGGTGGGTGGGAAAAGGAAACAATAAAAGTCGTTGCCAAAATAACAGATGTGGGAGAAGATAATAATTATGAAGTTGTTACATTCAGTCCTTGTAATAGAATGAGGACTGTTTTTGTGCAAAATAATAAAGGAGCTATCAAAATTGGTTATTCTGATATAAAAAAAATACTTCCAAAGCCGCTGGAATTTGAAGAAAGATATCAGTTTTCAATTCCCCTTGAAATAGATTTATAATTTCACCGAAATGTTCATTTTTGTTATTAAATAATATAATTTAAAAAAAAATTGAGATTGTTTTTCTGCTGCATTGCTTATTTAATTTTTCATAGTTTTGTACATTGTTACTTAAACACATTATATATTTATTACAAATAAAATTTATGAAAAGCTTTCATTATTATGTATCATTTGTCTATTTCCATCCAGTAAAAACATCAGTGTCAATTACTAGTACAGAGATGTGTCTATTACTAAATTTTTGAAAATTTCAGGTGTCTATTACTGATGCAAATTAAGGTATTAGAATTGTTAAAAATGTTAATGCAAAACAGCGCAATATTGCCAAATAATTTTCAGAATTCAAAAGGCAGTAAATTTGCCACTACCTGACACAATTTTTGAAAACTCACAACAAAAACTAATGGTACGGTTTGAAAAAATGCTGAAATATTCTCTTAAAGTGTCTATTACTGGTACATTTACCTTAGTAAAGCTTTGATGAAACCAAATTTGATATTGAAGCTAGAAATGAGATTTTTCATATATCAGCTTATTGTTAATAAATATTAATTAAATTTGAAATAATAGTGGTTCTATATAATTTTATACATATAATACAAATAAATATAATTTTGAAGTGACCTCATTTGTTGTCTCTACTTATTATCTAAGTAGAAGCAAATGGAGCTTTGAAGAATACAACCTCAATAGTTGATTTCCCTGTAGAGAAATCCTCTAACAAGATGATGCTAATGATAATAAATATGAAATGAAATAAGCCTTTGTTATACAAAAAATAAATAAATAATGAGACAAAGATCATTTAAGTAGCCAATCTATGTCGAATAAGTAATCTACATTAACTTTACAGATTTAAATAAGTGACTTTCAATTTTATTGAAAATAAATATATTTTATTTTATTCCATCAAATCTAAACACAACACAAAGGTCGTAACTCTTTCATCTGAAGTAAAAGCCATTCCCTGAGTTTGTGCATCAGTTTTTACAACATGAAAAAAAAAAAAAAAACATTTTAATCTTGTTTGGTTCACTAGAAGATTTGTAGAAATTAACATAACTACATAAACTGTAGAAATATATAAGATGGTCAAAAGAACAAATACTCTTAACCCTTTGCAAACCCTGTCTTCATTGGAAATATGTCCACTTGGTCCTATGACCAGGGTACACAATCCCCACCCCCATAACTCTCCCTTTTGTTTACATTCCTCCCTGTGGACTACCCTAATATTCTTCTGTATTGCCCTACAATGTAGGGGTCATAAATATGATAAAAAGAGCTTGTATCCTTCAAAATTCAATTTTTAATTATATAAAAATTTAAAGTTATAAAAATAGTAATTACAAGAAAAGATTAAAAATAGAAGATACAAATTATAATGATTAAATAATTGTAATCATACCCTGAAAAAATATGAATAATTATAGAAAAATATAAATAGTTATTATATATATTTTTTGAGAGTATGATTCTCGAAGCACTCTCCTACATGAAGAGCAGGATTTCTTGAGCAAGTTTTCCAGTAAGTGTTAGTTTCCTTTCTCCCATTTTTTTTTTTTTATCTGTCACTACAAACTTTACACTCACAAGTTTTATTGTTCCACTTGTAAGGAGAGTGAAATACACTACGATTTAGCCTCTCCTCGTCAGATGTCGAGGAGTGACCACGTTTCCTTGCTCCAGTGTTTCTGACACTTCCCCACCAGGGCTTTTCGGAAGGTGATGTGTCGTGCTTTGGTATTCTTATTTTCTTTAAAGATTATAAAAGAGTTCAGCAGAGCAGTTTCTAAAAGCCAAAAGAACAGTTTTCGATACCATTTTTTTGATTTACGCAAAAATGGATAAGAAGATATGTAGTGGTCAGCAGTATCAATCCCTCCCATAAACAAACTCAACAGAACTATTCTTGTAATTCACAAATCGAGACGTGTTACGTATCAATATGATCAGCTGATAGCCTAGAATGGCGCGCTCTATTTAAAAAATATCAGGCTGGGCCCAACAAAAGATTGGAGGGACAGAAATTCAATAACGGTGATCCACTGGCATGAGGCCTATGACGTTAAAAATGTTTGCCGGTCTCAGCTCGTCAATGGACCTAAGGGACAGGTCACCGAAAAACAAGCCATATTTGACTAATACTTGCTTCCCGAAGGGATGAGGTCGTCATGGGTCCGCAAAGGGTTGAGAGATACTATCAATTCAGCAAGCCAGTCTCTTCAGAAGCCCTCAGAGGACAAAGTTACTCCTCTTGAAAGGCATTGTATTTTTATGAAACCTGAGTCATACAACTGACATTTCCTTGCCACCTAAAAAAAGATGGGATTATCAAGGTGTCCTGTCTTACGAGCTACTTCCTTAACCCTTTGTGTAAAGCCACTATAATGGCTAACAAAATTGGACCAAGCATCACGACAGAAATACCCCGTTGAAAAGTGTTGTTTTTCACCATAATAACGCTAGTACCACTCCGCAATATTACATAGAAAAAATTAAGGTAATTTAGCTGGGGTAAAACACCCTCAACAGGAAATCATTTGCAGATGAGAGATGAAAAAAATGTATCTCGATGAGGTTTTCGCTTCTAAACTCCAGATGTTTTTCGAGCGGAATTATGAAGATTTTGGAAAGATGGTAAGAGGTCATCAATAAAATTGATTCTTTGCTTCAAAAAAATTGTTCCATTTCACCCTCCAGAAACCAAAATAGCTTATGGAACCACCCTATAATTTAATTTCCCCAACCATTTGCATAGGTTGACATTGACCGCAGATCTAGGAAGTTAAATATTGCTGCCCAGAAAGTCTATTCAATCATTCACTTAGATTCTTGTGAAAAGTTTACTCAACAAACAAGCAGTTTTGGTAAGTAGTGAAGGAAAGAATGAAGTATCCTATGTTGGTGGCCGAAACCCATTACAAAAGAGACTTTTCTTTTTTTTTTAAATATTGCATTGGATAAAGTTTTGCAGTGTATCGATGTTTGTTAAGAAGTACTAGACTGAAATCTATCAAACATGATAGTTTGAAATTGGAGAAAGAATTATAACGCCATAGCAAATTTCCTTGGATGTCCAATAAACATAATTTACGTCTTAAAAAAAAAATTTCAGCTTCCCGCATTGAAGAATAAAATATTGATAAGTCCTGGAAAGTACAGAATAGAATGGAATTTCAGGGGGGAAAAAAATAGTAAATGTTTAAACATATATATTATTATTTCATAATAAATAGTTTTATCACATGATTATCTGAAGAAGTAACATGTACCAACTCTCTCACAAAGTGCCACATTTCTATAGATAACTTAGAACTAGAAACATTATAAACTTACGTAACAATTGATTGTTGGACTATACAAATAACAAAATGATCATAAAGTATAATAGTGCACTAGACTAGTAATTATTCAATTTCACTAGCTGAATAACGACTATGTGATGCTATTTCAAAAAATATGTGTAAATACAATTATAGATTAATTTTTATAAATAATTTATTTCGTCAATAGCATATTAATTCAAGTAATTTATTGGTTTTCTATAAAACATAAAAAGGCTCAAGTGACGTAATGTTAATATAGCATGTTTCATTTTATGATACACAGGGTGTTATTTATTTTAAATCAATTGGTCTTTAGCAATATAATCAGAAAAGTGAAGGAGATATTCTGAAAGTAGAAATGATGACATGCACTAACCCCATAACACATTTGGAAAGAGCGTCAATCTTAGGTCATGATTAAAGTCTAATATCCCAGTAAATTGGCCATAAAACAATTTTGTAAAATTAAATGTCTTAAACCAATTCAGCAATGACAATGGTGTAGAAAATGTTATTTAATGCTGAATCAAATAATGTTTTTTTGTTTTAAATACCAGATGAAATCCATACCTCAATATTGGTTTTTTTGAAAATCTGCGTAATAAACCTCAAAAGCTTTGATTATAGCTTCTGTCAAGAGTTGAATGATTTACTTTTTTCATTTGGAATGGAGTGTAAAATGTTCTTAACTATTTCCAAGAATTACATGTGATAACTGATATGGAATTTTCTTTTTAATTATTTCTGATATGAAAAACTCATTTATAGTTTGGGAAAATAAAAGGAAATAAACAAAAAAGTCTGTCATGCAGATGTCTGGCGTAAACTAAGGAGATTTCCCCACGTGCTCATATAGCTCACTCATTTATTGTATAAAAATGAATATTATATGAGCACATACATTTATAGTGCAATTAATTTTAAATATTAAAAAGTAATTTTATTTTGAATGAATCAATAATGGAGGTTCGGAAAGGTTTAATCAAAACAGAGATATCTAGAAAGTTGACTTCAAAGAAAAATGCCACCCCTAGTGAGATCAGAAAAAATAAATAAAAAAAATTGTATATTCTAAGAGGTATTATGGATGATAAATCTGTAGTAATAATGGACGCACATAATATAATAGAGCTGCTCAGATGAATAAAAGAATCAAGACATATCATTTTGCCAGTAAAAAAAAGTAATCTTAAGCTAAAATGTAATTGCTTAGGACTGATCTTGATTTATTTAAAATCTAAAGTAAATAATGAGATAAAACCTCATAAGGGAATATGTATGATTAAGGGAGCTGCAGTTGTTTAATCATAAGCTAACAGGCTGACAAACAGATGTTGGATTTTATAATACACAGAGACAAAGAACTAATAATTTAAAAACGTTTTTTTAAACAAGCAGAGCAATAGAGGGGAGAGAAATAAGCAGATAGGGGGAAGGGGCTAAGTGACACAGCTATTTTTAAAACAATGTAAAAAAGCCTCAAAACATAACTGCTTGATTAAGGCCTTTTTCTATGACTGGCCTCCCAACCATCCACTGAAGGCCGTGGGAACTGGGTCTGACTTGCATAGATACACTGGAACAGAAGGAAGTTTATGCTCATGGAAGCATTCTAAAGAAAAATTTCAAAATATCTCCTTCCACTTTAAAATCTTGAACCAAAAAACCACTAAGGTTTGTCAGAATATTAATGTTTGCATTGCAATCAGGAATTTAACATTTCTATTGCTATATTGACATTTGTAGCAACCAAGTAATAATAATAACTAAGAGTTATGACAAAAGGAACAGTGGTAATACAGAGTAATTTTATTTGTCAGTTACACTGCAATATTGAATAATCAATTACTTATGTTGAATACTCATAATTTTTGAATGATGACATTGCTACAGCAAATGAGTTATTAAAAAATAAATAAGAACCATGTGCTCTTTTTATTTAAGAAAGCTGAATAAAAGCCTTTAATTTTTTATAAAATTTTAATTTGAAAGATTATTTATTATGCTCTAGTTACTAATAAAATATTATTAATAAATCTTGGTAGGTAAATCAATGTGAAAAATTACTAAAAAACAAAACCCTAGGAAAGGGGCGAGTGAATGAATTACACAAGGAAATGCAGTAATTCATTCTGAGCTCTACTAAACATTTACACTACATGGATCATAATATATATTTACAAATAAATAGTATAACACAAATTGTTCAACATACCAATAAATAACAAAACTCCCCTCTTGTAAATACAAAATACAATGCTCCAAAAATAACAAAAACAAAGAGGTAATTAAAAATGTATCTTTGCAGATGAAAGTTAAAACATCAATTACTGTGTAATTTAAAAAGGAAGATCCTCCAAATAATTAATTACGAGAGATAGGAACTGAAATCGAGAGCAATTGCAATGTGCCCCCAAATATAAATAAAATACTGATGTACACTTATTTAAAAGCATCATTAAATGAAAAATAAACAGTTCACAACCACAGAGGAGTAAAAAACTGATTGTTCAAAAATAAAGATAAATTAAAATTAATTTTGATTTTGAATTGCTTAAAGCAACTCTATTTAGATATAATGTTGTTGGAGAAAATAAGAAAAGCTAGTTTAATTCTTGTGATCCACCAGTGTTCTGCGATCACGGAAACAATAGTTAAATTAATAAATATAATTAAAAAATAAGAACTTTTAAATGTACTGTGTGCTGGATTAAATATCACGAGTACAGAGGATAACAACCCAACAAGTTAAGCAAGATCAATAAGATTTAAATAATTACCACTACAATCATAAATATTATACAATCACTAACCCTGAAGAGCCTATTTAAAGCTAAAGTGCATACAATTTCTTGAACCTAACTTTTATCTTTGTTTAATGAAGAATGTTTATTTCTTCTTTCAACAACTTAAATGAGAACATAAAACTTGAATCACATAGAATGGAATTTTTATTTTCTAAGCCAGATATCATTCATTAATTCAAACACAAAAATAAAAATATATATCTGAGGCAAAACACCAAAGTATCCCTAGACTTAACATGCCATATCATCGCTCATTCATTTCATTATTTTGGAACAAGCTTTAAGGATAGTTTAAAAAAATGATTTTTTAATTAATTTTTAAAAAAATTCCAATGTTGGGAATTACAAAATGTTAAAAGAAAACTATTTTTGGTTCAGAATATTTCTTTAACTAATATGAAGAAAATCATTGATGCTAATACCAATTTTTGAAATATTTTTATTTGATGTCTAAATAAAGTTAAATAAGAGGAAAAAATTACATAAAAAAAAAGGAATGAATGACCTGAGTCAACAAAATTAGCGAATCAGCAATTTATAATTCTATGGGTCTTGTTTTTGTTTTATGGCAGAAATATTCATGAAAAACAATCAAATACCATACCAAAACCAATATAAAATTTTGATTAAAAAAAATTTCTCCCTGGTTTAAATATAATCATCCAGACGCTGGAGAATAATCTAGCCACAAACTTTTGGACAGTGTCAGAAATTTGGTTCAATCAAACCCTTAACAGACAAGCTTTGCTATTTTCTCACAACTAAATTTCTTGTCAACTAAATATGACTGAATGTCAGGTACAATATGAGCAACAAATTTTGCCAATTTTCAGGAAGAACTTTATAAAATATATTGGTCAAAATTTGAGGGGGAAAAGTCATTCAAGTGATTAGACCTCTAAAAAAAGCAAGAGAACAAATAGTCATGCACACAATTCCCCCAAACATCTTTCACACTCGATTAATCAGCATGAAACAATTACTTTCATGGGCACAAAATGATGAATCAACGGACAAAAAAAAATAAAAAGCTTCTAAAAAATATATTTACTTGCAAATGTTAAGAATAAGTGCAATGTCACGTCAGGCGATATCGTTTGTTTGAAAGATAGGACTGTGAGGATATTTATTAAATTAAATATATATATATTAAAAAAAAAAAAAAACTATCACACTTAGAGCCCATAGAAAAATAAAGTTAAAAACAATTCATTGGTTAGAAATATGTACAATCTACCTTTAAAACTTTATAAACAAAATAACAAAGATAAAATTCATTTTCTCTTTTTTTTATCCTAAATATAACTTAAAAATAAGAAAAATTATGAAACAGTATTGATCTGACTCAGCGTTTCACATGATGGAGTTCTCATACTATGTGCTTTGTTGAATAATGCTTCATCACCGTAATTCCGAGCTCGCCAAAGTAGTGTTTCACCTAATAAAAAAATTAAATTATTATTTGGTTAACAATTAAATGTGCATTTTTAAAAACAGAAAACTAACAGCAATAAAAGAAGAAGAGACGGAAATGCAGTTTGAGCAACTGCTGAATAGCAGAAGCCGTATACATGGTAATATAGACAACAAGCTGAGATTTTGCGGAGAACGGGGTTAAAAGGAGTGAGATTTCCAGTAGGTAGAGATGCATTTGACAAAAATAAGATGAAAAGCGACTGGAATTGACAATTTGCTGGGTCAGCTGTTCCAAGAAGAGATAAGCAATTAATAAGATGGATATGTTAGTTAATCCTGAATATCTGAAAGAAGAATCACAGGCCTTAATGAGTCAAATCCTGAAGAAAGGCTCCAACAATGAGTGTGAAAATTAAAAAGGAATTGCACTACTTCCAGTAGTGTATATGATCCTGACATACATAAGGTTAAACAGAATAAATCCGTTTTTTTTTCAGGAAATATTTCCCATAAGAGATATTACCTCAAGTCCACAATTGTAAGGTATACATCGTGCTGATGATCTCAACTCACCATCTATTTTCTATTTAGTATATGTACCGCCGAAGCAAGTACTTTTTTGGGGCTCAGGTTGGCCATGTGAGTTAAGGCGTTGGTCTTAATCTTGCGTGGTAAATCTAGAGTGGCGGGTTCGATTCCCGCCCTGGGCAATAGAAATTTATTTAGTGACGGACTCATTAAATAAATTCCTTAGTTCCACTCTGACTCGAAAAGGGTGGTACCTGTAGATAACCCATCCCAATTTGCCATAGTAGCAAAAAGTGGATGTAAATAAATAAATTTAAAAAAAATATTTTCTATTTGACCTATAGTAAGAAGCCTATGTAAACAGGAATTGAAATACAAACTGGATATGAGAAGTTTAGTGATTCAGTTACTAAAGTAGAAAATTGAATGAGTAGAAGTGGGGGTTTACTGAAAACTTTGAATTTTCGATCCCCCTCTAAACCTCCACCTCCCAATAGTCTGATTTCAACCATTAGCGAATATAATCTTTCTTTTTGCGTGCAATGGTTAAATTTCGAGTTTTTTATAGATTGAAAAAAAATCTAGTCTAGAACATAAAACATTAAATGATGATTGTGGCCAAATATATTTGAGTATGAATAAAAGTACAATGAAAAAAATATTTGATATTTATGCTTGAAATTGAATGTTTCATGATATATCAGCTTATTCTTAATATGAGGTGAGTAGAAGTGGCAGATTGCAGGAGAAGGCCTAACAAAAAGTATTACTACTAAAGTGATAACAGCAGAAGTACACTTTATTTTCCTTATTTGTGCAGGACCAATGGACATTTGAAGAAATTTTTTGAAAATTGCATCATGAGTACAACCTCAATGACTGATTTACCCATTAATTATATTTAATATGTACTTTGAGTATTAATAATAATGATAAGGGCTTTTTACAGTCACGCACGGTATTATTCGTTGTGATACTGTATAAGAAGAAAGGTTTTCATTTTTTCCAAACAGATCTGTATCAACAATATTTTTACACTTCCTGTATGTAGGAGGATGGAAATTATAAAATGGTAAATACATAATGAAATCTATTACAAATATACATGTTATTCCCATTACCAGCCTATGAAGAGTTCATAAGCCAGGTACCCGCCAGCTTGTGTGTGTGTGTGTGTGTGTGTATTGCTCATGAGAAGGGGTATAGGAGGGAGGTGGAGTTCAACAAAATTTAAAACGTTTCAATTGTAACGTACTAGCAGTCCCCATTGCCAAAGAGCCAATAACAAATAAAAATACTGATACTTACGATATTGTCGTTCTCTGAGGCAAGAATTTCGTAAATTTGCAATAAACTCTTCTTCGACAGATGCCTCAAGGCGTTTGGGACTGCCTTGGTATGTAGTGTGAAAGTTTTCTTTTACATAGTATGGTATATTCAAATTTTTAGTCATCTTCTTAATAGGAAATTTACTGCAACAAACAATAAGCATGAAGAAGACTTGTTGTTTTCGGAAAAAATATATTAAAACAAAAATGCTCAAATTAAAAAAGAAAATATATGGATGACAATTCATATATTTAGACCATACATTAAATAACAAATTTTAAATACAAGTCAGCCAACAAATAAAAAACATGCAACTAGGTTATTGACATGACCATAGATTGAACCGATCATAATAATTCCTTTATTGGGTATCATCAGTCCAGGAGAGCTGATATGGGCTTCAATGCCAAGAGTGGGTCAAATCCACCCTGACATTGAAGCCCAGAACAGCAACAAAGGAGCTACTATTATAATGAAATCTCTGGATCATCAACAACCTAGTTGAAAATGAGTTCCAACTAGCACTGTCTTCAATCATATTGTTACGTTTATTACAAAAATAATAAATGTTGTTTATTAGAGTTCTTTTTGATTTCAAAATTAAACATCAGAGTTTTCATCACAGAACAATTTATTTGACAATGCACTACACACGTGGTAAATTATTCTTAACTATTACTTACAATATGCACTGATAACTTCACTTCTTACTGCGCAGTACAATAACTCATGATCAATGAAGTTCACAGAACAGGGCACTGCCCTTATCTTTACAAAGAATATGGCGATACATGTTTTTTACATAAACACAGCACTACACTTTTTCTTTACATAAACATGGCACCGCACTGAAACTAAAAATGCACTGTTCACTAAAACTGCACTGAAAGCACTGTTATTCACTTGAAGAGAACTGAGAACAAACTGTTGACCAAGCTGTACCACTTTTATAGACAGTTGAAGAGATCAAAGGGAAAGGGCTCAGACCAGTCTAGATTCCAGAAGGGTGTCACCTGAGACATTTCTGGAGCCCATAGTCCTTCCATCGGTCGGCTCCTTTCATCTACTTCCTACTTCTTAAATATGTGATTAACTCTGTGTACTTTTTCATGTTCATAGTTTTTGTAACAATATGTTGAATACAAACCTTGGTCTTATGATATGGGTTTGTTACCAACTAATTTTCCATACCCAGGTGTAAATTGTGACTACAAAAAAGTTTATAAGACCATCACCTAAATTCTTAGCCTTACATTTTTATTAAAAACAAAAAGTTTTTTAAGCTCTGCTCTTATAACTCAACTTATTCTGAACAAAATTCAAAATGAAAATACTTACATAACATATTCTGCCCAATTTAAGTAAATGTTCTTTACATTTACTTTAATCTTCATCAATTAATAACCATTAGATACAAGGGAGCTTGACCATATTCTCTATGAGACAAAATGCTTGAGAAGGCATATAAGAGTTTCGGCAGGGTAACATGGTGAAGGTATTACAGACAATGTATCTAGCTAGCTTAAGCAGAGGTCTCCTAAAGTAATTTTTCATACGATCATCAAAACCAGAGTGGTTTTATAGGTCAAAGGCCACTAGCATGGTCTCCTCCTGCACTCATTCAAACTCTGATTATGTGGGCAGTAAGAGGGTTCCTCAGCTCTGGATGACAGAACATTCAGAAATAATTCCTCGTTTTCTCCTGACATCCTTGTAACTATTCGTAGTTACAAGGAGTTTCAGTTTGAGTTTGAATGAACGCAGGAGGAGGCGGTGCTAGCAGCCCTTGCTCTATAAAGGTTTAAAAGAGGGAAACCCATTACTATCACCTGTTTTGTTTAGTTTTACCTTTTCCTGAAAATGCTAATCTAGAAAGTAAGGACAAACCCTGCTGGCACTATTTACAAGTTTCACAAAGCACATGGCAAGTACTGATGAGATATTGAACAGCCATAGAAAAATTGGATCAGTGGCTAGTATTTTAGAAGAGTTCAATGGCCAGTACAATATCTAGGACCTAAAATAAATATAGAAAATACTAATTATCTGAGGAACTCTAGACAGATTAGTGGTTCTAACAAATACAAGGAGTTCAAGTTTATCTCCTGGATGCACCTGGGAGCATATTTACAGATGAACATAGTGTGGGAGCAGATGCAAAAACCATAATAGTCTCAAGGGCTAAATATTTTATGTCCTGCAAAAAGCTTTCCGCTTGAAGAGTAGCAACTCTTGCCAAGGGAAACTGGAGAGCTCTCCTAGTCTGGGAGACAAGAATTATGGAAAGATATTTAAAGTCCTGGGAAAACAATGAAGATGGAGAAACAGACGCAACACCCACTAAATGGGTTGACCTGGCAACCTGGGTATCTTGTCTGCATGTCAAGAGAATGAAGCCCAACAGGACTGCCCAGGAAAAGATGGCTGGGTGATCTTACAGAAGGTTTGTGGAGGTGGAAGAAACATAGGTCCTACGACAACTGTAGCACCTAATAAAAAGGAACTTGATAGCTCTAGATTATTTCAAATGGGGGAATAACAAATTGTTTTAATTTATCAAATATATCTGACATTGTACTGGATAAAGCATTTCTGCAGAGAGTTCTCCTTCATTACTTTAACATGAAGAAAAGCGCTGCTGAAAGCCTTTGAATTTTAGTGGAAGTTCATGGAGAGCATGCTCTAACTGAGCAAACATGTTGGAAGTGGTAATTTGGAAGACAAGGAACAACCTGGGCAGCCAACAAAATTCGAAGATGAAGAATGAGAGTCATTGCTAGATGAAGATGCACACCAAATTCCTCCAGATTTGGCTGAATAATTGAGAGTTAACAGTCAGGAAGCGCTTGAATGTCATAGGAGTGATCCAAAAGCAGGGAAATTGGGTCCTGCATAAACTGAAATCTGTGAACAGCTGCTTGAATGGTAAAAAAGGAAGGGATTTTTGCATTTAATTGTGACTGTACATGTAAAATGGATCTATTACGACGATCCCTAATGGAGAAAGTAACAGGTTAAGTGAAAATCAAATATCCATGGACCAAGCTTATGCTTTGTATTGGGTGGGGTCAGCTTGGTGCGATATACTATTAGCTGATTTTGCTGTTGCCTCATGCATTAAAAGAAAAACGGACGGAATATGGCGGCAGGCGTGACAAAATAATGACGATGCTCTCTGCAAAACCTGTCAAAATGTGTACATCAAAACGACCAAAAAGAGGTCATATTCCACCCTACGTATTCTCCAGACTTTGCTCCACCTATTTCAATTGAAGGCCCTTGGCCTATCTCAGCAATGCTTTGCTTCTTAAGAGGATTGCAAAAATGGGTCGATTCTTGGATTGCCTTAAAAGATGAATCACTCTTCTGCGATAGACATGGGAAAAGGTAGTGGCAAATAATAGACGCGATACTTATAAGAATATTTTTAAAACCATTTTTGTTAAATAAAACCTCAATGATGGACCAGGATCTGTATCTCAGCTTTTGATAAGGGGATATATGATCATCATGTCTTGCATACCAAATTTATGGAATTTCTACTGAAAAGATATTTCTTACTCTTAAGATGGTGTAAATGAGTAGTTTCTCCAATGCCATTGATTGGATGGATAAGTCACAAAAAAAAAAATTTTGTTAAGTGTTCAGCTAAGAAACTTTAGTGTTCAACTCTCGGGATTTGAATTTAACTTATCTAACAACAACTTTTGTCTGTCCCTTCACTCCAAAAACAAAAGTGGATATATAAAATTAGAAAAAAGCATAAAAAGAACTTCATTTACCTGTTTTGAGTAAGGCTGTACACAGGGTCAGAGACTAGAAGTGAACTCATCATTGATAAAGCAATGAGAATTAAGATCGGGAGCATTTGCATCAGTATGCTATAATTGTTGGTCTGTAAACAGAAACATTTGTGAAAGCATTAACATTTTTTATGACCAACAGGAGTTAAATTTACACTTGAAAATAAAAACAAATCTAATTGATCAAAAACTTGAATAGAACAAGATAAATCCTAGGTGGTACATCTAAATGTACCTACTTAGACAGTACTAAAGCCCTTGAAGGACCTTTGCCTCTGTCATCATCTTCTAAATGCTACTCTAAAATAAACATGAAATAGTTATTCAATTTTCAAAACTTTATATAACATAATGGTTGATCAAACTCTAAGTTCAATTTCTGCCAATAACAAATATGAGCTTTAGTGTTGACTGAAACGGTTAAATATTGAGTATGGTACAGATCAAATGAACATTTATGAAACAAGAACATAAAATCATGTCTGAAAGATGAAATTTGATCGTATAATATATAAGTTTGAATGGACCTAATTTTTGGCCTCTACTAGGTAGGATCAATAGACATTTGAGAAAATTTTTCAAAAATCATGCCATGAGTACAATCTCAATAGCTGATTTTCCTTGAGGGAAATCTGCTAAAATGTTACATATGTCTTATTAAAGCCCCTTAGAGGCTCCATTATATCATGAGGTTTGTGGTTATATTTTTGGCAATATTTTAGAGGAAACTTTATGTCCATTCAGTTAGTAATAAAATGAGATAAGATATTGTAATAATTTTTGGAGGTATGTTAAATGGGGAAAAACCATTTTTGAAAACACAAGAACTGAAAGTTCTGAATTCAAGTCACAAGAATTGAATGTTGACTATCCAGTAAGTATGCATTCATTCATTCGCATATTATTATATTTAATTCATCCCCATATTTCATCTTACCAGATTGCACAAGATAAACATAAAATATCATTCAGACCTCCAAACAAATTTATCTAGAGTTTTATTTATATAGATTCAAGAGAAAACAGCAAAAAATGCAATGTGAAATAATGATTAATTTAGAAAAACAATGGCTTAACTAGACTGGTATAAAAGGATTTAAATAATATATTAAAGGAAGATTATTACAAAAATAAACATTAGAGACATTCTAAAAAATAAAAAATGGATATCTGCTTTTATATGAACAGAATGAATATGTCTATTTTTGTTTGAAAAAAGAATAAAAATGTCTGGATACGTTTGAGTCGACAAAACAAACTTCAAAGAAGAGTTTTCACTATATTTTATTTTTAAAACACCAGAACGAAATACAAAATATAATATTTAAATATGCAATTCCTTCTCCTCAAGTCAATTATAGAAGTCATTATCCTTTTCTTCTACAAATGCCTGGTAACATCTTCCAAATTATATTTTAGAAACTCCAACAAAGAAATAAATTGTATAATTCATGTTACTAAATTGTTTTTCAGGAAAAATTTTAAAAGTTCTATTCCGCAAGGGCAGCATAAAATTAGTTTTCCCACGTACTGGTATGACATTCTACTGATCTCATCTCATGGTTAAAAATAATTACGAATAACTCGTTTAATATGAGAGTTCCAAAAAAAAAAAAAAAATTAGAACATCAATAGTTTAAAAAGATTGGTTATACAACATTTTTCCATTCAACTCATAATAACAAAGATTTTTGGAATTTTCGATATCCCCTCCCTCTAAAGCCATTCATGATTCAATTTCAGCCATTAACAATTTATAGAGCAAGAGCCCCTAGCACGATCTCATCCTGAGCTCATTCAAACTCGGATTAAGAGGACTGCGAATAGTTACAATGATTGCTGCTAGATGTCAGGAGAAAAAGAGGAATTATTCTTGAATTTTCCGTCGCCCGGCACCGAGTAACCCCCTTCCTGGCGGCTAAGTCTAAGTTCCAATGAACGTGGGAGGAGGCTGCGATAGCGGCCCTTGCCCTATAAAGGCTTAAAGAATATGATCTTTATTGTTCAATGAAATGATTAAATCTCGAGTATGGTATAAATCAATTAAAGATTTTAGGGTCAAGAAATAGAATCTTAATTGAAGGCATCATTACATAACGTATATGTGTGTATTTCAACTGATAAATAATATTTGATATTTACTCCCCCGTCCCCCATGCTCCCATATTATATTAGGGTCATACTTTTTGTATGTACAAAGAAAATATCAAAGTATTCAAAAGGTGGAATAAATATTTAAAATATAATTATTTCAGGCAGTACTCTTACATCTCTATGTTGCTGTTGTGAGTGCTCATCACCACCTCGCCTGTGCCATCGGTTTCCTCTTCTCACGTATACATTTCCTGAAGTAGGGAATGCACCTCCAAAAAACATATTAAACAACTCTTCAGCAGTAACATCAGCTGAAACATAAGAATGAACAAATATAAAATACTGTGTAACACATACATAAATTAACATATTTTTTAATTATTATTTTTCATTAAAGCTTGATTAAATTCCATTGTATGAATGTTCAAAAAAATCAACACTCAAAGAATTGTATTCAAGGAGGAAAGTCTATTGTTATAGTCTTTCAAAAAGATACTAAACTTTTTAATGAAATGTTGACACATTAGTTTAAAAAAAGAAGTATGTCAGATAAAAAAAAAAAAATCACTAAGGCTTGTCTTTATTATCTTAATTCAATGAAGTACATAACATAAATTTCACATAAGACCCACCAGAACAATTCACTATAGAGTGAGATAGAAATAGGAGTGACTGACAGCTTGTACTGTTCATAGCACTCAAGTTATATAGTGCATTATATTTCATAATTAAAATACTTCCCTTTTTGGAAATGATACAATATGGTTATTATCTTAAGTCAAATATTATTTACTACCACTTTAGGTAAAAATAAAAAATACAAATTACTCTTAGTTATATTATAATATATTAATGACTGATTACATTCAAATCCACGTGTATAAGCCTCAGCTGAAGCATGTGATGAGTGACGTATTCTCTCTTCATCACTACCATACAAATCATACTGCTTCCTCTTTTCTACATCAGTTAAAACAGCTACAGCATTACCAATGGCTGCAAACCATAAAGTATATAAGATTAAAAACATATTGAAATACTATATAAATATATATATATATATATATATATATATATATATATATATATTTTGATCAAGAGTTATTGTACTCTACGATAAGGAGTGAAGTTATCAGTGCATATTGTGAGTAATAGTGAAGAATAATTTACCAAGTGTGTAGTTCATCATCAAATAAATTGTGTAGTGATAAAACGCTAAAGTTTGCAATCCAAAAGAACCCTTATAATCGTTTATTAATTTTTGCAATAAGCGCATCAATACATACATACACACACACACGCGACCTAAGGTGCCCAGCTTGTTGCTTGGGATATGTTAATAATAAAAGTATTCTATACTTAACATACATAGTAAGTTAGTAAGGCTTCAATATCCAATATTTCCTGTCTCTTGTCTATATATCTTTTTTCAAAACATCTAGGATAATTTTCTGTATTCTGAACCATGCGTAAATAAAAGCTTCTTTCCCCAAAAGTGACAAAAACAAAATAATTGCAGAATTCTATGTATATAACAACCATTATTAAACATACACTTTTGTATGTCTGGAAAATAAACTTTATATCAATAGTGATACATATAGTATGCTCAGTATAGTACAAATTATTAACAGAGCAGTGTTAATAAAAACCAGAAATAAATGGGCACACATCCCTAGCAATTTCACACCACCAGTGCTCATCCTTTTAAATAATTTATTTATGCAAATTAAATAAATTCACATTTCTGAGAATAACACGACATTACTAAAAGTATAACAAACAAACTAGAATTTGAATAATTTCTTCTGAGAATATCACTATAGCCTAAAGTCTAAGTTCAGTTAGAAATAATACACGTACCAAGTTTCATAAAATTTGCTTCAGTGGTTCAGTGAGGAAAAGGGAACAAACAGATACCAAAGCCAAAAATTGGTAATATCATTTATATTCCATGTGAAACAAAAAAGAATCATGAAATGTTTAGAAAAAAAAAATCAATATACAGACAGAAGCTACAATTTTACATATATGTGTATGTATATATGTGTGTGTGTGTGTGTGTGTGTGTATATACGTATATATATTGGGTTGATGCAAAATTAATGCAGGTTTCCTCTATTGCAATATCTTAATTCCAATTGTGTAAACAAAGCAAATCCTAACATTGATCATTATTATACCTAAACAAACCTTATCTAATACCCTCTCTTTCACCATGAGTTTGATCAGTAAAATCGTTTTGTTCAGTGTGTTCAAAGGTCTTAAATCGAAAATGTCGAAGTGCGATTTTCGTCAAATTTATTTTTACGAATTTAAATTAGGGCGCAGCGCTGCGCAAACGGCTCGTAATATTAACGAAGTGTGGGGTCCGGGGGCTATTAACGAGTGCACGGTGCAGCGTTGGTTCCAGAAGTTTCACAGTGGAGATTTCGACCTCGAAGACAAGGAAGGTCGGGGCCGTCATTTTGCTCTTGACCACGACCAGCTGAGGTCAATAGTGGAAGAAGACCCAACCAAAACCACCCGAGAAATAGCGGTAGAACTCGGTGTGAACCAATCCACAGTTGTACGCCACTTGGAAGCAGTTGGTAAGGTAAAAAAGTTGTCCAAGTGCGTGCCACACCAATTAAAGGACCACCAAAAAAATCGCCGCTTTGAAATCTGTTCCATGCTTGTGACATGCAATAAAAATGATCCATTTCTCGATCGCATTGTGACGTGCGATGAAAAATGGATCTTATACGACAACAGAAGGCGTTGTAGCCAGTGGCTGGGCAAAGATGAACAACCAAAACCTTTCCCGAAGCCCAACCTGCACCCAAAAAAAGTTATGGTCACAGTTTGGTGGTATACTGCTGGTGTTATCCACTACAGCTTTCTCAATCGAGGTGAGACTATAACTGCTAACAAGTACTGTCAAGAAATTGACAACATGAATCAAAAATTACAATGCCTTTGCCCAGCATTGATGAATCGGAAGGGGCCTATCCTTCTCCATGATAACGCCAGACCACACGTCGCACAACCAACGCTACGACGACTGCACAAGTTGGGCTACGAAGTTCTCCCACACCCACCTTATTCACCTGACCTCTTTCCTACAGACTTCCACTTTTTCAGGCATCTGGATAACTTTTTGATGGAGAAAATTTTTCAAAACCACGATGAAATTGAAAATTCGTTTCGTGACTTCTTTGAGTCCAGGGATTCAGATGGAAATTATTTTGATTAGGTATATATAGTTAAAGTAAAGATATGGCCTATTTTCAATGAATATTAAAAACCTGCATTAATTTTGCATCAACCCAATATATATATATATATATATATATATATATATATATATATATATATATATATATATATACACATACATGCACACACACACACACACACATATAGTTGAGATGATGATTAATAATGATGAATACTATCAATGATTATTATTTATATTATCCAATTTTTTTTAATAATCAAGAGGGATTGAAAAGGAAGTGATTGCATTTTAATTATTTATTTATTTTTCACATTTATTCTGTAAAACAGGAAAAGTATAGTTATCAGCAAGCAGTGGATGCAATCAACATAAACACTTGCAATTTCAAGTCATTTTCCTCATATACTCATTCATCATACAAAGAATTTAAGGATAATTGGTTTAAACTACAGCTGAAATAAATGGTGTTTAATGTTAAAACCAACAGAAAGTATGTATTCATTAAAACTTGCATTGTAATACTTACACAACATTTAATGTTTACTCTTTTTGCAATTTTGTTCAACAAAGTTTCTTCTTCAAACTCTCCATTTTTAAGAATGATTATAAAATACAAAAAATAGTTACAATAGTAGCCACTTTTGGGAAATGATACCCTATTTCTGCTCATCCCCACTTTATATGATGGATGTTCTTGAATGTAATATCACCCCCCAAGTCCACCAAGAGAACTAATGGCCCTTCAAACCTTCTTTACCAAAAAACAAAATGTTTTACTAGATGTTAAAAAAAAAATAATACTCCTACTCTTGACCTTTTCCTGTTTCAAATATATTGTAGGATCAAATATTAACAGAGCAAGTGTAATGCAAAACAGTGTAACTAGAAGGCAAAACTAATCATTGAATAAGATTTATGAAAAATCAAACACATAAAAAGGAATATAAGTAAAGAATGATTTGAGAAAAGCAAGTTCTTATAAATCTGAATTCCACTGCTATTTGACTTAGAGTAATAAAAATACCTTTGAAGGCTTCAGATGCACCAGGAGCCCGGTTTTTATCGGGATGTAAATGCAGGGCTAATTTCTTATAAGCTTTTTTAATTTCAGAGTCTGTAGCTTCTTTTGAAACACCAAGAATTTCATAGTAATCCTTACACTTCTTAATCCTAAAAAATTACAGACACTAACATGTTGCAAAGTAGAGACTAAAATCAATTTAAACACTAGTTTAATTATATTATTATACAATAGAGTGTTATTGAAGAACTAATAAGATTTAGAATGCTCTGGATCATTCAGCATGAAGTGTAAACTATTTAAGTACTTCCCACTAAATTCTTTACATTCATTTAATAATAAAGTCATAAAGATCTTCAGGACTTGCCAGAAATTAATTATTCAACCTGTATATGTGTTTGCATCAGACATTTTCAAAAATTAGAACTATTTGCCTTCATCAATCCAAAATTAACCCTCCAAATATTCAAGAAGAAATTATTATTAAGAATTGTAACTTTATCGTAACATAACATTGGATCTACTTCCCCCAGTAACTTCTGTCTGGGGAAACTCAAATTGAGAATTATATGATGCTCCAACATAATAAAGAAATAATTTTATTGTCATTTTAAACAATGGAAATTTACAGAGGATCTAAACTATTATAGTAATAATGTATTCCTTCAATTATTTAGAATCTGTTATCCAAATATTTTTAACAATGGTAATTTGCAGATAAAAAGTATTCTGTAAATGCTACTTCTTTAATTTTAATAATTTTTTGTTTTATTATTGACAATTTATGTTGTATTGACTATATCAAATAATTTAAAACAGTGAAAATTCACAGGAGAGAAAAATGTAAGCTAGTATAATAAAATTAACTTAATGAAAAAAAAGTCTCATGCAGGGGCTGCATAAACTAAGCAGATTTCCAATGCGAAGGCTTACAATAGATAAATATACCAACAGGTAACACTAATGTGAAGGTTAAGTGAATAAATACAAATGGTAATGAGAAATCTTTCAGTCGATCTACAATACAAATTAATAATCACTACAATGGAAATTGGCTGAATTGTAAACACTCAGGCCAGCCAACCTCGCAGCACTGAATAGGTAAATTGACCGGAAAGACAAACAATTAATGAAATATATCGGAATATAACATATTCATTTTATTGAAAACAATTTACTAAAGCTAATGCTATGATTTGTAATGACTCAGAATCAGTTTTATGTCAATCACTCAAATTTTAAAGTAAAAGTTCAATGAAAACAATATTAGGTATTTAACCTTGTAATGAACTGGTTCATGATATAACAGCTTATTGTTAATATGACATTAGTAGAAATGGGGGTTTGCTGAAGGCTCAAAACTGAAAAATGCAAATATCTTGGTTAATATTCAAGATAGAGAATCAATGTATATAACAATATTTATAGTACATTTAATTTGCAATAAGATACGTCCTATACAATTTTTCGATCCGACTACAGTAAAGGAGATATTTCAAATTTTCAGAAATCCCCCCTTCCCACTTGCCCGATTTTAGCCATTAACGACCTTGATCTTTCTTTTTACATAAAACGTTTAAATATCAATTTTGTTAACGATCAAACAAAAATTGCGATGTGTTAACAGACAAATATATATATAATTATGAACGGACCTCATTTTCGTCATCTCCTGGGTATGATCGATGGACATTTGAAGACATTTTTTGAAAATCCTGTCATGAGTACGACCTCAATATTTTTTGCCTTTATTATATTTAAATTTTGTTTAGTAAAAATAATCCCTTATTGGTTCCATATTTACTACATTTTTTCATATTGCTTTAAGGTTGTAACGGGTGCGGCACAGAAACTTGCTGATTTAAAATGTTAATAAAAACAAAAATATTAGAGATAACGTTTTAATTCGTTTTACATATTATCTTACATTCTCTGAATTTATTTAGTACACTTTTTTAAAAATGACATCGAATAAGTGACGGCCTCCATTGTCAATACACTGAGCTATGCGTTTCTTGAAGTTCTGATGAACTCTTTCAAGCATATCAATTGGTATGTCGGCGATGGCTTTCCGAATGTTCATCTAAAGGATGAACTAGGGTCCGTGGGCGGTCATTGTAGACAACAGATTTCAGGTAACCCCATAAAAAAAAATCGCATGGAGTCAAATCAGGCGAGCGTGCAGGTCAAGGAAGATCGCCTCTCAAGGAGATCAGTCGATTGGGGAAGTTCTCCCTCAAAAGTTCAATTGAACATCGCGCTTTGTGAGCCGTGGCTCCATCTTGTTGAAACCACACATCACCAATGTTCATTTCTTGCAGTTTAGGGAGAAAAAATGTTGTAATCATCTCCCTGTAGCGAACTGCATTCACTGAAACTGTGCGTTCGTTTTCTGGCCGTCTGATGACCTCCTGAACCGGTTTTGCTACACTTCCACTCTCTCTGAATGTGTTCACCCACGAAACAATTGATTGCCGTCCAGGCACCGGACCTGTAGGGTGAATATTAAACTGAGTACGGAAGGCACGTTGAGTGGCGATAATGGAACGACCGTTAGAAAAGTAAGCCTCGCAGGCAAACGCACGCTGCTGCTTCGTCCAATGCATGATGGCGACTGAAGAGGAAAGAAACAAAACTTCAAGACTTCACCTCTCCAATGACATTGGACTCGCCTATTTCCCCTCACGGCAAGGTGACCGTTACAAATCAGCAAGTTTCTGTGCCGCACCCTGTATTTATAATGTGATTTTAAAAATGTTCATGTTTAGAATTCAGTTTGGCACTAGTGGTGCCAGGGCTTAACAGGAGAAAAATAAATCCCTGATGGGGTAAAAGGTTGTCAGGAATGCAACGTTTATCAAATTGTTTTATAAACTTTGCTTTGGGTGTTTTGTAAATGTTTACCCCTATACTCACCAATTGTCTTATTCCTTACCTCCCGCAGGACAAAAGAAATACAGTATCTTCACAGAAATAGGCACATATGATATCATATGTCTCTGAAAACTCACTTTTAATTCTATTTATCTCCACCTTTACTTAAATATCATCAATGAAATTGAAAGTCTTTGCTTTATAGTTGTAGCCTCAATAGCTAATTTGCCTTTAGGGAAATCTACTAATAGAAATAAAAACTCAATTTACCATATGCTCCTCTTTTTAAAGTATATTAAAATGTTACTGGCTAGTTCTTGGGTTGGAGGACAGATGGCTCTGCTAATTCATTCATTTTGTTCACTGGAATTGTCTAGAGATAGCGTTAACTTCAAAAACTACATTAATCCCCGGGGTCCGATACAGATTTTAACGTTGGGAGAGGCATGGGATGCCGGGAACTGGTGCAGTTAGTGGTGGAGTAAATCATACATAAACTGCAGCAGCGAAAGTGTTAAAAAATGTACTGTGGCCTTTTCAAAATCATAAAACCCAGGTAGTATTACGAAAGTTGGAAAGGAGGCATCCCTACTCCACGAGAATGACTATTGCCTAATATTAACTAACTAACCAAGAGGTAATACAACTCATGCAGGATCTGGCAGCTCACACCATCTTAAATCATTCAGTGAAGTCAGCAGCTGTGATCCTATAATTTGCACCCCCCCCCCCTCTACCAGAAGTCCTCCTTCAGGGCAGCCAGCCATATTTGGCAAGTCCTGCCTCATTATTGCTCCATCTGATGTGGTATTCAACATCTTCCTGAGCAATCCATCAGGTCTATTCATTAAACATGACCCTATCAACCCAGTTTAGCCTTCTGGGATGATAGGGTCATCTAATTTGGATGAAGCCATACAGAATTTTTCTGGGTAGCCTATGGGGCTACATCCTCTTGCCATCATCCTGATCAGTGCTGCTTTTCTTAAAAGCTCAAACAATATGAGACTCGCCATACAAGCCCATCAGTTTAGAAGTGCTTCTGATTTTCTATCAGCACTTCTCTTTCAAAGCTACAAATACTTTTCATAAGGCCCTTCTCTCTCAGCTCTGGGGTGGGGACAATCCAAGCTTCACTACCTTATAAAGCTTTTTGTTTGATGACTATTTTGTCATATTTTTAATATCCGTCTTCCTAGGGAATCCATTAAAGAGAGCTTTACGCAGGAAAATGATCCCTTGACCCACCCTTGTTTTTATTTCTGCTTCAACACTCTAATTGCCGGTGACTGGCTAGAACGTGGTGCAACTAAGAAACATCAAATTCCCAAATGGAAAGGACCACCAAATCTAACATTGGAGATAGTTAATAAAAAGAATTATGCCAAATACCTTTTCACTGCTTCTAATTGCTCTTTACTGTATTCGATCTCAGATGAGTTCTCCTTTCTAACGCCTAGAGAAAAAAAAAATTACAATTATTTAGGAAGAAGAATATTATGATTTTTTGTTTTTGTGATTATTAACAAGTTAATAAATACAGACTATATATATATATATATATATATATATATATATATATATACACACAATGTTTTCCTTTACACGTTAGCCATGTGCAAAGGTAGTTTTCCTTTACAAGTTAGCCATGTGCAAAGGTAGTTTTCCTTTACACGTTAGCCATGTGCAAAGGAAACTTTATTTACTACATGTACCATACATTATTTGTTTGTAACATGTATGTTAAAGAAGACTTTCTTAATGTATTGTACACATTGAAATAAGCATTTTAGGTATATAAAATAATAAAAATATATAAATAATTATAGAATGCGTTTGAAAAGCAAATTGTGTGCTAATAATTAGCATATTCACCATTGGATAAATTATGCCACTACTTAGATTTAATTTTTAAAATGATTATTAACACTATTTAGTGAAAGTGTATTTTAGTCCCCCCCTTGGTGGAGCACGATGACAACGGTGGCCATTTTGTTTTTCTAACTATCTTTTTTAACACTTTAAAATTTCCAAAATACGCCATCGGTGTTTACACCGAGGGTGGGGGTTTTGTTGTTCTAACTTTATATTTTTTAACACTTTAAAATTTCCAAAATACGCCATCGGTGGTTTTAAGCGAGGGCGGAGATTATAACGAAACAAGATGGCGGTGTAGGGGGGGGGGGACTTAACTGCACTTTAGCCAACTATTTAATGTCTGAATTGTTAGTACAGATTTTGATTTTTTTTTTAAAATAACTTCTTCTTTTTTTTAATGATGTTTTGCTCTAAACTCCTGTTTCTACAGGTCATTGTCATTGATTTTTGATTACTAATATATATACAGTTCAAAAAGAGCGGACCTTTCTTTAAAAACCATAAATAGGATTTAGAATATATTTATCATTATTAAAATATACTTCTGTAGAATGGTTTAATAATATGTACTTTGTAATAGCCACTATATAATTTCATATTGTGATATTTTGATTTAACTAGGTATAATTTATGAAAGGAGATCTTGAAGAGAATTAACACTCAATAGTTTTATCAAGATCAAATGAATATATCAAATGGCGATTCAAAGTAAAAGATATCAGAAAATAAGGCTTATCACCACTACAAAGACATTTTCATTAAATACAGCTCCATCAACACTGAACTATTAACTGACTAATAACTAACCAGAACTACCTATAAGCTAAACTTTAAATAACACAAATAGTAATAGTCCAAACTTCTTAGCCTAGCAAATAAAAAACAAACAATCAATATCTTATTTATACAATGTCAGTAGTAAATGTTTCTTTTTAAAACACCCAATTGAAGTTATTCAAATTCAAAACTATACCAAATACATTTAATGAAGCAGTACTTACAAAACATTTAAATAAAGTCAAGCTACCGATGATATTTATAAAAATAAATGTGTCATAAAAATAATAAATTGGTTAATTAGAAAAGCACAATGCTGGACAATGAGCCCAACAATGTTGATTATAAGAATGAGATGCTTAGACTACTAGAGTAGTAATCAAATTTGTGTAGAAGTGAGATGAATAAGTACAGTAATGGATTACATCATACAAAACAGTGACTACAAAGTTTTTAGTTAGGGAACCCATTCAAGAATAATAAACAAATAAGCATGAAAGCAAAGCAAGAAAATATAAAAGCAAATGTCAAAAAGACTTATACCATTGTTATGTGAAGTAAAGTCCTTGGGTGAAGATTCTTTCTTATTTTGGGGGCTGGATGCACTTTTGAACCGTTGTAGGCTTTCCAATAGATCTATGATAAAGAGAATTAATTGTCAAAACAAATAACAATTCGATAATCAGTGAAACAATAATACAAGTAGACCTACCTTTAGCTTTCTGAGTAGGATAAAGTTTTTCACTTTTTAGCAAATACCTTTCAGCTTTATCCCTTTTTCCATCCAAAATAAATTTTTCGGCCAAAGAAATACACCGTTCTGCCTCATCTTTATTACTTTCCATACCTGCAGCTAAAAAATACAAGTAACTTCCCCAACCAACCCCTATCACTAAATTAATCAACTCTAAGCCTTTATGATAGTGATTACAACCATCAAATGAAAAAAATACACATTTTACATTTTTGAAAATTATTTTCAATAAAAGCAATTAATTAAAAAATATTTGGTTCTATTTTATAAATGTATTTCTGAAATAATAATTGAATACAATGAAGGGAAAGATAAATTATATTTTCAATGATGTTACTATTCCTTAATAAAAATTATTCATTTATTTATTTGACTTAGTAGGATAATTAATAGCTTTTAATTGTAGTCATTTACTTAAATACGGTATTGCGAACTTGGCCTGAGAAGCCATTGTTGGCGGACATTAATAAATTAGGCTTCGCTTGGTATGTTTTCGCGGTTCTCAGGGGTTATTATGTTGTCTCCTGGATTGGTGTATTTAATGCTGTAAGAAGTGTTGAACATTTGCAAGTTAGTGTTATTTTGTGACTGTTTTGTTCTGCTGTAACGTGTTATGACAATGAAGCCGAAATTCGGAACAGGGGATAAAGTCTTTGCAAAGGTGAGAGGCTACCCACCATGGCCTGCCAGGGTTGAAGGGCTCGCCGATGAAACTCCGAATAAAATGAAATATCATATATATTTTTATGGTACTGGAGAAACGGCTATCGTCAAAGCAGAGGACATATGCACATTTGTTGATAATAAGATTCGTTTGGGTAAACCTAAAAAACACAAGAACTTCACTGAAGCTTTGCTGCAGATTGAAGCCGATTTATCACCTGAGGAACAGGAGACACTTGCTAAACTTGAAGAGGACAGTAAAAATCAGTCCGGCGTTACTAATGACAGTCTAGTTGATGATCCATCCAAGAGATCTTCTGTTGGTAACAAAAGCAAAAGTTCTTTGTCCCCTACCCCAAAAGCAAAACCAAAAGATAAAAAAAGAAAATTAGACAATGATTCTGGTTCAGAAGATCCTGATCAAAAGAAGAGGTTGTCAACTGTCAGTAATTCTGACACTGAATCTAGTGCAAAATCTGCTGAAGTGTTATCCCGTTCTGGGCGTAAGATAAAGCCGAAAAGGTTTGCAGATTTTGAAGACGAAAGTAGTGAGGACCTACCAACCTCAGTTAAACCTATCAATAAAGTACCCCCTCTTAAGAAGAGTTCAGATAAAGAGAATGAAGAAGTTTTAACTGATTTGATTGCTTGTGTTAATGGGCAGAAAATTAAAATCCCATTGAATCTTAACAAGCCAAATTTTACTAAGGCTTCAGATGAAGAAGAGTGGGACGAAAAGGTAAGCGCACATGCCCACCAGTTAAAGAAACAACTGGAAGCTGGTGAATCCCTACCTGTATCTGTTGAGGCTCACATGGACCAATGGACAAAAGACCTGGTGGGTAAAGCTGAAAAATCGGTCACACATAAGGCAGACGAGAGTATCAGAAATGAACATTTGAAAACTGAGGCAACTCTCCTGGAACTTGACTTGAACATCAGAAGTGCTCTTAATATTAAGAAAGCAGATACTGAGAAATGTATATTTTACCTTGACAGATTGAGAGACTTGAAATTAACTGCTCTCATGCTAAAGAAACATCCTGATGTTGTTACTACGATGAAGAAAGTGAGGAGGTACATTGGCAATGTACCGAAAGCCATGAGTGAGGAGGATGAGAGAAAGTTTCACAAGGATGCTGAAATCATACGGAATAAAGCCGAGCATATTTACAATAAATTCCAGAATTTATTTCTTGTCCCAAGCCACAGAACATTCTGGGATTTTTTTGAAGAGGAACGGGAGCGGTTTGATCAAAACACCAAACATATGGACAGTGAGGAAATTGTATCCTTGTATGAAGAACCAAATGTATAATGTATATAAGTGTTAAATTCATTGATGTAAGTGGTGTAGACAGTAGGCCCTAAACTAAAGCCTCATATTATTACATACCTAAAAGTCTTAACTTTTAATCTTTTTTTTTGTTAATATCATATTTTTAATAAGTGTCATGAGCTATGTATATTACAGAGTTTAAATTTTATAGAAAGGCTTCCTTCTTTTTTCCTTCTTCTTGTTTTTTGAGTGTTGTTGAAATGTGTAGAGTAAAAAAGGAAAATTCACGAAGATGGTTATTTTTAAAAAAGTTATAAAGTTTTTCAGAAGCCTCTAAAAAATAAAAATTTCATAATGTTTCTAATCTAGAAGTTAACTATTTGCTGTTTTTTTTATATATTAAGAATTTGAAGTGTCATAAGTAGTTAATGTTTTTTAAGGGGTTCAGTTTTTATTTTCTCTTATTTCAAAAGAAAAGTATGGTTCCATTAGTTTAAAAAAATTATTTGTTAGAAATATTATATGGTGATATGTGGATCTCGGCCTTCGGCTTTGTAACACTATTTAATTTAAGAATGATTTTTATGATGTGACCAATTCTGTCATATTAACTAACAGTTTCGAGATTAATCAATCGCTGTAACCTGTTGAACTAATTCCTTGGATTTTAGCTATAATGGTTTAGTGATTGGATTATCAAAAATGTCAAGAATAAAAATCACTTTAATGTTTATATTCTACATTTTGAAATTTAATTATTAGAATTTCTTGAACTTTCTATAGAGGAAATTTTTATTCTACTATAATTTATTTATATTAACTTCAAAGATTCTTATAAAACTTCATAGATTTTAGAGTAGACCTTTAATATTCGAGAGGTTTTCATTCCAAATATGAGGAAACAATAAAACCCATTATACAGGAACTTTAGGGTCAGTCAAAACAAAGTAAATCTTTTACTTTGCACTATAATATTTTAAATGACTAAATATTTTGAATGATCAAAATATATATATATATATATATATATATATATATATATATATATATATATATATATATATGTGTGTGTGTGTGTATTTTTTTATATTATTGAATGTTGCACATCTATTGACAGTTAATAAATCATAAGAATAATTTTTCTGTTTAGTAAACCTTAAAAGCTGTCAATACTTAATCAAGATGCATCACATTTGAAGGTAGTTAATTATTTTGCTCTAAAACTATCTTTATATAAACCTGTCTCATTTGAGATGAGAATGCAACTTAGACATTTCTTTTGTCCAACCAACTTCATAATTTGTCTCATGCACAAGTCATATTTTTTGGAGAGTGCTCCATTATAACTTCCCTAAATGTAACTCTTGTGGAAAAAATTGTTGAAACTCAGCTTATTTAAATTTAAAAAATAGAAACATTTTGTCAACTCATGTTTGATTCATAGATTATGCAAAGTTAACTTTAATTAACCAGTATATAAAAATACTTCAGTATTTGTATGACACACTTCCTTTACAACAACTTATTTCAGTTTATGGAATATAGTAAAGAAATACAGCTTCCGAATGTTGAGGGTCTGCTATATAAAGGAATGTCAAGTCAATGGTAAACTTATCTGCAAATAGTCAAGCTCTCTTCAGCTTTTTTTTCTTTTTACACATTATTATTCATTATAAATTGTATTTTAATATTGTTTATATTTTATCATTTTTGTAAATACAGTATGTCATAAATCAGCTTTTACTGACGCATTTTATTTTAGGGACATGTATTAGAAATATTTTAATAAATCATATATGTGAATGTTACCTTCTCATTTTATTACTTGAAATATTAAAAGGTTTTTATCAATCCTGAAGAAACCGTCTGGTCTTGATGTTGTCCTTAACAAATTAAGAATAAACATATATAAATAAGTTAATTTTTTTTCAATTGTTAAGCCCTTTTCTATGATATTATATTTTGAACGAATCAGTGATAAAATGTGTGGTGTTTAAACTTTCTTGCTACAAGGCATCATTCTCTTTTGGAATTGGCAATTCAATATCTGTTGCAGTAGTTAATTTCCATCAAGTATCATACATTTTCTGAAGCTTTTTGGTCTCCCTCAGCCATTGTCCCCTGACTACGGAATGTTTGGAAGATATAAACTCAAGAGGGCTGGAGAGCCTTTTAACATTTTTGTTTCTTGTAATGAGGATTAATGTCTGGAGAAGAAAAATATACGTTCAAAAGACAAAAAAAAATAATGTTACTAATTAAATAATTTAGTCACATTAAATTAATTTTATATGACAAAATTAGGGGAGGCTCGACAATCTTTAAACATGATAAATCACCTATCAATGAATACTGTCAAATAAAATGGCTCATATCTTTTACACATGGGCTTAGTTTGAATTTTAAGAAGTAGAAAAAATTAAACCGAGAAGGAAATGGGTATAATAAACAATTTCTTCTGCTGCAACAACTTTTTATTAAGCTAACTAGTTTTTAGCAGCACACTAATCAGACTCATTTATGTTTAATAGTTTTTTTTTTTTTACAAATAATATATTTAAAGCTAATTATTAATATACACTTTATAATGTATTGGACAATTTAAATTGTTTAAAACCAGGAGCTTACTGACTGTGTTTATTAGTATTTTTAATAGTTGAATATATTAGTTTAAAAAAAAATATCATATGTCATTCATTAGATTGTTATAATTAATGACATATTAGCTTATCTCTATAATTGTTATTTTAGAACTTGATGAGGGCTGCCAAAAATTAGTTTGCCGAGATTTGATTATGTGTTAGAGAAGGATGTCTTGCTCCTCCATGGGCTGATGCTCTTCAGGAAGAGGTGTTTAACTAAACAAAAGAGTATTTAGTGTATTTAAAGAATTTGACCTGTTGCCTCATAGCAATAGATATTGTATTTCTTGATCACTAGTTCAATCAATTGCCTTTGTCAAAACTTTCATGGTTCTTTTTAAATGTATTTAATTATAGTTACACGTTTTGGATTCATCTTTTGTCTGAAAGATCAATCAAATATGAAAATTATGTTTAATTTGAAATATTTTGGGAGTGCATTAAAACTTTTCACACCTCATAATAAGTTAATCTGTGATTAATAGCTGCAATATGTCTTAAAATGTGGCTATTTTTATGGAGAGGAACCATCTCCACTTTACCACAGATTAAGATTGGAATCATTTTTCTTACTCTCTCTCTCGATGATTATAGTCTTTCATACTAAATAATTACCTTCCAGAAAAAGTAGGTAAGAAAAAAAATTGTATACATGTATGTGTGTGAGTCTTTATGAAAAAACCGCTTGGCCTCAGTTGGCTTTCTACAGAGAAGTGCTCAGCTTGTACACTCCCTATTATATTGAGATGGCATTACAGTCCAATTTTCTTTACTTAAGTTGCCACTTGTCACTAAGTGGGTACTGCCAGATAGAAGTCCAACCTCAAATAAAATTAAGAGTCCAATACTGGAGTTGGGAATTGGACCACTGCTACCCCTGTATGTATGTACATATGATCCATTTTGCCAGTCATGAGGGCTCCATTATTGACTGCCAGTTATCTCTGTTTTGTGCTGCTGCCTTCCAGTTGTCAATGCCAAGTATATTCAGTGCATGAATAGCAACACAATCTTTCTATTGCAGCCTAGGATGTCCTACATTCCATACTCCAATTCCTCTGACAGGTCTTAGCTGAAATTTCCTCAGGATTCTTCCTTGAGACATGGCCTACTCTTCGCAGCTGGTAAAACTTAATAACATGGATCATGCGGCTTTGTATAGGTTTTTAGCTCGAGGTTTCTTGTACCCTGTGTGAACCCAACTGTACAAATCCTACTCTGCTCTCAAGCTTTAGGTTCACAACCATCTATTTTGTTTTATTAGCAGATTTCCCTTAAGGGAAATCAGCTATTGAAGTTGTACTCATGACGGAATTTTCGACATTTTTCTTCAAATGTCCATCGATCCTACCTAGTAGATGACGAAAATGAGGTCCATTCAAAACTGTATATATATATCTATATACAGGGTGTCCCCAAACCAAACGGCCAAACTTCAGGGATCGATAGAGGATCGAAAAACTAAGAAAAAAAGTCCTCTGGCATATGCCTCGTTTTCGCTTCGTTTTTGAGAAAATCACAAAAAACTGAAAATAGTTGTGCAAAAAGTGTATTTTTTTTTTAATAATGTATTTAAATTACAAAAACTATTGGTTTTATGAGTAAGCTTATTTTTTTTAATTTACAAGGAGTAAATTTAGAAAACATGAATATTCTCACGCTTTCCTCACCAATAAAACGTCTAGGTTGAGTGTTTAAACTTAAAAAGAAAGGATTAAAATGTTTACTATCATTTTAATCCTTTTGGGGGGGAATCTAGCCTCGCATTCTCACATTAGTGGTGTTGCTAGTACTGTTCAGTGAAGTCAACAAATATGGCTAGATTTACCAACGCTGAATATGCGGACATAGTCTACGTCTACGGATTCTGCGATGGCAATGCACGTCAGGCAGTTCGGGAATATCGCAGACGGTTTCCTGACCGAGAAACCCCACACAGAGGTGTTTTTACCAGCACTTTCAGAAGGCTTCGAGAGACTGGGTCCTTCTCATGTAATCGTTGTGGAAACCGTATGCAGGCTCCGATGGAAGCCGACCTGAGGCGGAGGGAGAGGATACTGAGGCACTTCAATACCAACCCTGGCACAAGCGTTCGGAGAGCTGCTTCAGTTCTAAGCATACCAAAGACAACCGTTTGGCGCACATTAAGGGCTGACCGCAGGCATGCTTACCATGTACAAAAGGTACAAAATTTAATACCCGCCGATTAAATTTTTGTAATTCGTACAAAGAACAATTGCAAAACGATGTAAACTTAAGTTTGAAAGTAATCTGGACGGACGAAGCGACTTTTACATATTCAATCAAAGAAACTACCACCTTTGGGCACATGAAAATCCCCGCGCTGTTAGAGAATTTCACTACCAGCATGAGTTTTCTGTAAACGTGTGGGTGGGTCTTTGTTATAATCGCATAATAGGTCCCGTATTTTTACCTGCTCGACTTCACGCTGAAAGTTATCATCTATTCCTGGAGAATGACTTACGGGCACTTTTGGAAGATATCCCTTTGGAAACATGGCTTGAGAGCTGGTTTCAACTCATGGTTGTCTTGCACATTACGGAAGGGCCGTACGAGACTGGTTGGACATCAACTACCCAGGTCGCTGAATAGGATGAGGTGGGCCGGTGCCTTGGCCTCCCCGGTCTCCGGACCTCATGCCACTAGATTTCTTCGTGTGGGGATACGTGAAAGAAAATGTCTACCGAGAGCCCGTCCGCACAAGGGATGACCTCATCGAGCGCATCAGAATGGTTTGCAACCAGCTCACCGCAGAACAATGTTTAGATGCAGTGCGATCTGTGAGTACGCGATGTGATGCGTGTATTGCAGCGAGAGGCCAGCACTTCCAACAACATTTACGTTGACGCTTTAGAAATTAACGATGTAATTTTAGAGAATGTAAAACCTTCAAAATTTTCAGGTTTTTTTCTCACTAAGGTAGACCCATATAAAAACTGAAACATTTATGTTTTCCAAGTAAGACTATTGAATTATTTTATTAATTTTCTAAATTTTTAATCTTTTTTTATGTTTTAATCTTCAGTTATTGTTCATAACGTTATCTACTTTAAATAGGTAATTTTTTTTATACTATGAATATTTGAATAAAAAAGTATTTATTATTTTTTCGTAAAAAAATTTTTTTTTTTCAATTACCTTTCTGTTAGTATAAGATTAGAATACAATAATTGTATTGGAATAACATTTATTGCTAAAATTCATTCAAGGAATAAAATCCGCTCTTCCATTGGCCTTAACTAGTTTTTGCACAACTATTTTTAGTTTGTTGTGATTTTCGCGAAAACGAGGCATATGCCAGAGGACTTTTTTTCTTAGTTTTTCGATCCTCTATCGATCCCTAAAGTTTGGCCGTTTGGTTTGGGGACACCCTGTGTGTGTATATATATATGTGTATATATATATGTGTATATATATATATATATATATATATATATATATATATATATATATATACACATTTGTCTGTTACCGCTCTAGCGGTCGCAATTTTTGTTTGATCCTTACCAAACTTCATATTTAAGCGTTTTATGTAATAAGAAAGATCAAGTTCGTTAACGGCTGAAATCAGACCAGTGGGAGGGGGGGGGGTTTAGAGGGGAGGATTTTCGAAAATTCAAAATATCTCCGTTACTATACGTCGGATCGAAAAATTGTACAGAATCAATCATATTACAAATTAAATTTACTATAAATATTGTTATATACATTTATTCTCTATCTTGAATATTAACCGAGATATTTGCATTTTTATTAAATCTGGCCGGCTAACGAACGAAGTGGCTTTCCCGCCAAAAGCTAGTTCGGCCGTTTCATTAACTGCTCAGCTCTCGTGAAATTTCTCTATTGTAAAACTTCACGTGGGAAATCTGCTTAGTTTACGCAGCCCCTGCGTGACGGACTTTCTGTGTTTTTTAAGAGTCCCGTATATGATGCTGCTGTTTCCAAAGCTTCAAAATCCTTCTTTCCTTCCAGCAATGCCCAGGCCGTCTGTATACCCAAGCACCTGAACAAGTTTATATAGGAGAGTCCCTGAGGTCTGGACACCTGAAAGAGTTCCTCACAGCTGTCTCAAGAATCAAGTTTAATACAAGGCAGGCCAAACCATCACCCTGACAAACTCCTGTTTCTGTGCCGACGCTGCTTGAGAGAACCCAAACACTTGGACATAGCACAGATTACCCTCCATTGTCACGTGCATTTGTCTTACCAGTTTTAAAGATGTCTCCATATTGATCTTAGCTTTGGAGACTCCATTCCTCATTACAGAATCATATGCTTGCTTAAAATCAACATAAATACAAGATGAAAATTCATTCCACACTCTCTGTTTTTCCCAGGAGTAAACAGAGAGTGAAGATTTGGCACATTGTTGACATGACTGGTTGGTAGCCACTGTGGCATTTTCCTATTTCCCATTCTGTATAAAGGAGGAGCCTCTTAAATAAGGCTGTAAGGTGCTTGTATTCTCGGGCATCACCCTTATTATTTATTGGTAATATTACCATATTAGACTTCTTCCAATCCGAAGGCAAATTTTCCTCATTCCAGATGTCCAGGAATAGGTCCTTTAGAAACATAAGTTCATACCCACCGTGCTTCAGAAGCTGAGGTGCCATGTCATCTTTGCCTGGGGCTTTGTTGTTCTTCAGCTTTGTAAGAGCTTCCTTAATCTCCTCTTCGTCAGGGGCTCAATGTGATCTGCAGTCAATGCCTCATTCTCCAGGTATTGCACGGGGCACCCACTTATTCCAATGATATATCATTGAAGTAATCGCCCCATCTATCTAATGCTGTCTTCATGTCTGTTAAAGGAGAGTCTTACATGCATGTGGTTGGGGTTTAAAGGGCTTCCTTCCCTTCAGACCGGCTGTTCTTGTCCTTAAAAGCCGTATTAATACCTAGGTAGATTGGAACTATTACAATTTTTGAATTTTTCCACTCTTGACTTGAACATGTATATTTGATCTATTCCATACTCTAGATTTTACCGTTTCATTCAACACTAATGTTCATGTTCGTTAATGATTGATGGATGGGGGCATGGTAAAAATTAAAAAAATTATCTTTATAAATGAAGAATACATGGCGAAATGAGATCAATAGTGTGTCTACCAGCAAGAGGGAAATCTGCTTAGTTTACTAGCCCAGGGTGGCGAACTTTTTTCTACATTTCCTAGGTAGGATCGATGGGAATTTATGGAAATTTTTCGAAAATTGTACAACCTCAATAGCTGATTTCGCTTAAACATAGACTAGATTGTCCAAAGATTGAAAGTATTGCTTTGTTAAACAGATTTATAAGTATCTAGGAATCAGTGGCGGCTCGTAGCTAAAATTAGTGGGGGTGCTGCTCCAGAAAATATTTAGCCTTAGCACGCCAGGGTCGGCACTGCGGGAACGACAGTGCTCTCTCTCCCTTGCAGCCTCGCCTGGAGCTTCCTGTGTGCGCATGCGCACAACAGTCAAACACCGCCGCTGGAACTGTGAAGTGCACAGTTCCATACAAAGATTTTTGTATCTTTTTTCATAAAATGGGGGATGGTTACTGCATTAAGCTTAAGGATTATATATTATATAAGTATAAAGAAAGAATTAAAGAAAAAAAGCTCATTATATTAAATGTTACAGATAATATCAAGTGGAAATTGGGAGTGCTGCAGTTCTACAGTGCCTATACACGAGCCGCCACTGCTAGGAATTGAACCAACTAAAACACACACATGAAACATTTTTTTAGTTTAATCATCCACTCTACGAAGGATGTTTTGATTTGTACCTGATAACGTGTGTGACAATTGGGTTTTTTATTATGCCATTAATTATTACGAACATTAAACGTTACTAACCTTTTTGTTGCCTGCTCTTGTAAGAATCATGCACCAACTACATATATTTGTTTGCTGTATTGTTGGAGTTCAGATCTGTGTGTTATAAGTTTAGAATTGTTTCGAGTTTTAATAATTTTTCTTTAAGAAATTTCAGCTGCTGTGCTGGTGTTCATGATAAAGTTTTAAATATTTTTTTTAATGCGACCAATTATTTAAAATTTGCTTATTTTGAATACAAAAAAATCCAGTGGTATAGTCATTTCTTGTTTGAATATTATATTCCATTAGGATAGTTGCTGTAGATGTAGGTATTACTCCACTAAATCTAAATAATAACTCTTTGACGGTGTATTTATTCACATTATATTTTCCCGGAAGGTCATATTGCGATTAATTCATCTTTTACTTTGTCTGAAGTCACTTCTTACTCGATTTTATTTTTCTTAACCCGTAAATACTGTTGGATGGATTACTTTATCTGCCCTTCTTAGTGATTCTCTTGAAGAACAACATCTCGCCTTGGGAGATTTATCATTTGGGTGGAATTTCTTTATGTTGTGAGACATTTCTGATGATACCTTATGTTGTCGATATTTGTATAAATAAAAAAGGGGACTTTCATAAAAAAAATATAGGTCCGAGGCTTCGACTGCTGCCTTCGTCTTGAACTATTAACTCCTAGACGGACTAGTGAGTAATGTAAAATGCTTAGATCTGTTAATCGTGAAGCAGAACATCAGTACAGTAAATGGAAGCGCCGTTAACAGGATGTCCCCCCTCCCACCACCACCAACAATACATAATGTTTCCTATAGTATTACTATCTACTTCTTTGGTTTTCTATATTTTCCCGCCAGACAAAGATTTGGAGGGAACGTACTATTCATTTTATTGTGTAAATTAACTGGCTGTTTATAATTTAAAATGACTCGAGAAAAAGTCATGTCAAGAATTTTGTTTTTCATTTAAACATTCGAAGATTTGAAAAAGTGTTTTTATTATTATTTGACATCGATGTGAATTTATTATTATTTATTTCATTAAACATTTTCTTTTGAGAAATGACAACCAATCGAGAACTAAGGAGGAATATTGTAAGCCTACTTCAATTAAATGGTTTTAGTATAAGAGGAACAGCTTGTGACTACCTTACAGAAACGCTTGATGCCTTAGAAGAAGAAGAAAGGTCTAATTGGTTAGAAAAAATTATTGATCATTGTCAAAAACAGAATTTGGAAACACCAGTTTTAGAAAAGGAGCACATTGAATCTGCAATTCTTGATGGGTGTAAGAATGAGATAGAAGATGAAGAAGATGTTCTGAGGGTTATTTCTGCATTTGAAGTACCCTGTTTTGAGTATTGTATTGAAAGAAAAAAATTTCTTCCATCTCATTTGGCAAAACCTGAATTGTATGGTAAGCCATCCTCTAAAGGTAAGCTTTTTAAGGAACGATATACAATTTTGCAGCAGAGGACATTAAGGAATCGCCTCTTTCATGGTGTTGGAGAAGATGATGGACAGTTTAAGTTACGGCCCGTTGAATTCTTGCTAACTGTTACAACTAAGGTCACTGATGTTGTATTATTAGGGTTACTTACTCAATTAAAAGAAGGGAAATTTTTCCTTGAAGATCCTAGTGGTATTGTTCAAATAGATTTATCTCAAACAACTTATCATGATGGGCTTTTTACAGAATGTTGTTTTGTCCTTGCTGAGGGCTGGTATCAAGATGGGGTCTTTTTTGTTCAAGCTATGGGGTTGCCTCCTCGAGAACCCTCAGAAATAAGCCGCCTATATTTTGGCTCAGAAAACACATTTGGGGGGCCCTCAAAAATTTCATTGAGGTCCAATGAGCGATTAAAAACTTTAGAAAGTAGGAAACAGGATGCCATGCTTGTATTTATCTCAGATGTTTGGTTGGACAACCCTAAAGTAATGGAAAAACTTGATGCTCTTTTTGTTGGCTATTCCACATCTCCTCCTACAGCATTTATTTTAATGGGTAATTTTCAATCAAGTCACAAAGGGTTTAAACATTGGTCTTCTTTAAAAGAAGGGTTTAAGACACTGGGTGAAATTTTAGCTAAGAGGCCTATGATTTGTCAGCAATCTAAGTTCATAATAGTGCCTGGGCCAACAGATTCTCAGTCAGCAAATATTTTACCACGTCCTTCGCTCCCAGACTCTATCATCAGTGGCCTTAATACCCATGTAAAGGATGTTATTTTGGCTACTAATCCCTGCCGTATTCAGTATTGCACACAAGAATTAGTATTAGTCAGGGAAGACTTAGTAACCAAATTATGCCGAAACAGTGTCCATTTCCCCGATATGAAAGAAATTGGAAACCATTTTGCCAAGACTTTGATTTGTCAAGCACACTTAGCTCCACTAAGTTTGAATGTATGCCCAGTTTACTGGGAATTTGATTCTGCATTACGCCTCTATCCATGCCCTGACATAATTGTTTGTGCTGATCAACAAAAGGCATTTTCTGTAAAATACAATGATTGTCAAGTACTGAACCCAGGGCCATTTTGTAAAGGAAACTTCTCTTTTAAGGTCTATTATCCTTCTAATAGAGAAGTTGAAGACTGTCAAATTCCTGATGACTGACCTTATTGGTGGGATTCCATAACGCTTACTGCACTACTGGAGAAAACTTTTAGTGTAAATTTTTATTTTCATAATTAATTCACATTATTTTAGTGATTGTATTTTAATATTAATGTTATCTATTTATACTGTTAAATACATTGGTAAATTACTACCACTTTGTGCATATTCTAATTGTAAATACTTATATAAATATCTGATGAGTGTTAAAGTAATTGTAAAGCTTTTATAAAATACATTTTATATTTTTAAATCAATTTTTGATTGATGACCCTATGTTGATTATTGGATAACATAAACACTATATTTTATTTATTTGTTAACGTCTACTATCTGCTACTAAGGCTAATTGAGCTAACAGGTTACACTCTTTTTGAGGCAGGGTGCGGCGAAGGATTTTATTTAATGAGCTCATTAATAAATTCTTATTTTCCAGATAGGAATCGAGCACACGACTCTAGGTTTAACAAGTGAGATTGATTTCTATGCCTGAACTCAAATGGTTAACCTGAGCCCCTATATTTTAAATATATATATATATATTTTTTATGGGTAAGAAGGGCATTATATCTGCTGGTTACCTCTATTTTCTATGGAGGCTTCTAGTATAACTCCCAATTCCAAAATCAGCATTCAATGATAACTAGCAATTTTGTAACAATTTCAGCTTCTTTACTTGATCACATTCTATAAATGTGACATTTTAACAGAATTAAATTTAAGATCAGTTATTAAGGTTGTCCTCATTAAAATCATCAATCCACCATTCATTATAAGATCGAGGGATCCAATTCTGATATTCACCTGCACTACAGTCCTTGAAGGACCTGGACCTCTGAAACCAATATATATATATATATATATATATATATAGATATATATATATATATATATATATATATATATAAACCGTTCCTTCATAGTTTGCAGCCAGACTTCCATAACTATGAACGCTCAACCTCTGCAGGTCTCTTCTAGAAGTCATTAAGCCACTGTTTCTTGAGCCTACCTCTTTTCGAACTTCCTTTTATGCCATGTATCATCTTGGACAGTCTGATTGATTCCAACTCGGCCCTTTTTTATAGCACAGATGATGTCAGGTCCTCAATGCAGTTTCTTTATTTCAGTGTTATTTTTAGCATTTGGAGGAGAAATTTGAAATCTCTGGAATATGCTGGATGGTAGAGGAACCAATTGATAAGGGTTAATAAGAAGGCAAAGTCCTCTATTGTTTTTTAATATTATGCAGAGTGCACTTTCGGAGTCAACACTCCATCCTCAGTGCACAAATTACAGATGTATCTGGAAAACATATCACAGTGGGTGGGAACCTCCCACATACAGATACATCTGTAATTTGTGCACTGAGGATGGAGCGTTGACTCCGAAAGTGCACTCTGCATAATATTAAAAAACAGTAGAGGACTTGGCCTTCTTATTGATCCTTAGAAATTTGAAAGTTTAAAATATCTCTCTTATTATGAGCCAGATCGAAAAATTGTATAGAACCAATCTAATTGTGAATTTAATCGCCTATATTCTTATGTACATGTTTTCCCTATCATGAATATTAACCGAGATATTTGAACTATTTAGTTTTCAGCCTTCAGTATACCCCCACTCCTACTCATGTCATATATAACAATAAACTGCTATTCATGAACCACTTTATTTTAAGCTTAAATACCAAATATTGCTTTTAAGAGACTTTTTATATGCGAGATACATGCAAATTCGTTGCAGATGATGTCACTTAATATTTTTCGTTCTTTACTAGAAAATATTTTATCTATACCATACTTTATATTTAACTGTTTCAGTCAATGCTAAAGATCATATTTGTTATTGGCTGAACTTGGGCAAGGAATGTGGGGGTTTAGAGGAGAGGGAGATTCTAAAATTCAAGATATCTTTGTTATTATGAGTCGGGTTGAAAAATGTTATAGAACCAATCTTGTTAAACTTTTTATGCTCTACAATTGCAGTTCTATGCTTTTTTTTTTCTTTTTTTATTTTCGTAATTCAAATATTAAGTAATTCGTACTTACTGGTTTTCAGTCTGAATATGTGGTGGGACGAGATCACAAGTACGAGATAAATTGCTCAGTGCGTAATGGACATTTTTATTTCTGCTAATTTAATAACTAGAACACTCACATACTCAATAGTAGTAAATAACCGATGAAAAGAACATGTGCTATTTGAGCTTGGAATACAATGCTTTGAGATATATTGCATATTGTTAAAGTGATATGTTTAGGAGTGGGGTTTTTCTTAAGGTAGACAACTAAAAGTTAAAGAATAATATGAAGGAGAACATTACATCCTTAATTAGATGATATTTAACATTTTTTAATTCCAATGCATAATAACTGAGTTATTAATGATAATGATTTCTGGTTATATCCCATCAGTCAAAAGTGTTTACTTTCATACTGGTCCAAACTTTTTTTATTTGCATGCATAATTTAAGAAAACCCTCTTCTAATCTGCACCAGCAGTCTCTTTGTCAATACAAGATCTAAGTCGTCAATAAAAGCTCATCATTATACAATTTCAAAATACATGACTAAAATCTTATTTATCAGGATTTAACAACAAATGAACCAGCTTCACTTTAAAGGAATTTATAGGTTTAGAAAATATATAAAAAAGAAGTAAATTAATAATAAACAAATCAAATTGTGCGTTTTATTGAATTACAATACATGAAAATAGGAACATACTCATAAACCTCTTATGAGTATGCTAGTTATACAAATTTAAAGTTACATTTTATTGTATAAATTTATAGAGAATTGATACAAAAGTGAATATCACAGCTATAAATGAGAAACATGCATAAACAATACAATGAAAAACCTTTAGATTATTCTTACTAGAAGAAAAATAAAATATCTACTAGTTAATAATCTTAACTTCTTTACATTCACATTGTTAGTCTCTCAGTTTAACAATATTAAGGTAACAAAAACACTTACACCCATGAACATAGACTAGAAAGTAGTTACAAAAATAATGTTCAGTATAAAAAAATATATTAAAATACTGTAATGACGAGACAAATTAGTTAAAATTGAATGCTGTAATTAGTATTGAGTAATAAACATTTTGATTACAAGCACACAAAAAATATCTTCCTTAAATAAAAACGAACAAAAAATAAATACAAAGCAATTAATTTATCTTTCAATGATGAAATGAAAATTGTAATACATTATTTTTATCTTGAATATACTCTTTTGACTCTCTTTTATTAGCATTTATTTAAATATACAGAAACAAATACAATAATCCAATTGCCTTATGTTTCCAAATATGATGAACTTTTTATTATCTTATTTCATGACTGATAATGAATTGGCCACTTTAGTTCTATCCCTTCCAAATTTCTATTTTAATAGAGCCATTCCCCTTGTGGTGACTCCATAAATCAGTTGAGATTAATATGAAGTTGATTGCATTAGAAGCTTTAGTTTTTGTTATTAAATTAGGTGGCATATTCTGTAATTTCTTAACTTTGAAATTGTATTTGAAGGCCCAATTTCATTGGATATCAATTTTAATTGTTAATTCAACTGTTCAGGAATTACATCCGAACTCCTGTACTGGCCAACCCATTATGATCAGAATGGCTTGAGTAAAGTGGTAAAAATAAAATAAAAATAGGTTATGTTAATATTTTAGCTTTTTTTCTTTAAAATGATGATATGAAAGAGGCTATTCTTTTATTTTTTTCACAGACACAAGAACACGCAGACGACTGTGCTTAATTTAACAAAATCCAATGATCTATATTGTTTATTTTAAGAGATTGATATAGTAAACTCTTATTAAGAAAGTATATAAACAAAGATTAATTTAACATATGAGGTAATATTGAAAAATAAAAGTAAATACAATGTAATTTACAAGACCAATGAACACACTTCAGAAACATTTTTATGAATATTATATAGGCACTACACATTTTGTTTTAATAAAAATTTAAACAACATAAAAATGTCTTGTCATAATCCAAATGAAAACAAATCAGAACAGACATGTTAAACATTTAAAACAATGATTTTTCAAATTTCGAGCCACACAACAGACACTATTTAGTACGAACAAGTCCTCTTCATAAGTAAGTACAAAAGGATAAAGAAATGTTAATAAAATCATACTGTAAAGATGAACAAATTATAACATCAATAAAAATGAGAACTTGTCTTTTCATTCATCAACGACTCATTCTATTTTGGTAATGCTCAGAATACTCTACTGTTTTCTTTCAAAATAATAAGCTTAGTATTAAAGAGAATGAAGCACTTAGCTAAGCTACATAAGCCATTCTCTGATTTCATTAAGGTATGACTAGTTTTAGTATTGGCTTGGGGTTCTAAGTAATTAGCATTCATACAGTAATTAAATAAAGCATAATATAAAAATAAGTTTATATTACATCTACGCTTTGCAAAACTAAATTACCTAGAATATTATTAAAAGGAAAAGCCGAATAATGGTTGATATTCAAAAAGGAGGTTAGTGATTTTTTTTTTTTTAATATCAGCATTACCATTTTTCAGAAGGCAGATAAAATAAAAATGAAGTTTTGTACTACAAATTGAAAATTAGTCTTATAAATAACAGAGAAAATATTGTTAGAGACAATCAATATTACCAATCAAAAAATTCACACAACAGCAACTTAGTCCATTTAATATTGAGGACGTTAGGTATACTGAAAAAAATTAAGTTTTCTTATACGACTTTACAGAATGTATAATAGAAAAACAACATGGGCTTCTTAGAATAATTGAAGATATGTGAATGAACTTATATAAAACTTTTGTTGAAGCGAAACCAGAACTGTTAACTATGCAAACCGTTATATTGACAAAATTGTATGAATTTTGAAGTTAATGCATTTGGATGATACCACTTCAAGATCAAACTTTAACTTGCAACAACTTTTAGTTTTCAATATCATTTTGTGTTCTCAAAAATTCATTAATTTGGCATTGAGCAAAGTAACGTAAAACCAAACAAAATGTAGTAAACTTGATTCAAGGCTCGTCCAGGAAGAGGAAAGATCATTCCCACAGTTTAAATCAAGGAAATTGAAGCTATATAATTGAGGAAGAAAGTATTTAATTTATCTTTAAGTCCAATTTGAAGAGTAGTACTCATTATTCTGGAATGGGTTTCTCACAATAGTTTTATGTTGGCAGATTAATACATTGCAAACTGTTATTTGCATCAAAAGAGCACAGTATGTGGGTATATCTTGGCAGAGCATTAAGCATAATAAAGGCTTATTAGAGCATCTGGCCGCCTACGAAAGCCAGATCTGAATGCAGATAAAAATTACAAAGTTAAATCTCAATGCTCAAGGACTGGATGATCTATATTGGAGCTTAATGTACGATGTCATCAGGAATGATGGTAATTTTCTAGTTAGGTCAACTGCCATTGATTTCAATTACCATCTTTTTTTAAAACAAGAGCTTTTCAAATTTTGATTTAGATGCCAATTGGTTTATCAAAATGTGTGTATTTTATTGTATATGCACAAAACAATAAGAAGAAAAGATTAATCATCAACTTTCGACACACATGTGCATATAAGCACATGCTGGTTTAGTCATTTGTTCTTTGATCATGTATACATAATATTTAAATTTTAATGTATAATATATTAATGGTTCTATTATGAATGTATATTATACATTTCCTTATTCTTTGAAATTCCTTCTTCATATTCAATTCTAATGCTTCATAAATCTCGCAAATGGGGGCAGAAATGGCGACATAACCTTTATTTAATTCATCTCTGGTATGGTGATAATTAACCCCTCCTATTTTATTTTAAATCAGTAATACTTGTAACATTTATTAGATGAAAAAATAAATATTTTTTAATGATTAGAAGTAATTCAGTTATACTTTTCAATCACACTAAACGGCACTTGTCAATAGGCACACTCTTGAAAAGTTTGACTTAATATTATACTAAACGCAAAATTAATTAATTAGCACTCATATTTAAAACAATTAGTTGATTGAACAAAATACTTTCATTTAGAACAATTTCTCCCTCCTTCTCTCCTTATTTCCTCAAATATAAAACATTAAGTAAGAATTCATTTTACACTTAAGCGTACTTAACAAAAGAAAAAGAACTGAAAATTATAGCAATAATATGTCTAGTTAAAATAAAAAACAAAGTTTTTTTTAATTATTCTACAAAAACCATCAATCTAAGATGGATTAAGTATATTAGAAAAATATAAACAAGGCGGTTATTTATTTTGAAAATATAATACTTACATAGTTCCATAGAACATGTGAATAATACAACGAGAATAGCTTAGTCATTATCTATGAAAATTAGGTTACGTAAATGTTTAAGATTTACAGAAAACACTGCACTGCAACAAAATATAAGGTGAGAGCTCAGCTTACTTAAATTCACCAACAACTATTTTTAAGAATAAAATAATGGAAAGTATTGTAGAAAAGTTAAATTTAATGCAAGACGAAGTTAATGCAAAGGAAAAGGTTAAAGTTTTTTAAACTATTTGTCAGTTCGGTACTTTTGGTAAGTTTTGATTTTTAATATTCTCCTTCCCCCTTATAGAGAATATAACACCATATATATGAAAAGTTATAAAACATTTTTGAATCTTTTCATAAGCTAGTATTTGAAGTATAAAACCATTTTGAATGACTTCCACAATTTCTATCTCCCTCGACATTTTACAATTGTGTCTATCATATAAAAGGCCTTTCACTATTAGCAATTAATACTCTTCACAAATATTATATGGTACTAATAAAATGACAATCAAAATGGAAATCTAAAGAGACAAAGTAATATTCTTTAAAATACAACATAAAATAAAAAAGACTGATTCTTTGCATCAAATACTTAATTTACACGACAGCCAAAAAGTACTTTATGCAATGCCAATGAATGAAAACAAAAACAATAAATAAACTTTAAAACTACCAGTTTTCAGGCTTTTATTACTGGAGAATATGGTAATAACATCAGTCAGTAACAAATAGTGGCACTAACAAACTAGAAGATACCCTTTCAAATTAACACCAAAGTAAATAATTCTTGGATTGGAAAAATATTGAAAGTATCTACTCCCAAATGAGCAAGCTGTAATGAATAAATAAGTCTAAAACAAAAATATGACACTCCTCCAAGATAAACAAAACAATTGTTTTAATCCAGTGGTAATATTTGTTTTGAACAAATAGCAACTTGGTCCTGTATTCCTATAAGCAGGATAACCCATACAATTCATCAACAGGGAGACACAACAAATTCACTAGAAGCTATAATGTTTCTTAAAAATTCTTATAATATGCTTTATTATCTCTATTTTATTGCCTAGATAATCTTTTGAGAAATTAAATATATATAAATGAGCATTACTTTTCATTCATTTACCACCTCTATGAGGCCAGAAATCAATTTACACTAAAAATATCACCACAATGTGCTACAACAGTTCTATTCCTTGTGCTCACAAACCATAAATCATTAGGAACTTCATATTCAAAGAATTTAGTTATGAAGTTTCTTTTATTGAGATATTATTTATTTAACCCCTTTAAAGGCAGAGAAAAAAATGTTTCAATACAAATTGGGAATAAAAATATTATAAATGAAACTAAGAGATCTTTGCTAACAGCACAAAAGTGCTCAATGTATCTATGGTAAATTAAATTAGGGGTGAAAATAGGAAAACATATCTCCCTTTTCTATTATTTATTGCTTAATGATATAATTTCTTTTATTGGTTTTACTATATTTTGTGTAATTAGTTATGGTAAAATCTTGATTCAACTTAAGTCATAAGAAGTTAGGAACTAAAGTTAGTTCCTAATGGATAAAATGTGAGGAGAAACATTTTGAGAGCCAATATTCAAATTGAAAGTTTTAAAAGCTGTAGGTTAATATATGACTTTTAAATAAGAACATTTTCACATAACTCTTTCTTAGGCACATATTCTATCACTAGTAAGAATTGACTCTAATTTATGGGAAGATCGTATCCTATAATTCTCTCTTAAAAAGAAAGAGTTAACTCTATAAAATAAAATACCAGGAACAAGTGAGAAGGAACAAGACATAACTTTTTTTCTTTTTCATTTGTCTTAGTATATAATAAAGATCTGAGGTTTGGGACAGCAATAAAAGTGAAATGAGAAGAACTAAGACAAAACTACAGATTTTGGTATCCTTGAGAAAATATAGTAACAAGAAGGTGTCTTATCTCCTCAATTTAGATATTTAAATATACAATAAGGCATTGTATGGTTAAAAGTTAGTATAAACTTTTAAAATTCTAAAAAAAAATTATTATTTCATTCAACTAACATTATGAATAAACTAAAGATCAGATTTTATACTGGATACCTGAGCATTACTTACAATAACGCAAACAATATTTAAAAAACTACTCATTTTATTGGTAATATATGGAAAACAACTGGGTCTCATAGGAATGAAGGGCTGCCAGATCAGAGTGCAATTCTTCGCATCCCACAATTGCAGCAGAATTTGGCCAATGCAACTGGGTACTTGGATCCACATTCGTGGCAGAACTTGGGAAGCTCTTTGTTTTCTCTCTCCCCTTCTGCTCCGCTTGACCTGGTTAAACTAATAAAATATCATATTTTTCCCATAAATTTTATTACTATAATTAAAGAAATAAGAATTTATGAAATGCTAGCTTGATAACTTAGATCTATACATGTACAGTCTAATATAAATCTCATATTATAAATCAGTGAACCATATGGGACTCATCAGAGATCATGATGAACTACTACAACCCTGATTCTTAGTCCTGCGAAAAACTAAATACTAAACAAGGAAGAAATGACAGATTACTCTATACTTATTTATTAAACAAATTTAACCACAATCTAAAAAAAAGATTCTTCCTGAGTACAAAAACTTCTATATCATAAAAATGTCCACTTTGCAACAAAAATCATTTATACAACAGAAATGACTTGCTGCTGAAAAGAACTAGGTCAGAATGTTTATAATGAGATTAATTTTGTTCTATGGACTTTCCTACCTAGTAGAACTGATTTATAATTCAGTAATTTTATCTTTGAATAAAGAGTAACACATGGTTTCCATCCTACTTAGAGACAGTCAGTGAGATTAAAAATGGTAATGATGAGCTCATTAGGGAGTTTAAAAACAAGCTCTACGATAATTTAAGCTAATATGAAACTCATAAAACAATCTAAACGGAAGTAATTAGGATACTGACCTACTGTATGCCGAGTCAATACTATTGTTGAGATTTCTCTGGTTCTTTTGTATAGTTACTTCGTTGTTTCGTGGAGATTCGTTGCGAGTGTCACCTATGCCTGAGCTGGAACAGAGGGGAGGAGAGGATTTAGGTGAAGGAATGGGTGAGCTCTTCAACATTTTTTCAAATTCTAACATTGAAATAAGGAGTTCAGCTTCACATGCTTCCAAGTTGCCAGCATCACTATTACTGCTTTCACTCTGGGATACTTGTTCTGGAGATTGAGAACCATATAACATTTCTTGCAAATTTACTTTTGTTTTACCATGGGTTCGCACAGGTTTACTCTCAAAAGCAGAGAAAGAACGTTGAAACTCATCTAAATTACCTGTCAATAATCTTGAATGAACTGAGTTTTTGTTACAATCAACTGAATCTATACTTACAACAGAACAAAGACTGAGATTGCTTAAACTGAAATTTTTCCTATTATCAATTTTTTCATCGGGAGATGAATCAATTAATAGGGAATCATTATTAATTTCTTTGTTATCACACTTAAGACTCTCAACTGAAGAAGCTCTTTTTGGGGAGGAATATTTGACAAATGCTGAGGGATGAGTAGATTGGATTGGGGATAAATGAGGAATTTCTGGGAGGGTCGATTTAGGTTTGTTGTCTTCTGCTCCAAAGAGTTCCATCATCTGCCGCTCAGCTGATAGGTAAGGATTGTACTTTTCAGCATCACTGCCATACAGATAAACAACAAATTAAATTTTCTTTATTCAAACAATAAATAATATTTATTTCACTACATGAAAAAAAGAAAGTAAATATTGGTGGCTGTGAATAAATTCTACTGAATTCATGGTAAGCAAAAAATATATATAAAAAATAACTTTTTGGCAAAAATAAAAATTATTACAAAGAATAATAATCCAGAGGAAATAGAATTTCTATCCCCCCTTCTCTTTTATCTGTCATAACAAAAATCTATTTAAATTTCTGAGTACTAAAGGTATATACTATTTTTGCTGGCTTTGGATGTAGAGGAGTAGCTGAGTGATAGTAAACTGAACTCATTTTTCAAAATTATTGAAGTTCAAATACAAGCAAACGCATGATATATATATTAGCATATTTCCCTTCAAGAAAATCAGCAATGGAAGTTGAACTCATGTGTTTTTTTATAAATCAACTCTACCCTTTAGATGATGAAAATGAGTTCATATTCAAATTTATGTCTTACCATTCTAGCTGTCATGTTGTTTGATCATTCCCAAACTATATTTACATTCTCAGGTAAAACTAAGATAAGTTCCTTAAACATTTAAGTACTGAACCAATAAGACGGAGGCTGCCTACAAGCAGTGAGGATTAGCAGGAGAGAGAACCCAATGGGAACAAAAATACTGGATAGGGAGACAGCCGCACATGTAATAAGGAGAGGTGTCTTATTTAAAAATTCCATTCATGACCAGACTATTGCTTACATACTTTTTTGAGAATATTAGAGGGCCAATGTTTTGAGAGTTAGGGCAAAAAGGTTTTGCTTTAAAATTATGAATATTGAATAAATTTATTTCACGATTAACAAATAATTTTTGATGTCTAATGGTAGTCAATTAGTCAAAAAGACTAATGGAATGAGAAAATCCTAACTAAAAAGTTATAAATGAAATAATTTATTAAAATAAAAAAAATCAATAATACTTAACCTTCTATTTTTGTTCAGTATAAAGTTTACAGCATTAGCTCTATGAAGTCTTAACTTAATAGTACTTATTACTATTTTCAGGCCTTCCTGTGTGTCCTAGGCTAGATACATTATCACAAATTTAAATTTGTTTTCCTCTTTTGACTTCCTTATTGATAAATAACCTGAATAAGCAGTAGGAGCTTGCATAGTCCCTATGCATGTTGGCTTGATTCAGAAATTACAGGCTTTTATAATTAGTGGGAAAACTCTTATTTTTATCGAAAACATATTATACAAAATTGTGATTAAAGAAAACAGTGAAATATAACCACATATGCATAAACTGTAAAGTGAAACATCAGATCTCAGCTCAGGTGTCAAGGCAGTGCTGTAAATTAAAAATTATCCTCCATTGTTTTCTCAACTTTGGATGTGATATTGTTGCAAACATTTGGATAATTGTAGGGCTTAGGATATGTTAACGTGTTACGAGAACTACTTTTCCATGTCAAATACGACAAGTGGTTCTTTCCCACATTCCATCCACAAATGCCTAAAGGGAGTACTAATGCTAGCTTTAATATCAGGTACTTGCATCTATAAATTGTAATCTGAACTTTTAATTCATTGAACTTAAAATAATCGGCACACAATGAACGTCCTCACAATGAAAGAAATGGAAATAATATTTAAAATCTCCCCAGACCAGTCAGGTCAGCATAGAGGTACATTAAGCAGTATTAGCACACTCATACTGATTAATACCTTCATTAGCTTAAACATGTGACTAAGGATTAATAAATTTGGCTTTGAATAGAGATCTTCCTGATATTGTTTGTACACGCAGAAGACTAAGGATAACTGGTGCCAGAACTCCCGCTGTCCATGGAAACAGATAATATTTAAACCATTGGACACATACATACTATTTACAATTTACTTCATATTATGGTTGTAGTGGTTATAGCAAAACATACGATTAATTAATTGTTCTCTTTAGTGTATTGAGTACCACAACATTGATCAGTGGGTCTCACGAGTGCCTTGATAAAATCAAATAGAGTGTCATGTCCGCTTCGAGCCCTGAACCATTGTGACCGTAAGTGCAATAACCACCGTGACTGCACGACTAATAGCCACAATCAGGACCTACACTTTGAAAGTTTTATTTTACAATTAATAGCTAAATATCCCGGTTATGGTTATCCGAGTGAGGTCATACATTTGATGTCACCCATTTGCACAGAGGTAGGAGTTGGCTAGAAAAGGTTAACCCCTCCGATGATGCACGTCATAGGATGTTTTGATTTTTTAAATAAATACAAATATTTTCCAGTTTAAGTTCATTCCAACTTAACATGGTTTAGCCAATCACTCATTTTACACAACTAATCCCCATGAATTCCAGTTCATTTATCTCACTTTATTTCTGAATTACTAGTATTAATTAGGACTAGAGAAAATTAAGGATATGTCTCCCAGAGTAAAGTTTATTGCTATTTTTGAGCATGGAATTGTGAAAGTTATAAATTATGCTGGTTGGTGCCAATACATGCAGGTGCAAAAGGCTCATTCACAGTGTAATAAATAAGGAATTTATAAGTGAATAGTATATATAAAGACACTATTTCCCAAAAGTATTACTCACTGAATAGAAAACCGCTTTGGTAGTACTGATGATATAACATGCCTGACAACTGTGGGAAAACCCCTAGAAATAACAATTCTATGAATAACAATGCACAATAAGCACACAAAATAAATCCAAGTGTTAGGCAAGAGGTCAAGAGCCAGGGTAAATATCTATTAAAAGTGGAAATGCCAAAGTCACCTTTAAGTTCAATGGATTTACCACTGAAACTATATATTTTATGGTCTATATCCCGTGACTACAGTGCAGCCTGAGCAGAGCTTGAAACAGGCAGCAGTTATTATTGATTTTACTTTAAAACCAAAATATCACTCGATACTGCAAAAAAAAACAATATACCAGTTATTGCTGATTTACTAAAGATTATTTTAACAAAATAATGCTGTGTAAACAAAATCAAGGGATGACAATTTGACTATTTTGAAAGCCTACAAATTAAAATTATATCAATATTAAGAATATTTGTAAATTACTGGAGACGCGCACTTGTTATTTTTAAAAAGTACATCATGCAGGGCTGTGTAAACAAAGCAGATACTAAAATGGCATATAGGTCATCTTATCTAACAGACTATTCTCTTTTCTCCCGCAGTAAGAAGCCTATGTAAACAAAGATTGAAATGTATGGAGCACATAAGATTTTTTGTGACTCAGTTACTTCAAGTTAAAATCAGATGACTAGAAGTGGGGTTTACTGAAGGCTGAAGACAAAAATACAAATAACTTGTTTAATATTTGAGTCAAGAAAAAATGTATAGAACAATTGTAAAACATGAAATGCTTAACAAGATTGATTCTATAACATTTATTATTATATTATATTTTGAATTTTCAAATTTCCCCACTCTTCCTGATCTGAATATAACTAACTCTTCAGCCATAAACAAAAATGATCTTTAGCGTTGAATGAATCTTTTAGTCGAGTGTAGTATAGGTTAAATAAATATTTTTAAGTCAATACATAAAATTTTAATTAACATCATCAAAAATAACATTTGTATGTATCTCAATAAAAGTTGTTGAAAACAATATTTGGTATTAAAACATGGAATAAGATGTTTCACCAGATATTGCCTTATTGTTAATGTCCAGTGACTAAAAGTAGGGCTTCACTGAAGGCTTTTATTTTAGCCTTCAGTGAAAAAAATACAGCCATTAATGAATTTGATCTTTCGTTTTACATAGAATTTTTAAAAATCGAATTGGGTAATGATCAAACATTAGTTTCACCCTCTAGAGCAATATATATATAGTATAGTTGAAGAAATGTTTTTGAAAATCACATCATGAGTACAACCTTAAAGGAAATCAGTAATAAACAAGGTGCCCAACAAAATTGTATTGTATGCTTGCTTCCTACTGTAGACCACCAGAAGAAATCTTAACCTTAATTCAATACTTAAATCCTAATATATTATTAAATCAGTCAAATTGTGTGGCTCAGTTATGCAAATAGCAAATGCACAAAGTGATTCCTATATACTTGTCATTAGACAAATATGTTGAATGGTATACAGGGTGTGTATGTATGTGTGTGTGTGTGTGTGTCTATATATATATATATATATATATATATATATATATATATATAGACACACACACACATACATACATACACAAGCACATACATAAATACAAATACATTTAGGATCAATCAAGCTCACCCTGAACTCAATATAAGTAAGTCTATTACTTGAAATTTAATATACCTAATTGGTTTTCTTATAGAAGGTAGCTTTTCATCTCTCAAGGATTTCCTTTTGTTCAAAGAGGGTTTCAATTGAGTGGCTTCTTTTAGAAACAAATCTCTCGAATTTATAGGTGGAAACTTAACTGACTCCTCTTTTTTACGATTAAATGGCAATTTGTAAACACTAGTTTTGACTGTGTGGCAATCATCAATTTTCTCATTGTATTCGATTGATTCATAACTCTGTTCATAAAGTATGCTAGATTTTTTTTTCTTATTGTTAACCAAAGAATCTGATAAATCCCAAGATGAATCTGTACCCGATGAATATGGCTTTTCATCTCTAAAGAAATGCCTACCAATGTTCTGATATTGCTTTGTTGTATTTTTATTTTTCTTCTTCCTAAAGTAGTCTTTTCTTAATGATCTACTCTCATCTGTGTTGTCATAGATTTCCTCTACATGTTTTGTTGTCTTCTTATAAACTATAATAGGAGGCAGTCTGGAAGATTTCTGCTTTTCTGGAAGAGAAAACATGTATTTTTTATCATTACTTATGTTGTTATTACCTCTTAAGCTGAATTGTGGTTGGTGGCAATTTCGTGGATTAGTTTGCAAATTATTTTTGCAGTTAGAACGTTGATGACATTTGCGTTTATTTTCCGAAGTTGATGTGCTTCCATCAAGGCTGTCCCTCTGCAGGTTTCCATGTTCACTGTTAGAACCTTGTGAATGTTCATCCCAAATATGATCTTTACAAAATATTTCAGGGTATGTCTTCCATGTTGTTTCTGGATTCTGTTTGTAGCTATGCTGCTTCCTAACCAATGGTTTCCGATCATTCCAGAACATTATATCTGGAGACTGAGGCTCATTAAAGTCAGAGTAATCATGTGCTTCATGAATGTTCATTCTGTCACTGTAATATTTAAGGTTTGGCATTTCTAAGCTATCTTCAGTGATTGTATCCAAAACGTCAAAATTGTTAGTATGATTAAAAAACGTGTCATTTGCAGTTTCACACTTACAATTGTTATTTTCTTTTCCCGGTGAGTTTAAAGTGTCATCAATAAAATATGAGTGATACTCCTCTGGTTTAGCAAACATTTCTCCCAGATATTTTGAATAAGAATCTTTGCCAACTGCATGATGAGTCCTGTTTAGTTCCGGTGTTTCTTCATTACATTTCATATTCTTTCCAGTATTTACATTTTTGTCACCAAGTGTTTCGTAAACCATCACATAGTCATTAGCTAAGTCTGAAATCAAAGGGGCATTGACGAATATGTCTTTATTTTCCTTCTCAGTATTTAATGTATTAATGGTACTGTCTACATTGGAAGATTGATTTGTGGCATCAATTATTTGAGCTGTATCCGTGTCCCTTAGCTTTCCATGGCCAGAAAACCATGAAGGATCACTAACTGACAAAGAAGCATTTTTTAATGGAGGACTCGTTTTTTGAGTTAATAATGGAATTTCATTGAATCCAACTCGTGCAAATCTATGAGGAGCTGAATTTGACTTTTTATATATCTCTTCATTTTTATTTTTGCAAAAAGAATTACCCCAACTAATACTATCACTAACATTACACACAGTAGGCCCAAACCCAAGGTTATTTGAAATTCTATTAGAATCATTAGCAAGCATATCTTCCTGTTTAGTAAAATGACTTTCATGAACATTAAACCTGGATTCTGAAATTAGTGATGCCTCATTGAGGGAAGCAATGTGTTTATTCCTATTTAACACTGTGTATTCTCTACATTCATAAGGCAGTAATTGTTGATCATTAACAGAAGAAAATTGTGCACCCATTTCAGACAAGTTGGGTAGGGACACAGAGTGACTGTCATTGTAAACAAAACCTTGGTTGACAGAAGGCATATTTCGGTCAGCTTTTTGAAATCCCAAATCATTAATTATATTAAAATTACCCCTATAAGTTTCAAGAGTGTTTTTTTTTGTATTTGAATGAATATTCTTTGTAGGGACTGACACAGGCCTATTTATAACTGCTCCACTTTTGTGAGTAAAACCGTGCCTTTTAAATAGACTATTTTTTCTTGCAACAATTTGATTCTTTTCCAAATTAATAAAGCTTTCCTGTTGATTTTCATTAGTATTAAAATGTTGAAATATTACTTTTTGTAATGTCTTATTTACAGTATGTAATCTATCATCTCCAATGAATAAATTCAAATAGTTTAGAGAATGGTACTGGGATAACAAGGAGGTTAACATAGCATGACTATAAAAATCTCTTACCTCCTCATTTTCAAATTTTGTTGTAACAGAGAAATTACCAACAGTAGAAGTGACAATTTGGAGTAAAGGGAACAAAAGAGGGGGTTCAGTCACTTTATTTCTCTCTTCTACAGATTGAACATATATATTTAATGATGCCTTGGGTTCAGGTCTTTTAATAACTTCAGGTATTTCCCTCAAAACTTTTGCCTCAAATTTTTCAAGTACTCCGATTGCTGTTGTATTCAAGGGCGTTTGAATGGGTGGATTTCCTTCATCAACAGGAGGTAAGCAATCGTGGTTAGCAGGTTGTCTTCTAGCCCCATCAGTCTCGTTTAATACATTTTCACTAATTTTAGATATTCCTTCATCAAATGCAAATTTATTCTTGTAATTTTCAGTAGATTCTGTAGTACTTGTGACATTTTCACAGGATACTTGCTCAACTAATGACAAAGACAAAACAACCTGCTCTGTGGAATGAAATGTTTTAGGACTAGTTTCTTCCACTTCAAGTGGATTAGAAGTCTCAACTTTGCAGTTACCAAAACTAGTAACATGATTAGATTCATCTAGAGATAGACATGGAGACAATGGTGTTATGCTTATGGGACAATCTTCAGTTTGTACTATGTGATTCTCAGAACGAATTGCACTGTCATGCAATTCTTCATGATTTTCCGCAGCATCCCTTATAAATGAATTTAATTTGTACAAATTCTCTTTCTGGTCAGAAGTATATAAAATATTACTTAATAAAGAGCAATTGCTATTTTTATCGTCATTAAGAATGTTTTCATAAAACATGTTACTGAAAGTAACATTCCAGTCATTATTAAAGGAGTCAAACCCATTGTCACACATGCTTGAAGGAGTATCATCACTTGTTTCAAATATTTCACAAGGCCTATTAAGATTCTCAATGCTGACACCTTCAAACGATTTTCTTATATCATTAGTAGTAGATTGGGTTAGAGGGTATGAATCATAAGTTCCTTCAACAGAGTTTTCATGGACGTCAGATGGTTTGAGGTTCATGTCAATATTTGTAGTAAGAGATATTGATAGAGAGTTATTGATTTGATTAAATCCAGAAGAGGAAAAAACCTCTTGGATATTATCTTCTTCTTTGCGTTCTTCATTTTCTATGCTTAAGATTGTATTTTTACAGTTGACAGACTCACTAGACATAATGCTATTTGCCTCAGTACTTAAAAGGTTTTGGTTTTCAAACTCAACTAAAGTTTTGTTGGAGGTATTCCTTTTTAATTTATTTAAATTGAAGTCGAGAGTAGTTTCACAGTGAATATTATTTGTTTCTGAAGGGTTCTCAATATTTTTGATAATATTGAAATCAATACTTTGTGATATCAAGTCATTTACATTATGTTTCCCATCGATTGGGAAATTATTAATTGTTTGATTGAAATTTTCAGGCAGTAAAACACTTGAATTAATATTTGAAAACAGTTGTTCAAATTCAGTGGTCTCATCAGATGCTTTAAAATTGTCAATATTTTTTCCATTTTCTTTTAAATTGCTGCCCATATTCTTAACTTCAATACATTTTTCATACTTCTCAATTTCCTTTATTGAATAAGTTTCATTTTTGCTATTTCCATCATAAGAATAAGGAACATCCTTGTCAAAAATATTCGAGGACAGGGGATCAGTGGAATCATTAACATAAGCCTGAGGATCATCTAGATTGAGGTTTGGGTGGCCTTCTCTCGAATTTTCACAATTAATTTCTGGCAAAAATAATTCAACATCAAAGTTTTTTCCAGTGTGACTGGACACTTGGGATCTTTTTTCATCAGACATAGGTTCTCCCATATTTATGAAGGCATAGCCTGTGTTTAAGGTTGAATCTAGATTTTTCATCTTTACAGAGCTGAATTCATTTTCACATTCTTCACCATCACTAGTCCCTGTTGAATAAGTTGTATCAGTATTGAATATTGCATTAAAGTTTGGCTCATGGATGTCTTCTTGGGGACAGAGGATCACATAATTAGAAGTGTGATGCTCATCTAATGAATTTTGTGAAAAATTCTGCCTTTGGTTAAGGACACAACAGACTTCTGGAGTAGTAGGAGACACCATTTTGCAGTCATCATCCACAACAGGAAACTCTGAAGAGGTAATGTAATTATTTTCAACTTCCTGAGAAGTGTTGCATGTCTGCCCCTCAGACTGATTTAAAGTAATTACTGAGCTCTCACTGTCATTTTTCCATAGATTATTTGAGTCACTTCCTGTTGAATTAGTCTGATGGTTCTTTCCTAATAAAGTATTCTCAGGTGTAATATCATGTTTACTAATTAATGAATTACAGCTAGTGCTACTTTTAAAATTAAAATTCACATCTTCATTATTGTACCCAGAGCACATAACATCTGGAGAAACATTGTCAATTTGAGGCAAACATTCACTAAACTTTTCTTCAGTTTTTTTAAGAACCACATTATCAACTGGAGGACTTTTAAATGAGTTGTTTAAATGTTTTCTCTGATAAACTGGCAATTTACTACGATTTTGTATATCAAACCTATTTGATGATTGCTTAACAGGTATTCTTTCAATTTTTGCACTTGTGACATTTAATTCCTTAAATGTATTGACACTGGTATCATTTATATCAGAAGGGTCATTCTTAGAGGTGGAAAAATTCTTCTTTTGAGAACCCTGTGGGCTACTGAAATCAGAACTCTTCACCCTGTGGGAGTCCGAATGGATGTCAGCCACATCAGAAAGTTGAAAATTAATTAATAGAAAACTAAAGAAGAAACTAAGATGTGGTACTGTAATCCTTAAAAATACTGGGAAGAGAATGACAGTTATGTGTACAGATAAATGTACATGTGATTTTTAATGTTTTGAATATAACGATACAATAAAAAAAAACACCTTTAGAGATAACTCATTGTCCACTTTCGATTGGCTGTTAAGATTCAAAAAAGAAAAAGAAAAAAGAATATTATCACCACCAAGAAATGGATTCTCTGAAATCCAAGAATGGTACAAGAGCAATTCTAAATTCTGGTAGTCATCAAAATGTGTCTTCCTAATTGTTTGTTCTTAAGTGGCTCTGTCAGTGAATGGATAAACCTGATCTGTTAGGGCAATTTCAACAATTTTTCTTGGAGTTGTACTTTGTCTTGAAGAGAGAAAAAGAAAATTCAAATTAATATTTCAATTCTTCGTCCAATGTACCAATGTTGCTTTTCGACAAGGAATTATTCGTGTCATACAATGCCCACATTCAATCCAAAGATGACAGTAAAGCCCTACAAATTAATTCCAGCTTCTCTCTAAAACTGTGAGAAAATTCCAATTTGATATTCTTATAAAAGATGAGGAAGCCATGATGCATATAAATGTTGATGACTAGTAATAAGAAACCATAGACTTAAGTTCTGCAGTAAAACAATCCTATAACCACAGGCACATCTTCTGCAGAGACAATGAATCAAAATAGGTCTTATGAATTGCTTGCCAGTGATTGTTGCCTTCCCCACGTTGTTTTTTACAGACCAGATTCAATAGGGCAAAAGTTGAGCTGCATTTAAGTTGTAATTGGCATACTCATATTAGCTAATATCTTGGTCTGCTTAGACAGGCTATAACCCCAAGTGGAACAGTCTTCAGAATTCAGTACTCCTTCCCGAGGTCTTTATTGTTTGTTGGTCTCACTAAGCAAAAAGTGAAGGGTAATCTTCCTTCCTAATGAATGTTCTACGAATATGAAGGATTTTCTTTAAAACATTGCCAATGGCTAAATATAGACTAGTTTTCTTCTTACTGTTTACATCAAATGTTGATAGAAACAAAATATCTTTTTAATTATTTTTATCCTGCCTTATAATTTTCAAAATTTGTTTAACAGGAATTTCCTATATTTTTTAAAAGAAAATTTGAGGCATTTTCTCAAAAACTAAATTATTTTGAAATTTTAGAAACACATATACTCTTCAGTCTTCAGGAGTTTTTAGCAGATTTCTCTTAAGGGAAATCAGCTATTGAGGTCGTACTCATGAGGCGAGTTTTGAAAAATTTCCTCAAATGTCCATCGATCCTACCCAGGAGATGACGAAAATGAGGTCCGTTCAAAATTATATATATATATATATATAGATAGATATATATTTTTTTTTTCTGTTAACGCTCTAGCGGTCGCAATTTTTGTTTAATCGTTACCAAACTTCATATTTAAGCGTTTTACGTAAAAAGAGAGATCAAGTTCGTTAATGGCTGAAATCGGACCAGTGGGAGGGGGGGTTTAGAGGGGGGATTTTTGAAAATTCAAAATATCTCCGTTACTATACGTCGGATCGAAAAATATTATAGAATCAATCTTATTGCAAATTAAAATTACTATAAATATTGTTATATACATTTATTCTCTATCTTGAATATTAACCGAGATATTTGCATTTTTATTAAATTTGGGCCGATAACGGATTTTTGAATTTTCCCGCCAAAAGCTAGTTCGGCCCTTTCCTGTAACTGTTCGACTCTCGTATGGAGATTTCTCTATTGTATAACTTCACGTGGGAAATCTGCTTAGTTTACGCAGCCCCTGCGTGACGGATCTTTTCGAATTTTTGAAATTCCCTCCTCTAAACCCCTCTCACACTGGTTCGATGTCAGCCATTAACGAAGAACTTTAGTTTTGTATGAAACGCTTATATATCAAGTTTGGATACGATCAAATAAGAAGTGCGGCCACTAGAGCGATATATGTAAAAATTTGAACATACATAATTTTCGTCATCTCCTAGGACATTTGAGGACATTTTTCGAAAATAGCGTCATGAGTACGACCTCTATAGCTGATTTTCATATTCAAGCGTTTTACGTAAAAAGAGAGATCAAGTTCGTTAATGGCTGAAATCGGACCAGTGGGAGGGGGGGGGTTTAGAGGGGGGATGTTTGAAAATTCAAAATATCTCCGTTACTATACGTCGGATCGAAAAATATTATAGAATCAATCTTATTGCAAATTAAATTTACTATAAATATTGTTATATACATTTATTCTCTATCTTGAATATTAACTGAGATATTTGCATTTGTATTCTGCATGTGCTCGGCAGCAGTGGCTATGTTCGGACTTTCCGCCGTGAGCTCTGGCGGCCGTTTTTGTAATTATTCGTCCCTCTCGTGAATAGGTTTAGAGGTTATTTACTACTACAGCTGTTATTAGGCAGATTTCTCTATTGTAAAACTTCACGTGGGAAATCTGCTTAGTTTACACAGCCCCTGCTTGACGGACTTTTATTACATATTATTGGAGAAAACCTACACATTGCCACCAAATGAACTTGTCACCATTTCTCAAATGTAGTAAGGAGATGAGCAATTAATACAATATTTAAAGCTCTGACTATAAAATGATTATGGACACTTTTAGCCCATTTCCCTTAAAGAAAATCAGCTATTGTGGTTGTACTCATGACACAAGTCTCGAAAAATATCTCAAAAGTCCATTGAACCTACCTAGATGATAAAAAAAAAGCCTTTAAAAATTATATTTATACACCACACACTTTTTAATGCTCTAGAGGCCATAAATTTTGTTTGATTGTTATGAAATTATGAGGAGAGGGAGAATAGAGGGGGAAATCGAAAATTTTAAATTTCTTTGTGAGTCAGATCAAAAACTACATAGAACCAATATTGTTGCAAATTTAATTTTCTATAAATTCACCACTCTACCATTTATCTGATATTAACTATAAGCTGATATATCATGAAAAATCTTATTCCTAGCTTAAATATCAAATATGGTTTTATTGAGCCTTTTGTATGAGATGTCAACAATAATAATTATATTTCCTAGAGAGCTTAATATTTACTTCATCAATACCATACCTAATTTTTAAACAGTTCATAAAGCTAAACGATAAAATTAGAAAATGATTGAATCGGACAAGGAAGAGGGGGAGGGTTATAACTAAATTAAAAAACTCTGAATATCTGTTATTTTAAGTCTCATTAAAAAATATTATAAAATCAATCTTGCTAATCATGTAATGTCAATAATGGGGTTTTATAGAAGGGAGGGATTTAGAAAATTAGATTTAGTTATTATTCGTTGGATCGAAAAATTGTATAGAACCAATTTTATTGCAAATGTAATGTTCTATAAATGTTGCTATGTATGTATTTTCACAATTTTGATTATTAATCGAGATATTTGCATTTTATTGTTTTTGGCCTTCAGTAAACCTCCACCCCTTCTCATGACATATTAACAATAAGCTGTTCTAACATGAAGCACTTTATTGTAAGGTTAAATACAAAATATGGATTTCATTGAACTTTTGAGATAAATGACACACGTGAGAAATCTGCTTAGTTTACACATCCCCTGAGTGACAGACTTTTTCTATTACCGATAAGGGGACTCAGGTTAGCCATGTGAGTTATGGTATTGGCCTTACTCCCCCATTTCCTAAACCTAGAATGGTGGGTTCGATCCGCACATGAGCAATATGAATTTATTTAGTGACATACTCATTAAATAAAATCCAGAAAAGGGTAGTTATCTGGAGATTACCAATAACAGATTGCCAATAACAATTAGCTAAAGTAGCACAAAGTGCACATTAATAAAGTAACGTCGTAATGGATTCCCGTTATTCTGCACAGGAGTCACATAATCCACATTTCATTCTACTTACTGATGCTAATTTTTGGTAGCTCTACAGCTCCTTTCTTTAGGCTCACCATATAAACAAGAACAACATATTTGGGGTCAAGATCATGCAATTATAATCATACTAGAGTTCTTATATTTTGAATATGAAGCACCTGAACAAGGAAACTTTATCAGTAAGGTGGATAACATAGCTGCTTGATCAGGAACAGCCAATTAGGAACATAATAGCCAGTAGAGCGATTAAAAAACTAGAATTATAACTCTAATATAAAATAATTAAATATTTTAATAAATGCTTAATATATTCAGTTCATAAAAATTATATAAAATACGAGTAAAAATGGTTATTTTATACTGTTTTTGCTGAAGCAAAGGAATATGGAAAAAAAATTGTCATTGGAGAAATTTAACACTTATACCGAAACACCGGTCTGAGAGGCCGGTAGAGATTTTTATATTTCATGTATTGGTAGACCTGCTAATATTGGCGGGCTCTCCACCTCATTAGCTGTGAGTCTTTCCTTCCTCTACACACAGAAAGTGTTTTGGATTAATTTGTCAACGTCATTCGACCTTGACTAGCAATAGCTCGTTTTGCTCTGGTCTCATGTATCTCTTGTTTCGGTTAACAGCCTACGTATAGTTGGTCTAAGATAAGGGGTAATTCGGTTTACGTATGTTGTGTACCTTTCATTATAGCTCGTAACACTGTTTGATCGTATTCTTTTCGTGTGTGTTTTACATAGTATATGATTTGCTATGGAGCCTTCCATGAGCCATGGACCAATAAAACGCTCATCGTCACGATCTATATATCGTACGGATGACAGTGATTTCAATGAAAGGATTAAAAATGACAATAATAGATTAAATGTGATACAAGTTATTCAAACAATAAATAAAAATAACGAATTTGTTGATGGGAATTAGTATTAAACCTTCCCGGTCTATGCAACCGGATGATTAGGTTTACGTCAAGGAATTTATGTTTCGGTAAGAGTGTTAATTAACCAAAGAAATAAATTCATGACTAAGTCTTTTCAGGAAATCATGATACATCTAATAGTTGACATCAAGTTTATGATAAGATTCATAAGTTATATCAACAAAATCAGACCCAAGAATTCTTCCTTTCATCTATATATATATAAAATTGTAACCTCTGTCTGTACATTGATTTTTTTCGCGAAATTTCACGATAACTTTTCGTTTCACATGTCATAGACACCATAACTGCATTTTGTTTCTTTCGTGTCTGTTTGTTTGTTTATTTGTTTGTTTGTTTGTTTATTTGTTTGTTTGTTTGTTACCTTTTCACGCATAAACGGCTGAACCGAATTTTATGAAACTTGGTATGTATATTACTACTAGCCCAGCTTAGACTTTAGGTTATATTAATATTCTCTAAGACGAACAGGAGTGGGGGTTATAAGGGAGGCCTGAAATTAAAAATAGCGATATTTTGTTTCCTATTGCTTTTTCAGCAAATATGCACATAACAAAAGTTGTTTATTTTGTAATTTAAAGTAACTTTTGTTTTATGCACTTTTGCCGTATACGGAAGTATAAATGAGATATACGCTAAAAACTATAGCGGGAGTTCACAATTTTATTTGGCACAAAAAACTCAACCGAACTAAACCAAACTCACTATGTAAATTAATACTAACGATTTCCTTATAATAAGCCATACTATCATTTCTAGGGACGGGCAGGAGTGGGGGTTGTAAGGGAGGCCTGAAATTAAAAATAGCGATATTTCGTTTCCTATTGCTTTTTCAGCAAATATGCACATAACAAAAGTTGTTTATTTTGTTATTTAGAGTAACTTTTGTTATATCCTTTTTTGCCGTATACGGAAGCATAAATGAGTTATACGCTATAAACTAAAGCGGGAGTCCACAATTTTATTGGCACTAAAGACTCAACCGAATTAAACCAAACTCGGTATGTGAATTAGTACTAACGCCTTCATTATAATAAACTATACTAACATTTCTAGGGACGGGCAGGAGTGGGGTTATAAGGAAGGCCTGAAATTAATAAAAGTGATATTTCGATTACTATTGCATTTTCGGCAAATATGCACATAACAAAAGTTGTTTTATTTTATATTAGAGAAACTTTTTTTTTTATATACACTATCATCGTATACCGAAGTATAAAGTCGTTTATACGCTAAAAATTATAGCGGGAGACAACAATTTTATTTGGCACAAAAGACTCAACCGAACTAAATAAAACACTCAGTATGTGTATTAGCACTAACGCCTTCCTTATAATAAGCCATACTAACATTTCTAGGGACGGGCAGGAGTGGGGGTTATAAGGGAGGCCTGAAATTAATAATAATGATTTCCTATTGGGGTTTCGGCAAATATGCACATAACAATAGTTGTTTATTTTGTTATTTAGAGAAACTTTTGTTATATGCACTTTTGCCGTATACGGAAGCATAAATGAGTTATACGCTATAAACTAAAGCGGGAGTCCACAATTTTATTTGGCACTAAAGACTCAACCGAATTAAACCAAACTCGGTATGTAAATTAATACTAACGATTTCCTTATAATAAGCCATACTATCATTTCTAGGGACGGGCAGGAGTGGGAGTTGTAAGGGAGGCCTGAAATTAAAAATAGCGATATTTCGTTTCCTATTGCTTTTTCAGCAAATATGCACATAACAAAAGTTGTTTATTTTGTTATTTAGAGTAACTTTTGTTATATCCTTTTTTGCCGTATACGGAAGCATAAATGAGTTATACGCTATAAACTAAAGCGGGAGTCCACAATTTTATTGGCACTAAAGACTCAACCGAATTAAACCAAACTCGGTATGTGAATTAGTACTAACGCCTTCATTATAATAAACTATACTAACATTTCTAGGGACGGGCAGGAGTGGGGTTATAAGGAAGGCCTGAAATTAATAAAAGTGATATTTCGTTTCCTATTGCATTTTCGGCAAATATGCACATAACAAAAGTTGTTTATTTTTATATTTAGAGAAACTTTTTTTTTATATACACTATCATCGTATACCGAAGTATAAAGTCGTTATACGCTAAAAATTATAGCGGGAGACAACAATTTTATTTGGCACAAAAGACTCAACCGAACTAAATAAAACACTCAGTATGTGTATTAGCACTAACGCCTTCCTTATAATAAGCCATACTAACATTTCTAGGGACGGGCAGGAGTGGGGGTTATAAGGGAGGCCTGAAATTAATAATAATGATTTCCTATTGGGGTTTCGGCAAATATGCACATAACAATAGTTGTTTATTTTGTTATTTAGAGAAACTTTTGTTATATGCACTTTTGCCGTATACGGAAGCATAAATGAGTTATACGCTATAAACTAAAGCGGGAGTCCACAATTTTATTTGGCACTAAAGACTCAACCGAATTAAACCAAACTCGGTATGTGAATTAGTACTAACGCCTTCATTATAATAAGCTATACTAACATTTCTAGAGACGGGGAGGAGTGGGGGTTATGAGGAAGGCCTGAAATTAATAATATAGATATTTCATTTCCTATTGCATTTTCGGCAAATATGCACATAACAAAAGTTGTTTATTTTGTTATTTAGAGAAACCTTTGTTATATGCACTTTTGCCGTATACGGAAGCATAAATGAGTTATACGCTATAAACTAAAGCGGGAGTCCACAATTTTATTTGGCACTAAAGACTCAACCGAATTAAACCAAACTCGGTATGTGAATTAGTACTAACGCCTTCATTATAATAAGCTATACTAACATTTCAAGGGACGGGCAGGAGTGGGGGTTATAAGGAAGGCCTGAAATTAATAATATCGATATTTCGTTTCCTATTGCTTTTTCACCAAATATGCACATAACAAAAGTTGTTTATTTTGTTATTTAGAGAAATTTGCTCAACACTTCTTTTCAATATGAACTACCAGGTACCTCACCTGAAAAAATGAATTCAAATGTATGTATATATTTTCTCCTTAATAATTCAAATCTATGCATAATGCACAGGAGACGGGAAATATGACAATATGCAGGACAGTGAAGTCTTACATAAAAAAATAATTTTATTATTAACAAATGCCAACAACGGGTATTAACCCTAAACACTGGGACGGGTAAATGTCAAAATATTGTGCAAAGTAAAGCCTTGCCAAAAATATACCATCACCATTCAGCCTCAAATGAATTCCCGAGCGAAGCCGGGTATCTGAGCTAGTAGTAAATATAAAATTTGTAATATAACATTGTTTTGATTCGCAATTGTACCCAACAAAGTATTAACCCACACTTTAATTTTCAACTTCTGAAACCTGATGAAATAAGCCGTAACCTTATTTTTCTTGGAGCTTTTCATTAAGTATAATTTAACTTTTTGTTTCAAGTTATCATTACATCAGTAGTAGTTATCTTTAGATTAACTGTTAAGTTTAAGTATGAACATGTTTCCTGGTTTTGCCTTCAGTTTAATAACTAAACTAATTAATTAATGCTACTAAAGCTAAGAGTGGGCTAAACATAGTTATAGGTATATTTTGGAAAGGTTAAGGACTAAATAAATTCGTATAACCACACAGGAATCAGAACAAAAACTTTTCATGTTCTTGTGGACTTCCACAGTCCATGTCACGATTATTAGATCTTCTGGTATTGTATGTGTCATGATATTTACTGCTAATGTTTTGCTAGCTATGTTGTTAGCTTAAAATGAAATACCTCTTGAATTAAACACAAAGTTCCTCTGTTTTAAAGCCCTTAAGAAGCAAACAGCATGACTAGCAAAGCATTGCTTGAAAATGCCATTAAAGACTTCCAAGTTCACCAAGAGGATTAAGAGTTACACCATAAAACTTATGATAGTCCAGATCCAATCCTACAAATTTTACTCAATGTGCACCATCTCAAGATAATAAGGTTGAATCGTTCAGTAGTATGTAATCCTTCCGAAGAGGTGTCAAATAAGATGTGAAACATGTACAGATATTTCAGTGTTTGACTTTCCGCCATTTAACATTTTAACAAAATTAATTTACAGATATATGCACATTTCATTGCTCCACATTCATGGATATTTTATATACATTAATAACAAGAAGTTTATTTCACTTAATTAAACTAACAAATTAAAGATATTGCTGCTGTAATATTTTTAAATATTATAAGATTATATATTAACCTGTATGGAAACAGAAGAAAGCTAGAATAGCTGAATGAATATACTCCTTTAAATGGGAAATCAGAAAAAGAAGAAATTATTTAACAAGAAAAACAAAATGGATCTACAAAAGAGTAGGATTACAGTAGCACACTTAGCTAATAATGAAATTTAGAGTGGACTCACTTTCTTTCAGCTGGTTCCCTCGAATAAAGCCTAGGCCTGCTTGTGTTAGAACGCTTTACGTTACTATTCTCGTCTGGCTCATTCACACTATCTCTACTTCCTCTGACGCTTCTAGGTGGGTTGATCTGAGTCATAGTTCTGTAGTCAAAAATAACAATACTGTACTGTGTGTGTGTGTGTGTGTATATATATAGGCTCAGGTTAAATTTGAGTTAAAACCTAGATTGGCCGAGTTCGATTCCCACCTGGGCAATAGGAATTTATTTAGTGACAAACTCATTAAATAAATTCCTTAGTTCCACCCTGGCAAAAAAGGGTGGTAACTTTTAGATAATCCCATGTCAATTAGCTTTAGTATCAAAAAGTGGATGTTAATAAATAATAATAATTATTCAAGGCAGAATGAAGAAACAAAAGGCTCACAGCAAAGCAAAAATTTATGCAAAAACTCCATGAAATAATGCTAATAAATAGGCATTAGTATTACCTTCGAAGGGGTGGTGGAGCAGCACCATCTGAAGGCCTTGATCTAAGGCTGGAACGTAATGAAGCATTCCGCATTAACCCCTTATTTTTCCCTCCTTCATCTAATGAAATGTATATATTTTGAGTATGAAAACATACAATTTATTTAAGTAACAAGAATTCACTAATATCTTAAAAACATAAACTCAAGAAATTAAAATAATTTTAACTGTCACGGGTTATGTTTAATAACATTAAGAAATTCGAGACTAATGTTTTCATGAAATACAAAAATGAGCATCATATGTTCCTATCAACATATGTAATAAAAATTGTTCTATAACTTAATAGGTATTCAATTTTATCCCTTCAGTATCTTAGCTCCTTTCTTACAGGCTATATATATTTTTACAAAAATGTATTACTTTAATTCGATAATAGCATAAAGCATTTCTACATACCATCTACCATGTAGGTGTTACAATACACTTTGTTTGAGATTTTTCATATGATTACTATGTTAATGACATTGATTATTTTTACTCTTTGTGCAAAGTATAGGAAGCATTGTACTCATGAAAACTATGGTTTTCAGATTTTCCTGAATATATATATATATATATATATATATACATAGTAAGGTCCAAAAGTTTCCGGCCTGGGATAGAAGGAAAGGTGAAAGAAAAAAAGTGGTTTTACTGTTTTTCAATATATTCTTATTCGTGTGTGAATAAGTTCAACACACTTATTACAACACTTTGGCAACATTTCTATACCATGAAAAAAATAATTTTCTTCTTTGTTAAAAAAATGTTCTTCCACTGCTGCTTGGAGCTCTTCATCGGTGTTAAATCGCCTTCCACGAAGGTCAGATTTTAACTTTGAGAAAAGGTAGAAATCGCTAGGGGCCAAGGGCTGTAGGGTGGGTGAGAGATTTCTTGGAATCCACAGTCCTTCACAGCGGCCTTGGAAATCAATGCTGTGTGGACAGGTGAATTGTCGTGAAGGAGGCGAACGCCTCTGCTTAACTTCCCTTGCCTCTTCTCTTTAATGGCGTCTCGTAACCGGTGAAGTAGGGCTGCATAATACTCACCATTCATTGTGGTATTCCTTTCTTAAAAATCTATCAGTAGTATTCCTTTACAGTCCCAAAAAATTGTGGCCATTACCTTTTTTGTTGACTCCGTGACTTTTGCCTTGAAAAAAGAGGCGCTTCTCCTGGTCTTTTCCATTCCATGGACTCTCTTTTGCTGAGTGGGTCATAATATAGAACCATTGTCTCATCCCCAGTTACAATTGAGTCCAAAAAATTCTTTGGGTCGGCATTATACTCGCGTAAAACTTCATTGCAGCAGTGAACTGGTTCCTGTTAGCAGATTTCCCTTAAGGGAAATCAGCTATTGAGGTCGTACTCATGACACGATTTTTGAAAAATTTCTTCAAATGTCCATCGATCCTACCCAGGAGATGACGAAAATGAGGTCCGTTCTAAACTATATATATATTTGTCTGTTACCACTCTAGTGGTCGCAATTTTTGTTTAATCATTACCAAACTCGGTATTTAATCGTTTTATGTAAAAAGGAAGATCAAGTTCGTTAACGGCTTAAGTCGGACCAGTGGGAGCGGGAGTTTAGAGGGAGGAGTTTTGAAACTTCGAAATATCTCCGTTACTATACGTCGGGACGAAAAAATGTATAGAACCAATCTTATTGAAAATTAAATTTACTATAAATATTGTTATATACATTTATTCTCTATCTTGAATATTAACCGAGATATTTACATTTGTATTGTGTGTGTGCGGAACTTTCCGGCGAGAGCTAGGGCAGCCGTTCCTGTAACTGTTCGTCCCTCGTGAATAGGTTTAGAGATTCCTTACTACTACTGTTGTTATTAGGGAGATTTTTCTATTGTAAAACTTCACGTGGGAAATCTGCTTAGTTTACGCAGCCCCTGCGTGACAAGACTTTTTTTGATGAGCTGAAAGAATTGCATCTTGCACTAACCTTGTTCATATGCAAATGTTCTTTGATGATCCTCAAAACACTTGTTGTTGAGAGTCCCAACCTCGCTGCTATTTCCTTGGTTTTCAGTCGCCGGTCAGTCAGCAATTCAGATTCCACAAGTTGGATTGTTTCAGAAGTGACAGCTTCCAATGGGCGACCGGGATGTGTGCCATCTTCTATGCTTTCTCTCCCTAACTTAAATAACCTTGCCCATTCTTTCACTGTGGAATGCGAGGGAGAGGACTGCCCGTATACACAATCCAAGCGCTCTTATACACAATTTGCGCAGGAGTAAGACCCTCTTTACAAAAGAATTTAATTACCGCACGGTACTCGAGTTTAATCATTGTAAAAATGGGGAGTTTCCTTGAAGGCTGGACACTGACTGACAAGACTGAGGAAGTGCGGGTGATGGTTATGGATTGAGCAGGCATGGACCTGCAAAGGCGTGCAGGTCCCGGCACGTTTGAAGGAGGGGAAGCAGGACAGGCCGGAAACTTATGGACCATACTACGTGTATATATATATAGTTCCGGAATGATATCTGTACGTATGTTGCATAACTCAAAAATGACAAGCAGTAAAATGTTGAAATTTCATATTTAGGTCTGTTATAATATCTAATTGTGCACCTCCCTATATAATTTAGAGGAGAATGAAAATAAAAAATAGCAAAATTAAAATACATAAATTTATCATCAAAATGTGACCTCAATTCAATCTTTGTTGACCTAGTATGGAGAAATTTGCAATTTTTTTTTTGTTGCTATCGTATAAACCCCACCTCCCCCTTAAGCAATTTTGATCAAAAGGAGTGCTATACAACTAGATGTTACAACAGTCGTAAATATGGAATTTTTTTCTTTTATTTATTACTATTATTATTTATTATTTTTTTATTTTATTTTTTTGTATTTTACATCTGAGTAATGTGACACACAAACAAATATCAAGCCGAAATTACCCAAGATAAATTCAGGGAGAATCAAATCAGATAATTCCATTGAAATCTATTAGCCAAACGTTTTCACGATTACAAAATTGTTTCTTTCTTCTTACGAGGAAGCAAAAATGCTTCCCCATTCTTCAGTGGAGCAAGTATACAAGTTTCAATTCAGTATTCATAATCAATTTAAAATAAATGAAATATTATAAAAGCAAAAACAGTTATTTGTGACCAATTGTAATGTAATTTTATCACAAATTCTCAATAATAAATTAACAAAAAATATTTCCATTACAACATACTTATACTTTATATTAGCAATAAAATTTTCATCAAGTGAATTGTAATGTAGAAAAGAAAACAAAATTCAGTCAGCAATTCAAACAGCTTGTATTAATAAGAGTACTCAAAGAGGGCACTCCATTAATGAATTACAATAAGGAGGATAATTGGTACAAGGTCCCAAGACTGATATTTACATCCTCCTCCCTTGGGAAAGAAAAATAATTTTGAAAAAGTTGCTATTAATAATGATCTGGAATAACTATGAACAAATGCACTCTGTATCTCATGAATTTATTTACATTTAAAACAATAAAGACTGTGAGATACAGATGGGAACAACGGTGAGAGTAAAAGAGTGTTTGTTGAAAACAGTAAACCAAGTGGTAAAATAAGCCAACCCTGCTCAGAGTTAGTATACAAAATAACCAAAAAATGAAGGACTTCAAAATACTTTAGTTATAAATTAAAAATCATAGATGTTTAAAATAACATTTAGATAGTACAGCTAAATATTTACATTTCTTTTACTCTCTGCACACACAAACAAACACAAATGATGAAATGTATATGAGTCTGTACCTCTGAGTTCAGTGAGAGAAGTAGCCAAGGGGCTTGAGTCCCTGTTCTTGGCAGGTTGATATCTATCTCTATTCAAGACTTTATTTGTTAGAGGCCCTCGATACTAGAACAATAAATTTTATTTCTTAATTAAAAGGGTGTGTTTCATTTAACAACAAAATAGCTTATATCTAATAAATGCATTACTGCTTTAATTGTTAAACACGAAACTATATTGAAAGGATTTTCTAATATGAAGGTTTTGAATTTGAGCATTAATGTTTTAATTTGATAAACTTCATGGAGGAATAGAATTTCCCAGTAGTTAGGTTTACTTTGAGGATCTTTATATGAAACCAAACTTCCACAATATGGTGGTTTAGCTTTTCAATGATCCTGTTCAATCATCTCAGGTTTTTTCACATGATGTCACTAGTTATAAAGTTCAAACCTAACAAATTAAACCTCAATTGAATATGGTACCACATCACATAAGAATGCGAATATTCTTATTATGACTAGAAGGTACAAATAAAAGAACATTATAACTCTGAGAACATAACTCCTGGATAAAATACCTGTTATGGTAATTTTTATTTATATATTTTGATACTCAATCTGATGATTGAGTAAGGATATTTTTACAAACTACTCATTTATAATATTTAGTATTGAATTGCTCTTTAGGTGCTGCTGGGCTAGCCTTAACAAAATTTTGCATTGTAATAAAATAAATTGTTAATAAAATTATTTTTTATAGTAATGTATGAAAATATTAAAACGCCATGATCAATGTGACGCTTATCTCCTAATCAATATCTCTTCTGGTGTCAGATATGGGACTTCCTTTTTAGGAAGTAAAGTTTAACTAAATTAAAATACAAGTATGTCCTATCCAAGTTTCTCCCAACTTGTGATAAGTCACTGTTATGAGGTGAACAGCTATTCAAATGAACTCCATTACTTTCTTTCTAGCTGCTGGCTATTATACTGGTTTTTTATAATAAATCAAAAATTTGGCCGAATACTTCAATTAATATGGAATCACGTAAAAACCAATAATTTAACCTCAGTTTGGTCCTAACCAAGAATTTGTCCTGAATTCATACAGACAATAGATTAACTGATTCCACTCGTTTGGATTAGGGTCAGTCAATAAATGTTTACACGTTTAGCCTGTTTGTACAGTTTAAGGATCACTCATTGGGTATATTGTTCTTTCTTCCCCCAAAAGAAGTAATGATGTGCTAGGACCTTTTAAAGAGTTGAATAAATGAATTATTAAATAATAGTTTATATGAGTATTTCATATCTAATTTTGTTTGTAATAATAATATTATATTACTTACAAAATTAGACATGATTTGATGTATTTCATAAATTCTTCTAATAGTAGATGAGTTCCTTTTCTTAGAATGATTATGCAAAACTCTAAAATTTGTAAATATTGTAATTTATGCACCTGAATAAAAAAGTAACCAATTTTTATATGTCCATTGAAAGGAGTTTTTTGCAGATATTTTAAATGAACAACAGAACATATGAAGTAAACAATTTATAGATCCAATGAAAACCTAACGTGTAAACAAGTTCAATTTGTTAGTGTTGGAGTATTTGCATTTTTGCAGTAAGAGGCCTAATTGATTCAATGATGCAAATGATGATTGAGAGTGCATTACTCACAGAAGTCCGAACTTTGAGTCTCTCTTTGGCTTCATTATTGACGGTGGGAGTTAGTTTCAGCTTTTGGTGTTGCTCCTTGCAGAACTCCGTGTGTCTCTCAAATGCTTTAGGGCCAAATGAGCGTCCACAATAAGGGCATTCTTCATGGTCTGATGGCTTTACCTGAACACTTGGTGTTTCGACAGGTTTTTTAGCAACCTGTATAGTTTTAGCTAAGTCTATTTTCTCTTTTGCTTTTACCTTGGTAGGGTTTAGTAGTGGGTCTTTCTTACGAGTATTTTTTGTAATAGGCTGTGTCACAAAATTTTCTATTTCTGTTCCTTGCAGTCTTTGTTTTGCGGAGTCGAACTGTTTTCTCTTTTTCATGAGTGTTTTTTCGCATACTTTTGAATGTTTGGCTAAAGCTTCTGGCCGAAATGTCCTGCTGCAGGATGCACATGGTAACAGTAAAATGGGCTCTTCTTCAATTTCTGAAAAAAAAAATCATTATTAATGAAAAATGCAAAAAGAAACTGCAATACTCGTATAGCAAATTCATAAAAATTAGAGGGGAACTACTCAAAACCAGGGTAGGACACTGTAGAAGCTACTCAGAAGATTGATAAGTCTACTTCCCAGAAAATTTTACAAGTGAACCAAATAGCATTAATCTGTAAAGAGAAATGCATCTAATGCAAAATACAAATATATTAGAGAAGAAAAATCATATGCACTGTGATTTATATCTATATCAGCATTTGTATAAATTCTTAATTATAATTATTTTTATTTGTAAATCTAATTTATGGGTCTTTAGTAATTCATAGTCTATAGTATATGGATCGTAAACAAGTAAAACAAATAAAATTGCAGTAATAAGTACTATCCAAGCTATAAAAAAATAAAAAATGAGTAAAAAATAAAAATTTAATATTTCAATTTTTTAAAAAATGGTTCACTGCTAAATTAAAAATATAATTCATTTATTTTATCATAATAAAAAAAAGAAATAAATACTTATCCATGAGAGTTGTGGGTTTGATTCCCAACTGGGCAATAGAAATTTATTTAGTGATGAACTCATTAAATAAAATCCCTAGTCCCACCTAGGCTATAAAAGGCTGATTTTTTTTTTCTAACAAAAAAAAGAAGCCGAATGATCTGGCATGTAATTCTCTTTATAAAATCAAAACATGCAGACTGAACACATTAGCCTGATATCAAGGAATCAACAGTATATTTTTTAGAAGTGAGGAAGTTAAGTTTGTATTGTAATTAAAACAAGTTTACTATTTATTTGCATTGGTCATAGATAATAGAATGTGTATATGTGACTGCATTGGCAAAATATAGGTCCCAGAGATCAATATCAGCTTTTTGATAAACTTAAATTCACGAGCATACTTCAATAATAAAAATACATGAAAAAAAATCTAAAGAAACCAAAACACCTTTCCGAAACAAGGTCTTAAGTAACTGATGGTATTAGTAAATTAGCAAGGCATCGTTCAATCTAAATGTTTAGGTTCATTCATAAACATGCATTAATATCTGTTAAAAGTTTAGCTTTTGCTTTTAAAAAAACCGTAAAGGAAGAAACACACCTGGAATTTGAGGGTCCATCATTTTAACATTGTGACATTGGTCACTAACTCAAGTAAGTAAATCTTAAGGACATGTACACTAAACAGTTACTTAGCAACTCATGACAGATAACTTGTTAATCCATATTTGAAGCTTTAACATTCATTCCAGCCACTACAGAAGCCAAACATTACATGGTGTAGCACAAATTGGCCAACCACAGTAACCAAATAACGCATTTAAAACACAAATAAACACAAATGTCATTTCACAACACTTTTAACCAACTTACTAAGCAAGAAATCAAACAATATAAAAACAAATGCGAGACTTTAACGCATTGCAAATACATAGAAAAAGGGGCGTAGAAGGAGAGAAGAATTTGTGTAGGAAAGACTCCTACACATTATTTGAGTTTACCAATTACATGTCAGGGAAATCAATTAGATGTAACGGGAAACTTCTGATTAGTCACTCATTCTGGAGCCGAAAATCCCGAATACAAAGTCAGATTAAGGATTCGCAAATAAGTCAAGGTTGTTTGGAACACCTGGCAGATAATTGGTTCACAGGAGACGAGCGGGAAGGGATGTGGTTACGAAATGTACGGGCTCCGGCTGGAGGGTACACACTTGTCACTTATTTCACTATCAAACTGTATATTTACAGTGTTTACACTCACCTTCATTTGCGGCCATGGTTGCTGTGGGCAACTGGTTGGCTAGCTTTTTCTGTTTGCACCTCCATAACAGCAATTTGCCCAGCTTCTTGTAATTTACCATCTGTACTCCTATTGTCTAAAATCCAAAAAAAAGTTATTCTATTTTTTGAGCAATTCTTAGGAACAGAAATTTAATGTGACAATTTTGGCGGTGTTCTGTTCGCTTTATTGGGGGGGGGGGGTTGTGAACAATTCTAGAAAGAGGGGATGGAGTGTTGAGAAGAGCAGATATTGTACTGGAGTCTGAACTCCAGACTCCTTATTCAGGGATAAATTTAGTTCATAGAGATTATAGTTGGTGATACTACCGCTAGGGCCGGGCTATTCCTATGCAGCCATTCAGTCGGTCTCTACTAATCTTCTTAACTACTACTGACTCAGCTGCCAGTTTCAAGGCTCATCTCTATTAGAATCACTAAAAGGAATTAGTAGATAACTCTCTTTTTAAATTGATTTCAAAAAAAGGGAATTACTAAAATATGCCCCTCCTATAGCAACAATTAAGGGAAAGAGATGGGCAGATAATTTCCAATTATTAGTCTAATGAGCTAATTCTCGTTGTAAGTGTATATTCGTTTATCAAAACTTTGAGCAATTATTTAGGGTGAAAATGCAGTTTAACCCCACCCTTGATGCCGCCAAGCTGAAAATCCGCCGAAGTAACGTTTGTAAACACTGCGGACATCATTATCGGGATTACGCCTTGTTGTTTAAAATTGAGTTAAAAAAGCAATGAGGGGAAAAAATAATAATAATCACGTGATCACCCGATTTTCGATGTGGGTTATATTGCATTCCACTCTTATTTAGAAATATGAAAATAATTTATTGATGTATTCATGTATTTCCATGCAATCAAGTATTCAGCGCTATTTTCTCCTCATTATTTATCTAATACTTCAAATTTATGAAAAACTGCCATTGTTTTCCTTAAAAGGTTGGTATTATTTATTAATATTATTTTTTCAGGTGCAAGAATTGTAATCCTCATCGTTTAATCTTCAATCAATTAAAATTGATGTTTAGCAAAAGCATAAAAATAAAAAATAGAGGAATAGAAATATGTTTTGTTCTCAATCTTCGATTTCCACCCAAAAGTATATCATATTTCTTATGTGCCTGCTAACATAGGTCACATAAATAAAACTTCATGTAACTCCACATGTTTCAAGGCTTTTACCACCCATTTAGAGGCTAACACTGAAATCCCTCCAAAACGTTGAGCTGTTTAACTTAATTTCTTTGATACAACATATTGTTATGTTTATTACAAGGGGCTCAGGTTAGCCATGCGAGTTAAAGCGTTAACCTTTATCTCACATGGCAAACCTAGAGTGGCGAGTTCGATTCTTGCCTGGGCAAAGGAAATTATTTAGTGACGAAATTCATTAAATAACATCCTAAAGTCCCACCCTGGCTAGAAAAGGGTGGTAACCTGTAGATAACCCGTCCCAATTAGCCTGAGTTGCAAAAAGTGGAGGTTAATAAATAATAATAATAATAATGTTTATTACAGAAATAAAAGTTGAATATTAGAGTTCTTTTGGATTGCAAAATGAATTACACAAACATTAGCGTTTTTATCACTACACAATTTATTTAGCGACGCACTAGGTAAATTATACTTCACCACTAATCACAATATGCACAGTTAACTTCATGTTACTATTACACAACACAAAAACTCTCTGCACTGATTTTCACTAGTAACTGCACTGCACTGATCTTCACTAGTAACTGCACTGCACTATTTATTTATTTGAAGCTTCGCAGCAATTGCAATGTTGCTCAAAACAAAAGCTTTATAAGTTAAAAAAAAACAACGAAATTTTACTTAACAGTAGTGGAACACAAAACAGAAACGGAAAACAAAAACAGAAAAGCACATAAAAACAGGAAAGGGTCACAAAACAAGAAAGGAACAAAAACAGAAAGAAAACACAAAAACAGAAATGGAGAACAAATAGATACGGAACACACAACAGGAATGGAAAACAAAAAAAGAAATAGACCACAAAAGCTTAAATTTTAAACAAAACTGGAAAGAAATACAAAAACGGAAATGGAAATCAGAAACAGAAATGGAGATCAATAAATAGAACAAAATACATATCAATGGAACAAACAAAGATAAAATACAAAACTACGTACAAAACTGGAAATCGAAACATTGAGTCATGTTGGTCAATAGAGATATACATAGCACATTTAAATAATGAAAAAATAGATAAATAAATAAATCAATAATTATAATAATATAGGTATCTAAAATTAGTAAAAGAAATTTAAAATTATTAAGGTTTAGATAAAATATATGCTGTTACAGGAGATTATTTAGATAAAAACTCTTTATAACTAATACCTACTATACTACAGCATCTGAAAGACATTTACATATTCACAAAAATTTAACAAGATACTACATTTACAATTAAGATTTGTATTTTAAAATGGATTTTATAATTTCCTTATAAATGTGTGCGAGCGTGTTGAGTATTTGTGTGTGTGTGTGTGTCTTGTACACTGCACTAATTTTAGCAGATTTCCCTTAAAGGAAATCAGCTATTGAGGTCGTACTCATGATGAGAGTTTCGAAAAATTTCTTCAAATGTCCATCGATCCTACCCAGGAGATGACGAAAATGAGTTCCTGTCAAACTTATATATATATATATATATATATATATATATATATATATATATATATATATATATATATATATATATATATCTGTTAACGCTCTAGCGGTCGCAATTTTTGTTTGATCGTTACCAAACTCGGAATTTAATCGTTTTATGTAAAAAGGAAGATCAAGTTCGTTAATGGCTGAAATCGGACCAGTGGGAGGGGGGGGGGTTTAGAGGGGGATTTTTGTAAATTCAAAATATCTCCGTTATTATGCGTCGGATCGAAAAATTGTAAAGAATAAATCGTGTTGTAAATTCAATTTACTATACATATTGTTCTATACATTTATTCTGTATCTTGAATATTAACCGAGATATTTGCATTTGTATTCTGCGTGTGGTCGCCAGTAGGCTATGTTCGGACTTTCCGCCGAGAGCTCTGGCGGCCGTTTCCATAACTATTCGTCCGTCGTGAATAGGTTTAGAGGTTAGGTTAACCGTTTTTTGGGGGCTAGAAACTACTGGGTTATTACACCCTAAATAATGTTTTAGGTTTAGAGGTGTCTTACTACTACAGTTGATATTAGGCAGATTTCTGTATTGTAAAACTTCACGTGGGAAATCTGCTTAGTTTACGCAGCCCCTGCGTGACGGACTTTTTACTAGTAATTGCACTGAACGCACTGTTCAATTAAGTCTTTATTTTCTTGAATACGGAATTTTCGTAACAATATTTCATACTATCACTACTACTATCAAACTTTACAATTGTTACCTGTCGACGATTGGTTGATGAATGGTTTTCCGGGGAATAAGTAGATTGGGTTACTTTATGCACGAAATAATTCTTTCATTTTCATTACATAAATCCAATATCCTTTCTATGTCTTCAGGGCATACTGAAGTTTTCCCAGAGATTACCTAAGGTTGAAAAGGGAAAGTCCGTCACGCAGGGGCTGCGTAAACTAAGCAGATTTCCCACGTGATGTTTTACAATAGAGAAATTTCACGAGAGTCAAGCAGTTAAGGAAACGGCCGAACTAGCTTTTGGCGGAAAAGTCACTCGTCCGTTAGCCGCCCAGATTTAATAAAAATGCAAATATCTCGGTTAATATTCAAGATAGAGAATAAATGTATAACAATAATTATAGTAAATTTAATTTTCAATAAGATTGATTCTGTACAATTTTTCGATCTAACGTATAGTAACGGAGATATTTCGAAAATCCTCCCCTCTAACCCCCCCCCCCCCTCCCACAGGTCCAATTTCAGTCGTTAACGAACTTGATCTTTCTTTTTACATAAAACGACTAAATATCGAGTTTGGTAACGATCAAACAAAAATTGCGACCGCTAGAGCGGTAACAGACAAATATATATATATATATATATATATATATATATATATACACACACAGTTTTGAACGGACCTCATTTTCGTCATCTACTAGGTAGGATCGATGGACATTTGAAGAAAAATTTCGAAAATTCCATCATGAGTACAACCTCAATAGCTGATTTCCCTGAAGGGAAATCTGCTAAAAACACATTTCCTTGGAGAGGCCGCAGTCAGTCAAGGGATATATTTGCCACACGACTGTTTTTCGGAGTATTCAAGTTGTCATATAAGCTCAGAAAATAATAAACACGTTAAAGTTCGAAGATGGGAAAAAGAATGCGATTAAAGATATATAAATTTGAATTACATGTGACGTATACTCGTCAATAGTTGGAATTCAGTGGAAGAGACAGTAACCGTGATCGAAAATGTTTATTCACCGACCGGGATTTGCGGTTCTGGATAAAGCTTTCCATTTGCATTTTTCAGACAACAGCTCACCACAGAAAGACTTTGTATAAGATGCCAGATAATGATTTCAAATTATAACAACGTAATACATAATCAAAGAGGACTTGCTTAATAAGGAAGTGGCCAATGGGAGAGGTTCGTAGGCATATTATGCCAATCTGTTGTTTGTGTTTACATATCGTTGTCAGTTTCACATTTCTGGAAACACGAAGGAGGAACATGGCCTGTCTGGACAATTCAGCTGAACGAAAATAAACACACACACGCACCAATGAACTCGTGCGCAAACACACACACATACTCTCACACTTGTAAGTTAGCGCTCTGGCGGTTGTATATTTTTCTTGATCGCCACCAAACTCGATATGTAATTGTTTTCTGTAAAACTGCTGATCAAGTTCATTAATAAGACCGAGTTAAGGGAGGCGAAAGAGAGGAAATCAAACAATATTTGATATTTAAGCTTCGAACGAAGTGGGCCAAGATATAACAGCTTATTACCGATTTCCCTTAAGGGAAATCAGCTATTGAGGTTGAACTCATGACGCAATTTTCTAAAAATCTCCTCAAATGCCCATCGATCTTAACCAGGAAATGACGTCCCCCAAAGCCTATGTATTTCTGTATGTATATATATATATATATATATATATATATATATATATATATATATATATATATACTAGCTCAGATACCCGGCTTCACCCGGTAATTGATTTGAGGCCGAATGGTGATGGTATTTTTTTTGGCAAGGCTTTACGTTGCACAAAATTTTAACATTTACCCGTCCCAGTGATTAGGGTTAATACCCGTTGTTGGCATTTGTTAATAATAAAATTAATTTTTTATGTAAGTTTTCACTGTCCTCCAAATTGTCATATTTCATATTTTGTTATATTGTCATATTTCCCGTCTCATGTGCATTATGCATAGATTTCAGTTATTAAGGACAAAATATTAACATAGATTTGAATTAATTTATCCAGGTGAGGTAGCTCATAGTTCAAATTGGAATGAATTGTTGAGCATATCAATATTTCTACGCAAATTACTTGCTCCACACGTTGTTCCTGGAGAAATGTATAAAACAAAAGTTAATCTAAATCACAAACTAAACAACTTTTGTTATTTGCATGTTTGTCGAAAAACAAATAGACAATGAAATATCGCGAATTTTTATTTCAGGCCTCCCTTATAACCCCCACTCCCGTTCTAACCTAAAAATTTTAATATAGCTTATAATCATAGAAGAATTATGCTAATTGATATACCGAGTTTTTAAGTTCGGCTTAAACGTTAGCACCCAATGAAATAGTTGACTCCCGCTTTAGTTTATAGTGTATATCTCGTTTATAATTCGGTATAAGAAAAAAGTGTATATAACTAAAGTTACTCTAAATAACAAAATAAACAACTTTTGTTATGTTCATATTTGCCGAAAAAAGAATAGATAACGAAATACCGCTATTTTTAAATACAGGCCTCCCTTACAACCCCCACTCCTACCCGTCCCTAGAAATATTGGTATGGCTTGTTATAATGAAAGCGTTAGTGCTAATACACATACCGAGTTTTATTTATTTCGGTTGGGTCTTTTGTCCCAAATAAAATTGTTCACTTCCGCTATAGGTTTTATCGTATATCTCGTTTATAATTCGGTTTTACGAAAAAAGTGTATATAACAAAAGTTACTCTAAATAACAAAATAAACAACTTTTTTTATGTCCATATTTGCCCAAAAACTAATAGGAAACGAAATATCGCTATTTTTAATTTCTCGCTCCCCTTATAACCCCCACTCCTGTTCGTCTCAGAGGATATTAATATAGCCTAAAGTCTAAGTTGGGTTAGTAGTAATATACATACCAAGTTTCATAAAATTCGGTTCAGCCGTTTATGCGTGAAAAGGTAACAAACAAACAAACAAATAGACACCAAAGAAACAAAATGCAGTTATGGTGTCTATGACATGTGAAACGAAAAGTTATCGTGAAAATTCGTGAAAAAAATCAATGTACAGACAGAGGTTACAATTATATATATATATATATATATATATATATATATATCTATATATATATATATATATATATGGGGAAGTAACCTCCCCCCCCCCCGTCTACTCATCAGTTATTTACCTATGAATAGAGAATATGAGGTGAAATAAGATAACAAGTGTGTTATACCAGCAGGTGGGAAAACTGCTTAGTTTACGCAGCCCCTGCGTGACGGATAGTAAGAAATGGTTACAACCATTAGAGTATTGGTTATGAACAATTGTATTCAATGCATTGGATGCACCCAGCAATACGTGTAAATAAATCTTCAATTAAAACGAGTACTGAGTGGTTTTGCAGGGCCCCCGCTACCATATGTGCAAAGCGTGCAATGCACACGGGCGCAATCCTTTAGGGGCCTAAACCAAGGGCCCAAAAAATAATTTAGATTTTATTCTGTTTATTTCATTTTGATAGTTTAGTCTACAAATAAAGTTCTTAAGTTAAGTTTTAAAGTTCTTTTCTTTGCTTTATTTCAAGCACCTACCTACCATAAAAAGAAGATAATTCAAAATGTCTTAAGGGGCGCCAAAATCCTTTTTTGCACACAGGCGCTAGTAGCCCTTACGGGGGCCCTGTGGTTTTGTTTAATATACAGAAAACCAATGAAGGGTTTGTAACCATTTACAACCAGAAAAATCTATCACGCAGCTGTTGCGTTAACTAAGCCGATTTCCCACGTGTGTCACATATTTTCGTTTACCCCATAACGTAAAAGTTCAATAAGAAGAAAATCTGGTTTGTAGGCTTCAAATAATGAGCTTCATAATATAATAAGCTTTTGTTAATATGACATGAGAACGACTAGGGATTTACTTAAGGCCGAAAACTATTAAATGCAAATATCTCGGTTAATAAGATATTGAAAAAACCGTACATAACAACATTTATAGAACATTACAGTTTCAATAAGATTGGTTCTGTACAATATTTCGACCAGACGCATAATAACGGAGATATTATGAATTCTCGAAATTCCACCCTATAACTCCCCCCCCCCCCTCCTCCTACTAGTCGGATTTCAGCCATTAACGAACTCGATCTTTAGTTCTATATAAAATGTTTAAATATCTAGTTTGGTAACGATCAAACAAAAACTGCGACCGCTAGAGTGTTAACAGACAAATATGTATATAAAATTTTGACCGGACCGTATTTTCGTCATCTCCTATGTAGGATCGATGAACAATTGAAGACATTTTTCAGATATCTCATCGTGAGTACAACCTCACTAGCTGATTACCCCTAACTGAAATTGGCTCATCGACGCAAAAACAATCGTTTGGTAACGATTCTTTTTCATGAATTGCACCGGACGGAAAAGTATCTTAATATTCATCAATTCTATGTTCTGTTATGAATGGCCCATCAGATAAACTACCCCTTGGATTGATACCCCTCCAGTGCCTCCTCCCCTCTCCCAGGTGTAGTTGGTGAGTTCGCCGCCAGAGCTGCTAGCTACGCCTGAAGGCTCGCCATCCTGCACTCCTGTCCTAGCCGGCAAACTGGTTGGTCTCCTCGAACATTTCCTCCCGGTCTACCTATCGTCTGTATATCGCTCGAGAAAACTTATCAATTCGTCAATACAGTTTAAATCCAGAACTATTACAGAAATGCAAGAGCGGATTACACCATTCATCATTGATGACAGTATGATCGGCGACACTCAGGTCAGTTTTTCTTATCATATAGCATAATACGGAGAATTAGTATTATTAATACTCATAAATACCTAGAGTTATTGTCGCAAATTTAAGTTGAAAGAAATCATTATAAACAGAACCAATCCAACTAAAAAATATTGTTTAAGCTTATTAAAAATTGCATTCATTTTACTCCACTAAGGCTAATCTAGACATACAATTTCAAGGATAACATTCCAATTAGAGTAGGCCTATTACTCAAAATATCAAATTCATGAGCATTAAAACTTGCATCTTAAATCACATTTCTTTTCCACGCACTCTTGTATTATTTAAAAAAATAGATTTGATTACTCGTTATTTAATATTATTAATAATATTAATACGTCTATAAAATGGTTATTCAAAGAAAACTAGCCTTCGAAATGTCAAATCTTGTAACCTTCGAGTAGGTACAAGGTCTAATAATGAGATATGATGTATCTTTTATTAGGCTGCATAATACTCCATATATATTTATTAACAATTTCGATTAATACTTGCATTCATGGAAGTTGAAAAAAACGGAAAATGATATTTTGATGTATAAAGGTAACAATAGTTTAAATTGGACTTCATAGAATAATTGTGAGAACCCGTTAGGTAGATATAATAGTATTGAATAAGAAGGTGAATCTATAAAGGGGATCAAATATTTTGGAAGAGTACATTTTTGTGCTTTTGTTTTCGGGCATAAATTTGTTTTTTGATTTTTTTTGTCCGATTAACTAACTACTGTCGTTGTAACATTGATGATGCAAAAGTTACTGATCGTTTATCGGGAGACCACCCTTATAGACGATTATTAAATCATATTAAAAACACACAATAGAAAAAAACACACTATTATTTAAAATAAAACTTCTAGAATTTATTTGAATAACCAAATGTAATTATAAATTAGAGTTAGCCCAAAACTGGACGATGTCGCGGAGTAGCTGCATAAAGCGGTCGTCCCCGGCCGTCGTCTGAGTTCTGCAAGGTAGCTCTCCGAGTGGTGTCATAATAAAAGATCACTAATTTCCTGATAAAAAAAGAAACAGAATGACTGAAATAACCTAGTCAAATATGAACCATCATATACACCATCACCATATAATAGTGATAAGCTGTTTTGAATCAGTAAATATTTTATTTGTAAATAGTGAGTGGCTCGTTAACCATTTTGTCATTTATAAATTCTAGAAGTTTTATTTTTAATAAAGTTATTTTCTGTTAATTATGATTTAATAATCATCTTTAAATGGGTGGCCTCCAGATAATCGATAAGTACCAATAAAAATGCACTAAGGAAGTGGGTGACAATTATCTTCTTGCTGGAATTGACCGACATCAAAGACATGAGGATAAAGTACTCAACAACGAAACAAGAATTACTGTATTGATAAGGATTGTATTGTTAGTGTATACTCAACTTGGCCTGAGGTGTACCTCCATCTTGCCATATAGGCTGGTCAATGAGGAACTTGACAAAGTTAAATGGTGTACCAAATAAATCTTAATCAATCGGACTTGCTTGCAGGGAAGGGAGGGCCCATCGTCAAATTTATATTTTACTTAAATAGTGTTTTTTTGTTATTTTAATGTTGAAAAGTTTTAGAATGAAAATGTTTTGATTTTTTTTTTACATTAATTTATTTTGAGCAAATGAACTAGTGGTAAAGACGCTTCGTGGGGCTCAGGTTGGCCGTGTGAGTTTAGGTGTTGGTCTTAATCTTGCGTGGTAGACCTAGATTGGCGGGTTCGATTCCCGCCCTGGGCAGTAGAAACTTATTTAATGAAGGACTCATTAAATAAATTCCTTAGGCCCACCGTGGCTTGAAAAGGGCGGTAACCTGTAGATAACCCGCTCCGATTAGCCATAGTAGCATAAAGTGGACGTAAATTAAAATAATCAAAAAGACGTTTCTTGCCATCAAGCATATTCAACTAGTTATTAGCAGATTTCCCTTAAGGGATATTATATATATATATATATATATATATATATATATATATATATCTGTTGCCACTCTAGCGGTCGCAATTTTTGTCTTATTGTTACCAAACTTCATATATAATCGTTTTATGTAAAAAAAAAAAAGATCAAGTTCGTTAACGGCTTAAACCTATTCAGGTGAAAGGGGGGGGGGAGGGTTATAGTGTTCTATAATTTAATGTTCTATAAATGTTATATATATTTCTTCTCTAACTTCAATATTAACGGAGATATTTGCATTTTCAAGTTTTCAGCCTTCAGCAAACCCCCACTCCTACTCACGTCACACAAACAATCTCTGTTATATAATGAAACACTATTTGAAACTTAAATACCAAATATTGTTCTCATAGAAATTTTACTTTTTAAGAAAAATGGAAATACATGGGAAATATACGTTTTAATGCAGCCCATGCGTGACGGACTTTTTTAAAATTTAGTTATATCTTTAACTGTGCCTTTCGATGACAGAGATTAAAGCATATTCAAAGCCATTAAACAAACTTGTGTCTATGTATTTTTAGTTAAACATTCTCAAAACAGCCCCAAACAAAAACACTTTTAATTCGTCTCTTTCAAAACAGCCAAATGCATTATTTTTAGAATACACCGTAACAATAGACTTATATTCCCTCTATGGAGAGTAAAGAACTATCAAATAAATTTATAGCTAACCAAAAATCAAACCTTCTCTCTTCAAAATTGTATCATAAAGTTTTAAATTTTAACTTCACAAAATTCATACATACTATTCATTTTCACCAACGGGTCTAAGAATATGCAGGGACGGGTTTCGCCGTAAAAATAAAATATGAAACTTACAAGTTATTTCTACAAGGCGTATCAAATAACTGATACAGCAAAACTGCAGGTCATTTATACAAGCACTTTAAAAATTAAAAAAATCTATTTCAATAGGTAATTTTATATTCTAAATTTTTGTGCTGACAACGTTGACTCCAATTACCCATTAATTAAAATCATATTTGAACAAATACAAATATTAAAATTCTGTGGTTACCCGGATACAAGGACATTACTCAAATGACTTAGGTATTGACCAACATACTAAATTAGCAACTAAAATGACTACTATTGCCTTAGCTATGATAATGCTATCAGACCTCTAAAAAAATGGAAAGAAGGCTAGTTATGTATGACTACAAATTACAGTAAATAAAATGTATGAAAATATGTAGATTTAACAAAGAAACATGCAGCCCCACAAGATTATTTATTAGATATTCTTAACTGACTCATTCTTATATAATAAATAGAGCATACAAGCGTATCTGTCACACTGGACTTACAGTAAAAGTCTACTAACAGAATGCAGATTACTCTGAACTTACTAATTTTAAATATATCACACAACTTGAATGAACTTCTGACTGAGGGTAGCCCAATATTACAACTATTTCAACTTATTTAAAAACTATTAGAGTTTGAGTCTAAGTACAAATTTTAAAAGTGACTGTGTGTGCGTGCGTGAACGCGGTTTAAATATATATTTTATAAAAAGTTATTATTTAAGCTCGCAAATACTCCATTTTATTTTTATTTGTCCCTTTTTTGTTATAATGGTGTTCATGTTTGCTTTTTTTTTGTCCATTGTTTTGTGTAGTTTCCTTTGTACAGGTCGTTATATACATTTGATTGTCTGATTGTTTATTATGTTTTACTCATTTCCTTCCTCGGCTTTTAAGAAGAGCGAAGCTGCCGAATAATAATAATCAATTTGGACAAGGAATAAGAATTTATTTCTCAATGGTTTATTTTCTTTTCTTGCATCTTTATTCTTTCCAGAGTCAGTTGATTAATTCAGGTTGGGTTCTACTACGTTTCAGCAGCCTCAAATTTATTTTTGCTTTTAGCCGGTTCATTAAAGAGATTACCCTGAGAGTAAGGCCATCAGTCACAAATAAACGTGTCAACTACACGAGTTAAGAATCGACAATATTTATGATTTTGGCACCTTCGGCAATCTCTCAGAGCCAACCACTTGGGCCTACTTCAACATCCTCTCTTACGTGCCAGTCAATCATATGCCTCTATGTATAAATATGTCAGAGATTGTTCAAACCGCTTAACGCCAAAACATTTATTTATTTCATCCTTTAAGAACTTTTATTTTTAAGACCATTTCAATCCGTCCTTTGTTTCTGGCCATTCTTCAATTAACGTATTAATTTAATAGTATTCTTGTAGTATCTACACGCTACACCGGGGAACTGATCCCATGAACAGGTAAACCTGATTTTCATGGGATCGAACAAGGGACTACTGGGTCATGCAGTGGTTCCAAATTGTCAGATCATCCAGCAATAAAGGTATCATGAGGAAAATTCGATTCAATATAAAGGATTGGAGACAATTTTAAAGCCAGAGCTGATAGATAAGCCACCCCTCTGTGGTTTCCATATGGTGAATAATGACAAGCATTAGCCAGAAATAGTATGCAGACTACACCTTTAATCTACTCTCCAGTCTTGCCCAACTGATAAGTTGTAAGTGAGAATATAGAAGAGGAGGGAGATTTATTTAGGTAGTACTCTCAAGATCAATATCGTTTTAGAGCCATCTGTTTTATATACCTTCTGACCGCTACAGATTCTCCCAAACTAACTAGATTCCGAAGTCGCTAAGGGGAGTAGGAGGTCCATAATAAGCGGGGTTCCTTCAAAATGTGGAAAGGTTTAATTTTCGAAATTATGTCTTTCTTTTCCCGAATATACCTATTTTTATTTTATCCACAGCAAGTGACTGAGAATGAGGTGAGGAGGAGGAATTCAAAACATCTATATTGCAATATCTAGCCCTTATTTAACCTCTTTTAAGTCGTATCGAAAAAATGTGACTTATAATTTAGTTTGAGGACTAATTCACACATTCACTTTTTGTGAAGGAAGCAAGTAATGAGCTATTTTGAATTTTGTGTTTAGGCCCTACAAACTCATCCTGGACTATATGTACCTATTTGAAATCCAGTAGTGACACAATCATTTTCAAAAGCAAACATTTGGTTAGCTGTAGGAACTTTGGTTATGAGTATTTTTAATTCTTTGTACGTAGTAAAGGAGGTTGTGTAGGTAATTAGGGATAATAGTTTCGGTTTTCAGATTTCAATGTAAAAAACGACGAGTCTTAGATTGTTGAAATTTTATATTTGGGATTGCAGTAAAGTCTAGTTGTGAATCTCCCCGTTTCTATTCTCTATTTATCTTTTAGGTGCAATCCTTTTCCACGCAGAGTATCCCTTTAACGTGAAAGTTAAAGTTTTGTGCGCTCCACACACATTTCAATTTTACTCATAATCGTTATACAAAATTAGAATTAAAAAAATTTAAAATCTATAAAAAACAAATTGTTACGTTTATTACAAGAATAATAAAGCTGATAGTTAGGGTTGTTTTGAATTGTAAAATTAAAAACTTTAACGATTTTGTCAAAATATTTATTATGTTACAAAGATTTAATATGTTTTTTATTTATTTTGTTACAAAACATTTATTTGACGATCACTTGTCACTTTTATAAACTTGGTAAATTATTCTTCACTATTAACCACAATATGCAGTGTTAACTTTACGATCTTATTACGCAGCACAATAACTCACGATCACTCGAACCACTGTACAAATCACTGATCACTAAAACCTGTACTGAACTGATGTTTAACTAAAAACTGTACTGAAAGCACTGATGGTCAATTAAAAAAATTGAAAAACTAAAACTGCCCGGTGTGCGGGACGACTTTGTACGTCCGGCGACGGCTTTAGAAGGTTCCAGGTGAGAGCTCGGCGCGGGGGCGTCCTCTAAGAGGCTCTTAGATTCCCGCCCTGGCGCCCAACCTTTGCAGAAGTGCCCTCATTTTCTTTGAACTTCTTAAGTACGTGATTAAATATACGTCATTTTCAAGAAGTAACCAAATCCCTCAAGTAGACCAATGCATATTTCACAACAATAGGTAAACATTATTTTTGTGTACAACAGTAGGTATTGAACTACAAAGGTTTGTCCAATGTGTGTCTTGTATAAATGTATTAAATCCCTTGATGTATGTAAGCAATAGTTTCGGTTTGTCTGTCGGGCAAGTTCTGTTTTGTAAAGTAATATACTTGTGAGCATTGTTCTTGGTCCGTCAAGTAATGTACTGTCATATATGAGGTGGTCACGCGTCTGTTCTGTCTCATTTTCAGGTATTTGAGTTTGTCAGTTTAAATTAGTACGAACTGTTTTTTGTAGGCCCATGCCCTGTTATAAGTTGTATTAGTTTGAAATTAGTACGTGTTATTTTTGTCTCTGGAATATAGCTGGTCTGTACTTATGTAATTGCCGTGCCATAATTGTGTTTGCCCATCTTTCGTCCAATTTCTCAAAAGTGTTTTAATGGCTGTTTAGTCAGTTAAGAGTATGTTGTAATAGGCATTGATTCGTCTCTTGAAGCTGTATTTACAAGTTGGTCTGCTGTATCATTTCCTAAATTTCCCGAGTGTCCATTATCCATGCTATTGCCACTATTACATTTTTCTGTCTACATAATGTGATTAACCTTCTGATTTGGTTGGTCTGTTCTTTATGATTTTCGCTATTGTAAATACGGTCTATGTTAATTTTGCTGTCAATGTAGATTATACTATCCCCTCTGTCACTTGAAATGTCGTGCAGTGTTTTGAGTTCCTCAGTAATTGCATTGTTTCCTGCTTGATCGTTTGTACATAGTGGTTATAGCCTGTATTGTCCACTCTGAATAATATTGTCACATATTAAAATTATGTACACACTACCAACGCCATCATCGTTTTTACTTCCGTCAGTGTTCATATATGTCCACGTTATGTCCAGATGGTCTAATAGTGTAATGTAATCCTTTGGGTGTAACCAGTAAGAACGTCTGACGTCTTGTTCTATTTCGTATGCTGTAATATTTTGTAATGTAAAGTCTTTTATTATTATTATTTATTAACCAATTATGATTTATTCAATTATTTATTATTATTTATCCACTTTTTGCAACTAAGGCTAATTGGGACGGGTTATCTACAGGTAACCACCCTTTTCTAGCCAGGGTGGGATAATGTAAAGTCTTGTGGGATTTCATTCAATCTCAATAAGCATATGTTGCCTTATCATTTCCTCAGCTTTGATGAAAATTTCCGTAGTGTCAGCTAATACACATGATGCCTCATAGGATTAATTACGATATCCTTTGTGGAACAAGCATTGGAGAATTGTCTAAAAATTATAGCATTTTGCGATATTGGGCATACCAACGAAAATATTTATTGGATTTTTCGACACTACCCTTAATAACGGTTAGAAATAGATTAAATACCTCTCTCTCCCCCTCAAACCCCTCTCTCTTCTTCGTGGTCCACACCATTCATTTCAGTTATTGTCTAATATCATCTATAGTTTTCTATTAAATAACTTAATATCAAGTAGGGTTAAAGTCGGTTTTAAATTATGCATTCCAGAACTTAAAATTTAATTATTGATATCATATCTAAGCAATCCTTAGTTGAGGTAATTTTAAATTTAAATTATACCTAAAATGATGAAGCAATATCTTTAAGAAAAAAATAAAAACAACAACAAAAACGATTTATGTCTTAACATTTCAGACTAGGCTAATGATTTCATAGAAGACAAGAAAGGTGTACATTGCTATCAAGCCGAACACTATATATAAATAAAAGTAACTTGAAATACACAGGACTCTAAAAACACAAAAACATAAATAACTCCGTTAAGATCGTAGTAAAAGACGTGCATAGAGATAAAATTATTTAGCATTTCACTTTAACAAGAATGTACATACAGTATTTGTTAATACTATTGTATAATAAGGGAGGTATTTTAATATGTTTCGATAAGGCGCATGATAACTAAGATATTTATAGAATTTTTCAACAAAACGCTTTTAATTAATATTATATTGTTGATATGTTATCCATTTTTTTATATTGTAGAATTGTATCTAATTAAATGTAATTTTGAGATTATTATTCACTTTTTATTCCTTTTCTATTATAAGTAGAAAGCTTATAAAACTTTTTATCTTTCTAGGCTGCACTTGTGGAAGAAGATGTCAGCATGTTAACAGACGTAGAAGGTAAGAATTCTATTGTAAAGTAATAATAAATAAGAGAATTTTACTTTATTGATCATGTATATTATTTATTTATATACTGGGATGGAGGGAGTAAGTTTGGCATGAAGCTTAAGGCGTAGGTTTCACTGTTTTAATTACATTTTAAAGTTATGGTTATTAAATTTTATAGGTTTTTCATACGTATCCCCTTGTTCCACACGGTTGCCAACTGGAGATTCATTTGTTTCCGTAATTAATTGATAATGGTGAAAATTGAAATTCCGAGTTTTTCAGCGAATTAGGGAACCATGAGCTAGAGTAGGAACCAAGATGAATTAGTATTGTTTTTTCTAAGTGGCCAAAAGAACATACATTGAAATGTTTTTCTTCCTGCTTTCTGATAAATTTTTACACCCGTCTATATGAATTTCTTAACCAGCAGAGTTGCTCGGGGGGGGGGGTATAGAAAGGGAGAAAATAGTAAATTTGTTCGCACCTTTTAAAAATACGGACAATTTGGGTAGATTTTTTTTTTTGATTGACAGAAAAACTTGATCTATAGCATTTTTTGTTCCCTTGCATAAGACATTGTTTATTGACATCCTCTACAATCCCCACTTTGGACAGTTCAATGAGATCTGAAAATTACACTCTATAAATCTCAAATACCCTGTTTCCTTCTGATAAATTATAAAAAATGTATTTGTGATATGATTTTTAGCAAGTTTTCATTTTTATCTGAATGGCAATTCTTTGAACACACAGGTAATATTAAATTTTAATATAATAGATATCTGTGAAGTGCGATTTGAATAATTATATGTAGACGTGAATTTAAAAACATTCTCCACATTTGAACCGATCCTACTTAGTATATATAAATAAATCAAGAAAATTGTGGGGAAGAGGGTAGCTTATGATCCCTAAGGTCTACTACGATGTATATATATATATATATATATATATATATATATATATATATATATATATATATATAATCGTTGTATACCTTAGGGATCATAAGGTAGTCTCTTCCTCACAACTTTCATACTTTGCTTCAACAATACTGGCACCAGTGACAAATTTCAGTTATTATAGGCTTCTTTAAGCAGATTTCCCTTGAGGGAAATCAGCTTTTGAGGTCGTACTCATGTTTGCACTTGCAACACCACCTGATCGGGTTGGGTCTTCATGGGACACATAAAATTAAGTTTTACTACGATGAATACATTTTTTATTTGTTTTATTTGCTTTTCTTGGTTTCCTAATTTATTTTATTCTACAACTTTCTATAAAACAAAAACGTTTATCATATTTTTTCTTCGGATGCTATGATGATACAATCGTTTACGGGAAACTAGATTTATTTGATCCCAAAAACATAATATTCGTTCAATAGCCACTCTATGCTTCGTGCTTAAAGCTATAAATAAGACTAATTTGAAGGTAATAAATGGATTAATAGTTCGACGCGTAACCATTATTATATCCATTAACTTTTGGATAATAGTAATTCTATCTCGGGTAAAACAAATGAATGGCAGCACTTTAATTTATGTGTCCATAAAATCGTAATCATATGTACATGTAAGAACACTGTACTGCTAGGTAATATATTAAACGAAGGTAATAAATAGTAGAAATAATTACGTGTGTGATATATCCATGGTAAATTTGCTTTCTTGTTAATGTTTGACTACTAGCCGTAGGTTTATAATATTTTTGTTTTGCAGATGTTGCAGAAATGGTCCATGGGTATGTCGAGTGCATGTCTGAAGCTGTGAGGTACCTTACCCAAGTGGAAAATTACCCCGAACACCATCCTGCTGTAGAAGCCCTCCGTGCACACCTAGCGCACTATAGGTACTTATGCAATTCTCTCTCTCTCTCTCTCTCTCTCTCTCTCTCTCTCTCTCTCTATATATATATATATATATATATATATATATATATATACTAATAATGTTTTTAAGATAACAAATAAATTATTTATTTTTTAAAACTCTATCAATTAATTAATTCCATTTTTTTTACTACAGGCAACAACTGGTAGCTACTGCGCTTTACAGTACCGCAGGACTTGGTTTATCCTGACCTCGTGGATCATCGTCCCACAATTAGAATTAGACGCTAAGTTTTATTTTCCAAAACATACATAGTAAAATGTTAGTAACTAATTATAAATGCAAAAACATATAATAAAGCATATTCCGTATCTAATAGGCTCTTAATAAAAATTCTGATCGATTTATAAAAATATTGATGAGTTTTTGATAGGCATATTTGGCGTTCATCGACGGGAAAAATATTATTTACCTTTGATATGTATCCATACATAGTTCTAAAAAAAGTTATGTTCTCCAAAAATTGCCTTTGTTAAAATTTATTGATTTTGTTTTATACGTGTTCCTATACGAATTATAAGAAAATGAGAAATTTTACTGTAAAGAAAAATGACATAATAATGCACAACGTCATTTTCGTATTAGTTCATGTTGTGAATTGAGACGAAATGTTCAACAGTATGGATATGGAATATTGTTGGTATAGAATTATATTTAAAAATACGTAATTTACGATAAATATGAGGTAGATTATGTTCAAGGACTACATTTCACAGTAGTTATTATTTTAATATTTTTACAGATTTAAGAATAATACTTTAGGAACTCAATCGCCATTTTATTTGTTTCTCATTTTTTTCAATTTCGTTGTTTGTTTGTTTTTTCATATTAATAATTTGTCGTTATTTCTTTTATGTTACTATGGAGGATTAATAATAAGAGTGAAAAACTTTGAGTTGTTACTGTCATGAAAAAATATCCAGCTTGTTTTTATTTTATTTCCTACAGGGAAATGTTATAAACCAATTAAACTCAAGAGAAAATTGTTTGTAAATATATATTGTGTTGTTCATATTATTTATTAAATGTAAATATGTATATATTTGTATGTAATTTTATATTTTTCTAAAAAATAAAAATTATCTAGTTAAAAATGTGCTTTCTATCCCTAAAGTGTGGAGTTCCATTTTTAACTCTTTTTTTTCTGAGTTTAATCTGTCAAGGCAATAACCTGAAAATGCCAGTCGAAATTCTACATCGATGTATGTACTTTAAATCTACACATATATGAGCTATTTTCTGAAACGCTGAACCTAAACAAATCTTCTTCCAGACCATTCATTCATGATTTTCGTTCTACATCTGCGCGAAGGAAAGTACATGTTAAGGGACATAAAACATATCTTGAAGGCGACTATTTTTTAGACGCTTCTTTTTACGGCTTTAAATTCTTGGGCTTTCTCTTTATTCGATTTCGTGTCTGTCTGCCTGTGTTCTGTCTATAATCAGAGCCCATCAGAATGGAAAAGTACACCCGATTAACCATCCTGTTGCAATTATTTATTTTATATTCTGTTTTTATTTTCATTTCTAATTTGTTTACCCTATGTGTAATAACCATAATTCTAGTTAAAGAAAACAAAAATCTTCTTTTAGAGTTCTTTACTACAATTTGACTTTCAAATTTGAGCTTGAACCAGATATGGAACTCTAATTAATAAAACTGCGTTTTTTATAACTTTGGATGTATTCTTAGAATTTAAAAGGTCCCCGCGTTGTATTTGTGTCCCATCTCAGTTTTGTATAGGTTAATTATCAAACTCCTATTGAATTAAGTGGATCAGTGATAAGTTCATCTTAGGAAGATGCCATTAAAGTTTTTCCCTACATCTCTGGATCTGTACCTGCGTGGATACATATAATGTACAAATTAAAAAAAAACTGTTCCCGATTGAAAGATAAACTAGTTGTGCATAGTGTGCAATGGCCCTGATGAATTAAATTTATCAATTTTGTAGCAATGATTTGTCAAGATAAAAAATAATAGCTTTCTATGAAGTTCTTTATTATGCCCTAAACGCCCCATGAACTCTTCAAGAGTTAACATTTTTCAAAAATAACAATATTATTCATTTTTAAAAAAAAAATCTAAAATCATTAAAACATATTATTATTTATTAGCATGTTATATTATTATTATTTCATTAAATCTTATACGATGTCATAATTTAAGATGAACAAGCCAATAAAATAAAGAGGTTAAATATATCTGGCAATCATGACAGCTGGCCAAATACTAAATGAAATTTACCAGGTGGTGACAATGTCAAGGACGGCGCTACTGGATCTGTTCAGGTGTGTAAAATGTTAATTTCATTCTATTGTTAGTTTTAGATTTTAGCATAGTTTTATATGATTTTACTGATTTTGTGGTTTAAACGATTTTTAAATTATATTGCTATCAATATATGAAAAAGTTGAAGATGTGCCTTTGAGGTACGAAATGTCTAGGGCATAATAAATATTTTATAGGGATGTACTATATATATATATATATATATATATATATATATATATATATATATATATATATTCTCTATCTTGAATATTAACCGAGATATTTGCATTTTTATTAAATTTGGGTCGTTAACGGACGACTGAGTTTCCCGCCAAAAGCTAGTTCGGCCCTTTGCCATAACTGTTCGGCTCTCGTATGGAGATTTCTCTATTTTATAACTTCACGTGGGAAATCTGCTTAGTTTACGCAGCCCCTGCGTGACGGACTTTCTATTCTAGCCGCCTCTCTCTCCGCTTAAGTGTTGATATTACTCAATATCGAGTGCTATGCTCTAGTCTTTTGGCATTTGTAATTTTCGAAAATCGTTATCACAACTGTATTCCTGGCGAGCCCTTCCAGTGAACAGGGAGTTCTTATTTCCGCATACATGCACAAGGAAGGGAGGAGGGTCACCATGGGTATGCAGTGGTTTCGCATAGCTTAATGCTCGGGTCTACCCAATAATAAGTGCATCAGGACGGAGACCAGAATTGTTATGAGCTTACCATAAACTAACTAATGTCAGGCATTGGATAGAATGAGTAAACGGGCAACAACTTTAATGTACTTCGAGTCTTGCCTCGCTGACTTCGTGTCAGATAGAATTAAGATGAACAGGACGTAGCACGACTACAGGTCTTAAATTCATGTTTCTTTGTCAGATGTTTTGGGATGGGGGAATTTTAAGACGGTCACTATTATCCTAATAGAGGACAAATGATTCACATCGCGTGTTGGTAAATTCCTAGTGAGCCATTATGGCAGAAATGAGGGTGGCTCTTGGAATTAAGGTTAAATAGTGAGTGCCATCTTTCCCTCCAGATGGTTGATTTAGATATATATTCAGTACTTGGGCAGTAAGGATGGTCATTGACGTAAACCGTTGCACTAGGTTCTAACAAGGGGAGTCGTGGGATTGTTCCCGAATTAGGCATTAGTGATTTATTTCGTGGAAAACTCACTCCCACTAGTGCTAATAAATAAGCAGATTTACCACACTGGAACGAAATGCTTCATATTCCTTGTATCTCTCGAAATAAAAAACTTATATAAATCTCGAATTGGAATTTATGTTGGTCATCATATCCTTAATGGCTCAGATGCTTCATGCAAAAATCGCGTAAGATTGAGTGGGGATAAAAATTAGTGGCTTGATTCCGTCAGTTTGTATAATACTATTGTCAAATATTTTTGTGTGGATCGTTATTAATGCATGATCGTCGAGTTCACTTGGCATGTACTTCCAATACGAGTGCGCAAGACTGGAAATATGCAGTAATGTTTAGTCCCATGGTTGGGAATCATTACTCTGAGAAAGAACAGCAAACTTATTTAGGCTCCACCGACAGACTCAACAATAGTAATAAATGACGTTTTCCAGTCGTATGAAATTTTAAATATTTTCTTTAAAAATATTTATGGATATTTCTATGGTATACAAGATAGGTTCTATATATTTTTTAGCAGATTTCCCTTAAGGGAAATCAGCTATTGAGGTCGTACTCATGACGCGAGTTTCGAAAAATTTCTTCAAATGTCCATCGATCCTACCCAGGAGATGACGAAAATGAGGTCCGTTCAAAATTATATATATATATCTATATATATATATATATAGATATATATATTTGTCTGTTAACGCTCTAGTGGTCGCAATTTTTGTTTGATCGTTACCAAACTTGGAATTTAATCGTTTTACGTAAAAAGGAAGATCAAGTTCGTTAATGGCTAAAATCGAACTAGTGGGAGGGGGGGTTTAGAGGGGGGGATTTTCGAAAATTCGAAATATCTCCGTTACCATACGTCGGATCAAAAAAGTGTATAGAACCAATATTATTGCAAATTAAATTTACTATAAATATTGTTTTATACATTTATTCTGTATCTTTAATATTAACCGAGATATTTGGATTTGTATTGTGAGTGTGGTTGGCTATGTTTGGGAGTTTCCGCCGAGCGCACTAGCGCTAGTGTGGCCATTTCACTAACTATTCGTCCTCGTGAGAATAGGTTATTACTAGGCAGATTTCTCTATTGTAAAACTTCACGTGGGAAATCTGCTTAGTTTACGCAGCCCCTGCGTGACGGACTTTTCTTTATTTATAGTAGGTTCTGAGATACTTGGTAATTTTTTATTTTCGGCCTTCCCTAACAACCCCCCCCCTTCATCCTTTAAACAGTTTCGTTCAAAAAAAGAATATGATCTTTTAACATTTTAAAGCTAGTCATTTTTGAGTTATGCCAAGTTACGACCGTGCATACACAGTCACGCTGAAACTAGTCAAAATGTGTCCAGGAAGGAGGAGGGGGCGTTAAGACGGAAAATTCCGTTGATATATGAAAACCTAAGATTTCGCGATTATAATACTTCCTTAGAGTACTGTGAGTGCCCCTTGTTAGAAAAGATGTTCCAGAATGCCAAACGTTATTGGGGGTCCTGAGACCAAGGCTTTGCAAATGGAGCGAGATCTGGCGTGAGTGGTTGAGGTTTAATGTGGTGGTTGTGATAACCAAATACTAGCCCGAAGCAGAGTTCTCCCCTAGGGGTGTGATCCTCCAATGGCATTGACCTCCCGCCAGATGTTCCCCTAGCTACAGCTGTATGGCTGCATAGCGCACACCCCTCAGTAGGCCTCCTGTCGAGATATAGGACACATCGCATCAGCCACTCCTACAAGCCTACCAATGAGGTCAGTATACCAAATCCATGGAGTCTTTTATCCAGACCTACTGTGCTACGAGTAAGCCTATCGATCTCTTACTTCATGATCTCGTCTTTCCACTAAAGATGGTCCCTCCATTAGGAACAACCCTATTTTGACGCGTTGGTTAGTCTTGGAATTCGCACTTGTGGGTAGAAATAGAAAAACAATATCTTGACCCTGTGCGTAAATGACACTTTTTGTCAAACATATAATTTACATAAAACTCCGGCTAAACAGACGTATAGTATTCCAAGTGCAATTAGGGTTTGTCCTTGAAGCTTTTAAGAAGGCCAGACAATGGGAAAACAGTTGTCACTGGAATGGCGCGTATTGGCGTAAGTGGCCAATCTTATCTAACCTCCAATTCTTCTTTCCCATCAGTAAAGGCCCGCCGTACATAAACGGCGGTATTTAATCAGGGGACAAAAACATTTCGTAATATTGATAATTGTGTGAATCAGATAAATGAGGATTTATTTCCTCCTCCATTGATTTCCAACAGAGAAAATATAGCACAGCAACTTTAGAACATAACGTGATTAACAATACAGTTTTTGCGCCCCATTTTTAATGGGACGCAAAATAACGGATTTACAATTTCGATTGTTTCCCTCCCGGTCCGACTTTGGCCATCACGAACTCAGCATTTAGTATTTATTCGGAACGTTTTGCTGTTCAGCTTCACAGCTATTAAATATAATAAAGCGTAAACCTACTATTTAAATGCAATAAAAAAAAAAAAAAATAACCTTTACTAAATCTGTAATTAAACGCTTTATGCAAAAAAGAGTAATTACGTCAATGACTGGACTCTTGACTAATGTGGATGTTTAGGCAAGCAGTTAAAAAAAAACCTCTTAATAATCCTACATTAAAATTTGCGTCGAAAATTGTTGTTTAACCAATCTTGTGCAAACTCTGGCCATTGTATTCAAAAACATTTTTGATAAATACCATATTCAATAGTCAACCCTTTTAAAAGGCGTCAAAAAATCACGGAATTTCCTTGTACCTCTTATTTTCCTTTTTTTCGTTCCCCTGGAACTAAAATTAAAATATTCTAAACACTACTACCTTTGAATCTAGAAAAATACCTTTAATACGAGGTCATAGTCGCAATCCCCCCATAAAGCAGTTTTACTCCCATGTTATTCCAACAATATTTAATTTGCACGGCAAATGTGGGTTTGTTCAACAATAATATAAAATAGGTATTCCATAATTCCAATTAGACATCAATCCTACTTTTCCATCCTTATAACAAATCAGATAATAATTAGTCCGTTAAATGATTTTCACTGTTGTCCAACCATTACATTTTGAATTATATACAGGCTGACAGAAAGCATTAAAGATAGCCATTTGTAGTTTTAAATAATTATGTGTGAAATAACCATGTGAAGGATAATGTGTGCTCTTCATATATATATATATATATATATATATATATATATATATATATATAATATGTGTATGTGTATTATATTGTTTCGTTGATTATTAGGGTTCTTTTGAATTACAGAATTATACACACAACACTTTAGCGTTTTTATCTCTGCACAATGTATTTGACGACACACTTTTACCCACTTGGTAAATTATTCTTCACTACTAACAACAATATGCATACTGAGGTTCACAAAACACGGCACTGCACTGATTTTCACAAAAACGGCACTGCACTGATCTTCACTAAACACTGCACTGCACTGAAACTAAAAACACTGTTCACTAAAGCTACACTGAAAGCACTGTCATTAAGTAGTAAGAAAACTGAGAACTAACTAATTGTTGGGGGAGCTGGCTTACATTTATACAGCACGGCGACAATTCGAGAAGGGTCCAGACTTTCCGTCACTGTCGCCTAGAACATTGTAGACGACCCTGACGCAACCGCTCCTCCCCATAAGCTCATAAGGGACGCCTTCGTTTTCTTCATACTTCCTAAATACGTGATTAACTATGCTTAATTTTGAATTACGTAATTTTCGCAACAATATGTATTTGTAAATCGCTTGAAGGTGTTTCCCATGATGGGATAAATATGTTAAGTTCGTTAGAGATTCAGAAAATGTGTAATGCAATATAATACAAATTATATTCTATACAATGTTGTGTCCCAGCCTATTGATCTCATAAATTTTTCTAAGTTTCCTTTTTGGTCTCCGTTGGAACCCTACACTTATGTATGTCACATATGTTTAGCTATTATAATACAATATGAAAAGAATTTCATAACTTATTTATATCTGAAAAAAATGGCATTTTGTTTTAACCAGCTATTAGATAGGTATATATATATATACTGTAGGTGAGTTGTCAACAGCAGGTTACAGTTGGACGAGTAATCTTCAATACCCTATTCTCAGGGACGTTGGATCGATAAGGGGTAATTTAAAACTCTCCCTCCCTGTGCCCTTTTATAAGGTTCCAACTAAAGGGCTTCACAAAGGAAGTCTGTTATGTTATTGTTAATGGTTCAAAGCTCTTTCAATCCAATTTAAGAGCCAATTCATACTTGGAAAATGATTTATTTTCAAAACGTTTGATCTTTACTGTTAAAAGTTATCATATCGTTTTTCTTAATAAGAAATCGGCCACGCAGACATTATTTAAACTATGGACGATTTCTAAACTAAGCAACAAAAAAAGATCGGATAAGGAACAAACATTGGCACAAGGAACGTGCTGAGCATATTCCAGAATATAAGATGGATAATACAAGAGACGGGAGCATATAAGATAAATGTTGTTCCTCTGTAGGAGGTCTGACGGAGTAAGGTGAATATGGTCTTTCTTGGTGAATATTTATGGATTTGTGAAGTGGTTCTATTCTAAACGAGAGGGACATCCCATAAAGCACATATACATCTCTTTGCAAGGCAGAAAGCTCAGGCAAGAACCTACAAAACTTGAGGGAACTAGAAAGTACCAATAAAGGTCTTCATCTGGGATTCTGACTGAAGGTATGATACCGAATAACCAAACCTTCTCACTGAAAGGGATCAAGTCCAAGCAGATCGGTGTAATGCTTCTATCCAATATTAAATGAAGAAACTGGTCAACTGAGGAACCTTGTATAAGTACACATATTCCTTAGTTGAGCGTAAGTAAACCCATGCGTAAGTTACTGCCGGCTTACACAGTCTGGTTAGTGCCTTATTAGTCAATCCAATGACGATGCTATAGAGAAATCTGTCACTTGATAGAGAGGAACTTGAGGAGGTGATCAACTCCCTAATTCTCCTTGATCTGACAACAAATTTGCTGAACTGCTGAAATATGCAAAGGGTATTGTCTTGCATTGAGGTTCACCAGGTGATACGGGATAATGGACCAAAGAAAAAAATATTTACTGAATTGGGAGAAGCTCCAATTCAAAAATAAAACGCACTGAACTAGTGAGTATGTGAGTGGAGAGGGCTGGAAGGATGTTGGGGGAGTGCCGGTGTGGTCTCTGGACGTTGCTTAGATGATATTGACAGGCTTATGCCAGTAAAAATAGGTTAAAACTACCTTGGCTTGCCTCTCCGCTCAGCAATTGAATTCCCTCGTAACACCGAAAAGATCTTTAAGTAAAATCGAAATCTGTTTTGGGTGTAAGATAGGTTTCTGGTTGGTTGAAGGGTCTTTGAAGCAAAGAATCGCGGTGCTGTTCTGTTGGATAGATCTGGGTGCACGCCTGTCGGTGGCAGTAAAGCTAAAATAACTCACCTTGACAACATTCATTCCTTTAATTCACATATAAAAAATAATGGACTACATTGAGGCATTTTCATTTAATACTAATATATTCTATCATGGAAATGTGACCTTAATCCAATTTTCATTGAAGGTAATGAGGGAGGTCAATAGATGTGAAACAAATGAAATATCTTTCACTTTATTTTTTTTTTTTTTTCATTTTATACGTTTCACGTCCTTTATGACGTCTCTTCAGGAGTTGTTCACACATAAAATGATTCGATCCTACCACCGGGCAGTCACTCCAAGATGAAGATTGGCTGGTCCATCCTCTCGTCCCTGGCAGTCTGTCTCTGCCTTGACATTCTTAACACATAATCATTTTTCAAGTTTATAAATTATAAATAACTCATGGTCTGAATGTTCTGAACCTTTTTTATTTTATAGTCAGTAATTGCGACTGTAACAAAAAATGAACAGACAAAAGACTAATTCAATTTTTTCAGCTAAATATAAATTTTTATTTCCTTCTGGAATATATTTTTACATAAACAAATTGTCAAAAAACGATGGATTAAAGTGGAATGTGAATTAGAAAGGGGTTGAAGAATTTAGTGGAAACCTACATTGGCTGAATGCCAGTAGGGGGGGGGAGGGGGGTGGGTTGGTCGATATGCTAATATTCCCTCTCCATTCATACTACCCTTTTATATGGAAATTTATATTACTCTCACAATTTAATTAAACTCTCTCTCTCTCTCTCTCTCTCTCTCTCTCTCTCTCTCTCTCTCTCATCATAGAATTTGTGTTTTTCAATTTCAACAGAAAATGGAATGAAGCTTTTTGTTATAGAAATATTTTCTGAGACTAATTTAGTATTATTAAATAAAAATTGAGCTACCCGTCCTTGACGAGTTGAAATAAATTAAATTTCCCATTAAAATATAAAGTTTGTATAATCTCTAAGTAGTATGATTTAATTTTGCTTTTTCATTAACACTGGTAACAGTAAAATAAGAATTCTGTAGTATTACAGCCAAATACTGTAAAATATAATCTAAGCACAATTACATTCCCATCAAAAATGACAGAAACTAAGGTATCAATGAATATGGCCATTTAGCATACTGTAGGTATACCAGTGCAGTACTAATATTATTCACTCAGAACAAGGAATTCAAAATCTATATACCCTTTCTCCAAAACAACATCATGTTATAGTGTATATATATATATATATATATATATATATATATATATATATATATATATATATATAACATTAAATAACTGTTTATTAACTGACAACAAACTAAGACAAATTCAGTTCATGCATGGGGTGATAAACATGAAGCATTGTAAACGAAGAGACGTAGACCTCACGAGGCTAAGTATAGGTCATTCTCTCCAAACGCATGGTTACCAATTTGAAAAGAAAAGCATGCCTAAATGCAATGTGCGTGATGCTTGGCATACAATAAAAAAAATCTGCTAAAAAAAGGACTAACAGACTGAAAAAGACGTGACCATTTAATGATTCTACATGACTTGCACGACTTACTGGAGGTAGCCCACACATTCCCATAATACTCCAACATTTAAAAGACATTAACATTTATTCACAAATTTAAAAGCATTAAATTTTAAAATTGGCAGATTTTCTTTTTAAAATAAATGTTTAAACTCCCGCTAAAATTTCTGACTATATAAATGTGTGTGTGTTTGTGACTGAGAAAGTGTGAGAATAAGATTGTGGATGTTCAAGATATTAGAAAATTTAATCTAAGCAATTTATTTATTTACATACTAATTTTTATTTATTTGTTTTTAGTTTTAATTACACAATTGTTTTCTTAATTTATTAGTGATTATAGTTTTTTTATAAGATATTTTTGTTTTGTATTTAATGTTTAGTTTTTGTTTTTTTTTAATTTTTATTTGTTCATTCGCGTTTTAGCAGATTTCCTTTAAGGGAAATCAGCTATTGAGGTCGTACTCATGACGCGATTTTCGAAAAATTTCTTCAAATGTTCATCGATCCTACCCAGGAGTTGACGAAAATGAAGTCCGTTCAAAACTATATATATATATATATATATTTGTCTGTTAACACTCTAGCGGTCGCAATTTTTGTTTAATCGTCACCAAACTCGGTATTTAAGCGTTTTATGTAAAAAGGAAGATCAAGTTCGTTAACGGCTGAAATCGGACCAGTGGGAGGGGGGGTTTAGAGGGGGGATTTTCAAAAATTCAAAATATCTCCGTTAATATGTATCGGATCGAAAAATTGTATAGAACTAATCTTATTGCAAATTAAATTTACTATAAATATTGTTATACACATTTATTCTATATCTTGAATATTAACCGAGATATTTGCACTTTTATGAAGGTCGGGTATTGTTCGGATTAGTTCGGTCGTTTTCGTAACTTCTCGGCTCAGGTGGAAGCTTCTTCTAACCTTACCTGTCGTTTCTAACCTTACCTTACCTTCCTTACTTTGTGTGATTTATGCAAATACGGTCTGTTCATCCGCCGCCCCCCCCCCTTCCTTTAGTTCTTGTACTACTAAAATTTGAGTTATTAAAATATAAATTATTTTTACAATTCAGAAGCCGTTTCAGTTGGGAATTTATTAAAATTAACTGAACGATTTCTTATTACCGTTTGTATTTATTCATGGTGGGCTTGTATTACCAGTATGCAGATTTCTCTATTGTAAAACTTCAAATGGGAAATCTGCTTAGTTTACGCAGCCCCTGCGTGACGCACTTTTTTTTTTCTCTTTTGTGTTTTGCGCTGTTGGTTTGTCCTGTTCTAATAGTAGTGTTTAATTTTTTCTGTTTTTGTTTTCCATATTTTTATTTATATCTGCTCTTTTCTGAAACTGAAGCTGAGCAGAACACCTCTTTGAATATTGCTGTTTGTACTATTGAGAGCTGGCGAGCGAAGCTACGGCTCATCAGTGTTAATAGAGTACTTCCCTTCCCGACAGCCTAATTCAGGCCAGGCTACGCCTCAACTATGAACAATATTCTGTTAAAATTGAATTTCACTTTTAGTTTCATTGGACAATATATGAGATAAGAAATATTTTAAACTTCATAAAAATCCAATGGATCTAAAGTTCATTATACAAGGCTAAAAAGTCCCGAAAAATTCCACTATAAAGTCTACCATGCAGACTCAGTTTCACATATTTATGAAGTCACCTCATATTCTATTTTCTAGTTCCCCTTTGGAAAAAAAAAGATTTGAAATTAAAGTTAGATACAAGATTTGGGCCAATTTGCCTTAATCTAAAAATCAAAAGAGTAGGTGTGGAGGTTTACAAATACCTTTATTAATGTAATGTGAGTTAGATAGAAAGAAAGAAAATTTTATTTTGGCCCAATACAACTAAGGTATTATACACAAATTGTTACATGATTTTTACAAAATTAAGATGTTTTGGTACAGCCTCGGACGTAGTCGTCCCTCAGTAGTTGTACCTAAATTGTAATGAGTGGCTCCACTTGACATAGAAAGGCAGGGATGATGTTTCCTTACAAGTTGTTGGATGTGAACTGAAATAGGAGCAACCTCCAATTCCCTGTGGATTTGGCTGTTCCTAACAAACCAGGGAGCATTTGCCGCTATCCGAAGTACTTTGCTCTGGAAGGACTGTATTTTGTTTTTGTGTATGTTGCTGATGCCCAGCCAGACTGGGCAAGCGTATGTTAATATAGGTAGTATAAGTGTTTTGTAAAGTAGTGTTGCGCAAGTCAGTTTGAGTGGTGTATTTTTATTTATTAACGGGTATATTTGTGCTAGTCGTGTGTGTGCTTGTTGCAATTTAATGTGGATATGATGGCGCCATGTAAGTCGTGTGTCAAAATGTACTCCGAGATAGCGGATGCTCTGGTCCTTCGGAGTCCAAGGAATTGAGTGATGGCCTATTTTCAGTTCAGGAAGATCTTCGTTCTTGAAACGACGAAGAGCAAAAATCTTGGCCTGGGTTTTTTCGGGGTTCAACGAGAGCTTCCACTTCTTGAACCATCTTGAGACCTGGTCAGCTGCTCTTTGGAGATGGAGAATTGAAGAATTTGGGGTATTGTCTTGAGTGAGGAGGAGCGTGTCATCTGCGAAGGTAGCTAACACAGAATTTTCCACCTGCGGGATGTCACTGCAGTAGAGGATGTAGAGCAATGGGCTAAGTATGGATCCTTGCGGTACGCCAGCTCTGATATTCCGGTTCGTGCTGAGAGTGCTGTTTATTTTCACTTGAAATGTTCTTACTTGTAAGAAGGATGCAATAATACTATATAGGTATGCTGGAGTGTTTCTAATCCTAAGTTTATGCAGCAGTCCTTCGTGCCATACAGTGTCAAAGGCATTTGAGACATCGAGGAAGAGACCCGTAGTATACTGCTTATGTTCAAATCCTTGCGTGATAACTTCCGCTACCCTTTGGAGTTGTTGAACGGCAGAATGATGACGCTTGAAGGCAAATTGATGGTGAGGGATGAAGTCCATAAGATGATTCCTAAGTCTATCATTAACCAGGCGTTCTAGAAGCTTTCCCGTCGTGTTAAGAAGGCTTATGGGGCGGTAGCTTGCAGGGTTTCCTCGCGGTGTGCCTGGATTGTGAAAAAATATGACATGAGCGTGTTTCCACTTCTCCGGAAAGTACGCTCGTCTGAGGCAGGCATTAAAGATGCTTGTGAGGAGAGCAATACACTTGCGAGGAAGCTTCTTCAAAACTACGTTGGTTATTTGATCTTCGCCAGGAGATTTCTTATGAGAAAGTTTGTGAATAATTGAGGCAATTTCTTTGGGGGATATAAAATCAATGTTGTGGTTCGTCAGTCTAGTGTGTATGAAGGATGTGGATACAGTAGCGTCTGTTTCTGGGTCACTATAGTTTGATGTTTGGAATTTATTTTCTAGGTAATCTGCTAGTAATTTAGATTTGTGAGAGTCAGTTAAAGCTGTAGTGTCTCCATTAGTCAGAGAAGGTATTTCAGTAGTTTGGTTGAGTAGTCGTTTTGTCCCTCGCCATAGCGATGGGTCACCAGAATTCATGTTAGTCAAGTATGTTTTGTATTTGTTGATTCTATCATTGTCTAGTTCAAGCCTAATTAAGCGAGATAAACGATTGACCTCGCGTTTAATTTCTGGTTCCCTTGTTCGTTGCCACCGCTTGCGAAGAATATTCTTTTTGTGAATAAGCTCCAGAATGTGTGTGGGCGTTATAGTGTGCGCCACCTGGCGATTGTAGGGGTTGGCCTTAAGGGTTGAATTTTTAATGGCTGAGTAAATATTGTTTGTAAAGGTCGTAATCGCTGCGTCTATATCGTGATTGGTTTGGTAAGAATTTGGGATGATGGTTTTGTCATGCATTTCGGTCTTAAATTTTTCCCAGTCAATGGGTCCAATAATGAGTCTTGTAGGTGGTGGTACTTGTTTTGGTCTGTCCTGGAATGTTATTATTACTGGAAGATGGTCAGAGTCCATTTCTGTCAGTGTGTCGTGGAATATAGGTAAGTGGAAGTTTTGTATTACTGCTATGTCTAAAATGTCAGGTTGGTATCGTCTTTGCGTCGGATAAAACGTGGGCTCGTCTGGTGCAGTAATAATGAGTCCTAAGTTTTCGGAAATACTCGTAAGTTGTGCCCCATTATTATTTTGTTTTCTACATCGCCAGGAGACATGCTTACTATTGAGGTCCCCAACCAAAATACTGGGATCACCAGTAAATATTTTTTCGAAATCTGCTTGAATAAGCCTTGTGCCAGGGCGGTTGTAAGCTGATATTATTCTTAGAATGCTGTTATCGCGGAGAACCAAGCCCACCCCAACAGCCTCGAGACGATCAAGGGTAGGAAGCAGTAAATTATGGTGGGTAATGGACTTTTGTACTAATATTGCAACTCCTCCACGTCGTGTTTCTTGGTCCGTCCTGTATATATTGTATCTGGGAGTTCGGTATTTGTCAGTTTTTATGAGGTGTGTCTCAGTTATGCAAGCGATGTCAATCTCATGTCTATTCAGGAAATTGGTTAATACGTTTTGTTTAATCTTTAGGCCGTTGGCATTCCAGTTAAGCAGAGAAAGATTTCTTATATTAATCGCTGTCATGATTAACTGAGAATAAGTTGGTTAAAAGCTGGGTTAGAAATGATTTTATTTTAGGGATAAATGGTTTTATTAAACTAAGTAGTATGTCTGTCAATTGATCATCAGAGTGAGTGGTTGCGTCACTGAGTTTAGGTGTTGTGGTCTGTTGGTGCGGTGGCCTATCTGTCCATGCATTCTGTCTAGGACGGGTTGTTGAGGAATCAGGGTGTGATGTTGATGTTGGGGGTGGTGGGGGTGGCGGTGGCTGGCGAGAGGAACTAGGTGTCTTTTTTGAGGACTTATTTTTAGATACAAGGGGTGTACAAGTTTTGAATGCTTTGCAGCCCCTGTAGTTAGCTTTGTGGTTTTCTCCACAGTTGGCACAACAGGAATCTTTGGCATTTCGGTTGGGACAAGCGGTGTAATTATGATCGCCAGAGCACTTACTACACCTGGTGTCTAAGTGACAATAGTTTTTGGAGTGTCCTACACGAAGACAATTCGTGCACTGAGACACCCTCTTGGATTTCCGCCTTGGCTCAACGATCACAACAGCATTAAAAAGGGCCTTTAAATTAAATATTTCTTTGCTCTTAGCATTGTCCTCAAGCTCTACGGCCATGAGTGGAGTTGGATTCCGTTCTCTATTTAGTAGTCTAGTCACTTTGACAACTGGGTACTGAGTAGCGAGTTCGTCCAATACCTCTTTCTCAGAGATGCTATAAGGAACACCTCTAATGATAACAGATAATTTGCTGTCAGCTGGGTTTCGAAATGTGTAGTATTTAACGTTCGTCTCGTCATAAAATTTGGTCACATTACGGAAGTCGTCAGTTGATGTAAGAGTTACTTTTATTTTTTTGAAACACTGCTGTAATTTGAAATCAGCTTTTGCAATTGTTTTTATGTCAGCAAGTATATGTTGGTAGTTATCAGCTTCGAGTAAGAATATAGGTGGTATATTTAACGTCTTTGGATTGCGTTCTGTTAAATTATGTCCGGGTAAATCATTGTTTTCGTCATTGTCAATGTCTAATAATGGTAAGAAGCTATTGTTTGTTGTTATGGGTTTGGGTTGGTTATTAATAACAGCTGGTTTAAGGCTGTACCTGTTTCGCTTTGGTTTGGGTTCAATGAAGAGGTTAGATTCAGTCTCCGCTGACACGTGCTGAGTTGGTTGAGAGAGGTTAGGCAGCTCTGGGAACTCGCTGCAGTAGCTAGAGGTTGTCATGGCAACGTCTTCTGTTACTTCATCGCTGAGGTTAGCTTCGTTAATGATTTTGTTAACGGATTTTCTCTTACCTCCTTCGGTACGGCTGTCCGGCTTCATCTTTCTTCTTAAAGAAGGAGATAAACCTCGCCAGATTTCACTGTTTTCCGACAAATCCACTGTCTATTATACTGAACAAAACAGAATAAATACAGAGCACAAATTTCACTTGACTATACACTCAGCACGAACAGCTGATCTCCTCGTGAGTTAGATAAAAATGCACAATACATGCGAAAGCATGTATAGTTTTATTATGTAGCCTAATAATGACGATTTCACCTTCTCTGTTATTGTTGACCATAGCAATGCTTTCCAGATATATAACAAATCGATTCGTTCCCAGAAACTCTTGCTAAAACATTAATTTCCCCAAAATGACAAAGAAGTGACCCTGCTAGTCTCTTATATTTGGTTTATACTGAACCCCAAGTCGTCCGCCCCCATACATACATCATCGAAATATGCCAGTATATTCTGCCATCAGGAATAGATTTCATTCGTTGGATTTCAAGTACACACGTTAGCTGTTGTTTGCTTTTGAACATTTATTAAAAATAATTGGTTTAAGTTGTTGAAAATTGTCTTTTAAATTTAATTAAAAATCTCTTTAATTCATATTAGGATAACAAATTGCTTTAAACAAATAAAAAGAAATTCGTACCCTTCAGTACATCAGCTCATTACAAACATATTACATAGTTACATCAAATGTTTCACTATTTATGCTAGCATGTCGACTTAGATGATATTTTAATTATGTTGTTTTCGCTTATCAGAATTAATTTAATACATTAATGTAATACTAGTAATCTTGGGGGTTTTAATATTTTAAGAGTAGCAAAATTGTATTTACATCAAAGTACAATGGATATAATTTTCAAAATAAAACCTATAACTCTTCTATTTCAATAGAAAACATTTTTCCCCCATTAGCTATTATCCAATATATGTATTTTTAGGTAGAGCCACATATGTTTTGAATGATAAGCTGGCCCGATCGATGCGAGCTATATCTAATCTGTTTGCGGTCTTATATTAAAGCTGACAAGCAGTGGGGGTGGGTGTGCGAGAGTGGCAGCTGACAACAGAACAGATGTTTCTGCCCGGACGCGACTCTCACATGCTTCTAGCACTGGAACAGCTGTTCTGTCCGTCTGTATGTTTCTTCTGAGTTCCTCGGCTCGGTTTGGAAGTTCTCGTCGGAGGTATCCTTGATTATTCTTTTTGTGTAAGTGTCTGCAAATATTTGCCCTATTTCAGCTCTTTAAAGTGTTTGCCGAAGACTGTCTCTTCGTCTGTATATGATACTTTACTATGCTAAATGTTAGTTCGTCCTATGTAGAGAAAAAAAATCCCTAGACACACCTACAGTTTAGTCTTATAAAAATAGTTACACGAACACCTCGTGAATACTTGGGCAGACAAGGGGACTGAATAGTGAACTCTTCATATTCATAATAGAGTTTTTAAAGAACTTTATTTTGGTGAATAAAATACTACTAAAGTCCACGAGGTATGCCATAGCCAACCCCAAATACCATTTTTCAAATCGTATTTTTGTGTTTTATACGTGACGCAATTTTTGAATTAGGTAGTATTTTGAATTAATATAAAAAGTTAATGTGGAACTATTCCAACTTAATCTGAAACAAAAAATTGATAAAAAGTATTGTCTCTAAAAATACTAACCTACTAGGCCTGTCGAAATTCTAGCTATCATGGAGGAAAATAAATGTTCGTAGGTGATGTTGGACACAAATGAGTGAATGAAAATGTGAAAACAGAATAAGGTAAAGCTTATTATCAATAGTTTCATGTTCTGCTCAATACTTTTCCTAGTAGTGTCCTAAGTGCTGCTCATTTAATCGACACTAAAATTGTGCTTCTTACAGCTGATAGACGTACCTCTGGGTTAATAAATATATATCCATCATGGGTAGAATTTAATTGTAAGTGATAAGAATGTTCTTAACCTACTACTTAACTACCTTAGTTTTTAGTGGAGAGTCGTCTGTCCATATAACAGTCCCTACTGGCATTGTTTCCAACTTTATTAATCAAGTAGCTACAATTGCCTGAAGTTTTCCTAACAGACACTGTGTGGTCGTTAACCTAAATAATATTTAGTGAACGATTCCTGGGTTTGAACTGACACTTCTAGTACACACTTCCAGCGCTCGACCACGGACCCACTTATTTTCCTACTTAATGATTATTTATTGAAATTTGTTGAACAAGAATAGTCACACACACATACAATATTTTGCCCTACCCTAAATAATGAAGGAGTAGACAGCGGAAGCTCCACCCAGTTAGGATCTTGTATGGTTCAGTAACTACTGTATAGGGAGCATCTTGGCCAGTACTTATTGTCATGTGGCCAGCACCACAGTCCTTCAGTCAGCGGCAGGGGTTTGTATACTGACATTTTACTGGACTAGAGTAATTTATTAAGTACTAAGATTCTGAGGGGAATGAACAGGTGAAAATTTTCTAGCCTCTGAAACTAAAAGGTAAATATTTCAGATTGATGTTGGATACATGTATTTTCACTGTTATCAGTAATCAAAATTTCCAAAGTCAGCTGTTCATAAAAAGTCTTGACATGCTGCTCTTAGACTTTTGGGCGCCCTTTAAATTAAGTTGCCCCCCACGTCCCACATAGTGCCGAACCAAGCTTTACCTGACCTGCATGCCGGGGTTTGACAGTGTCAATTGTTTACTTCACTATATTCCTTATCTCCCCACCTTTGAATATTAGGGGTAACCTTAAAATCCTTCACGCAGGTGCTGCGTTAACTAAGCAGATTTCCCACATATGCCACGTATTTGCATTTATTTTAAAAAGTAAAATTTCAATGAGAACAATACTTGGTATTTAAGTTTCAAATGAAGTGTTTCATTATATAAAAGAGTATTGTTTATGTGACATGAGTAGGAGTGGAGGTTTACTGAAGGATGGAAACTAAAAAATGCAACTATCTCAGTTAATATTAAAGTTAGAGAAGAAATTTATATAACATTAGATTTGCAATAAGATAGATCCTATACAATTTTTCAATCAGGCTCATAATAACGGAGACATTTCGAATTTTAATAAATGATTCCCCCTCTAAACCCCTAACCCCTCTCACCCCAGTAAGATCTTGCTTTTTTGATGATGTAGGTTGTCTTGAACCAGTCGTATCATGCATTTTCAACTACATTTTAGCAGATTTCCCTTAAGGGAAATCAGCTATTGAGGTCGTACTCATGATGCGAGTTTCGAAAAATTTCTTCAAATGTCCATCGATCCTACCCAGGAGATGACGAAAATGAGGTCCGTTCAAAATTATATATATATATTTGTCTGTTAACGCTCTAGCGGTCGCAATTTTTGTTTGATCGTTACCAAACTCGGAATTTAATCGTTTTATGTAAAAAGGAAGATCAAGTTCGTTAATGGCTGAAATCGGACCAGTGGGAGGGGGTGTTTAGAGGGGGGATTTTTGAAAATTCAAAATATCTCCGTTATTATACGTCGGATCGAAAAATTGTATAGAATAAATCTTATTGCAAATTAAATTTACTATAAATATTGTTCTATACATTTATTCGGTATCTTGAATATTAACCGAGATATTTGCATTTGTATTCTGCGTGTGGTCACCAGTAGGTTATGTTCGGACTTTCCGCCGAGAGCTCTGGTGGCCGTTTCTATAACTATTCGTCCCTCGTGAATAGGTTTAGAGGTTAAGTTAACTGTTTTTTGGGGCTAGAAACTACTGGGTTATTACGCCCTAAATAATGTTTTAGGTTTAGAGGTTTCTTACTACTACAGTTGTTATTAGGCAGATTTCTCTATTGTAAAACTTCTCGTGGGAAATCTGCTTAGTTTACGCAGCACCTGCGTGACGGACTTTTTTAATTTTAATAACGGTAAATTTGTTAAGCATTTGTTTGAGTGTTTGTAAATCATTATATCATCAGATTGAAGAGAATAGTTAGTTTTATTTTTCTTGAGTGATTCATTTTCGTAAACAATATTGTATAATAGTATTTTTGTGGTATATAAAATACACACAAAAATAAATAGCTTACTATTTAAATAATCACGAATAATAATAAAGAATCATATTTAATAGTGAGATAATTGAGAATCACTCTTCGGGGAATGCAAAAAGTTATTAGTCTTATAATATTATTTCCATGAAAAACAAAAACATACAAAAAAAAAAAAACAGCAAAAACTAATGAAAAACTGTTGATTAAGATGTTGATATAAGGTTCCATAATTAGAGGGAATGGTGTTGGGGGTGTGTCTCCCTAGGTAATAAATCTAGCTAAGCAAACATAGAGGTTGCCTGGGAGGTTCTAGCTGTTTCATCGGCTATCACTGTGGTGTTAATAACTCCTTTGTGAGGAAATTATAACTATATTCTCATAAATCGTAGCTCAACGTCATTCATGTTCAAATTGGAACTAATGAAGTATATATATATATATATATATATATATATATATATATATATATATATAAACGGGCGGCTATCTGCGTGATAGCTGTTACATGTGTCAAGCTTTTTACATTTTACAATTTCTTTCCGGTCTTGTTTTCTGTACATAGAAATTGCAGAACCAAAATTCCTCTTATCGTTTTCCTATCTGTAATACAAACAATGGCATTCTGAGCAATCATTTCTGACTTGCTAATAAGGTAAAGACTTCAATGTAAGGATGGATCCATGAAAAAGAGCATAGTTTAGATTTCAAAGCTTAAAAGTTTAAATTTATTGATCACAAACATGAACATGAAAAGGAGGCCCACAACTTTTAGCTAAATTGCCAATCTTGAATTAAACTTAACATTTAAGAATAAAGAAAGCAATTGTGATTTCAATAGCCTCAATCGTTGAAATTAGAATGAAACTGAACATTTTATAAAATAAAAACATAACATTAAACTTCCCTCAGAAGCTCTTTTTCTGTTTCCACATAATGCCAACTGAAATGACAGGATTAATAAAGTTCATTTTAATTTCGGGTTGAGGCAATGTACATAAAATTGGAGTATCACATCAACTTGAATCGTGTTACAGATGCATCCAGAGATTCCACCCAAAGTTTCTTTATTTGGCAGTATATATATATATATATATATATATATATATATACTTTTATGTTACAGCTCTAGCAAAATTATTATTTTAACAAAACTAAATATATATTAGCGACCCATATCTAAATATAACAAGTGGGGGGAGGGGGGGTTTTATGGGGAGGATTTCGAAAATTCAAAATATCTCCGTTAATATTCGTCGGACCGAAGTATTGTATAGAACCAATGTTATTGCAACTAAATTTTACTATAAATAGTGTTATAAACATTTATTCTATATCTTTAGAATTAACGGAGATGTTTGCATTTTGTGTCTTCAGGCTTCAGAAAACCCCCACTCCGAAACAAGACATACGAGGGCGTATTGAAATTAAGGTCTCCTATTTTTTTTTCATAGAAAATGTAATTTATTTACAACTTTGGTTACATCGTTGGAAGGGTTGAATATTTACCTATTTTTCTACATATTCGCCTTGACGATCAATAACTTTTTGCATTCTGTTTACCAGCTTTTTAATGCCGGTGCCGTACCACTCTCCCGCCGCGTCACGAAGCCAACTGACGACTGCTTCTTGAACTTCCTCATCTGACTTGAATTTATGTCCCCCAAGGTGTTTCTTGAGAGCGGGAAACAAGTGGTAGTCGCTGGGGGCAAGGTCCGGGCTGTAAGGAGGGTGGTCGATGATATCCCAGCCGAATCCATTTAGTAGGGTGGTCGTTTGATGTGACACATGTGGACGCGCATTGTCATGAAGCAAACACACTCCTTTGGTGAGCCTACCCCTACTTTTCTTTTGAATGGCTCGCCGAAGTTTCTTGAGAGTCTCGCAGTAGCTTTCTGAGTTGATTGTTGTTCCTTTTGGAATGAAATCAACCAGCAGAACCCCGTTCCGGTCCCAGAAAACGGTGGACATAACCTTTCCCGCTGACTTTTCCGTCTTGAAAAGCAGTCGTCAGTTGGCTTCGTGACGCGGCGGGAGAGTGATACGGCACCGGCATTAAAAAGCTGGTAAACAGAATGCAAAAAGTTATTGATCGTCAAGGTGAATATGTAGAAAAATAGGTAAATATTCAACCCTTCCAACGATGTAACCAAAGTTGTAAATAAATTAAATTTTCTATGAAAAAAAAAATAGGAGACCTTACTTTTCAATACGCCCTCGTATTAGCAATAAGCTGTTGTATCATGAACTACATTATTTCAAGTTTAGATATCAAATATTGTTTTATTAAACGTTTACTGTGAGAGACATGCAAATACATAGTGCGAAGACGTCATCAATTAAAATTTTGAAGTCGTGAATCAAAAATATTTATTTCTTCTATAACCGTTCTCGAGATTTAACTGTTTCATTACTCACTCTAGATTGTATTAGTTAATGGCGGAAATTCAAAATATCGCCGTTATTATGAGTCGTATCACAAAATGTTATAGAATCGATCTTCTTAAGCTATTGATGCTCTACAATTGTGGTCTATACATTCTTTGGTAACTCAAGTATTAAACGAATTATTAGCACTTTCTAGTTTTCAGCCTTCTTTAACCCCACTGCCTCTCACAGCTCTTTTATTCGTCGGTTTTTTACATAGAAATAGTGCATGGGACCACAAGTGTCTTATACGAGGAAAATCTGCTTAATTTACGCAACCCATGCGTGACGAACTTTTTTAATTCCTGTTTATGTATGTTTTTATTAGAAGAGAAATAGAGAGTAGGCGGTGAGATGAGTGTGGCAACATGCAGTAAATTTGCTTAGTGTTCCCATCACCTGCCTGACGGAATTTCATTAGTTAGACTGAAGTTGGTAAATTCATATTGATTAATTACAGGTTGCAAACTACAATGAAAGACGAGCCTTTATCATCGTACAGGCAGGCCGTGCGTACTAGACTGCAGGAGCTGATGCTGCGAGATAGCTACCACCCTGGACACCCTTTGGTCACAGCTACCAGCCTCCACCTGGACATGTCTACAGCTGATGCCGCAGCTGCTGCATACACTGCACCCACGATGGCTCACTTCTACCAAGGGTGCGACCTCTACTACAGTGTCTACGTCAGCCCTGCTTCCCCGCTCAGCCCCCAGACAGAAACACCCCCGATCACCGTCTCCAAAACTCTAACAGTATAAGCGAAGTTACATCATCGAGTACGGAACTTCTTCTGTCATATAAGTAATTTAGAAAATACCTTGAATATCCGGCCTGGCAGGAGTCCTATTCATATACACGGTGTAGATACATGGCTCATATAAGTATTATACATTTCCATTATAAATATTAGTGCCATTTTCCTTCCACTCGACGACACGTTGGAGAGAACCCTCCAGACTTAAAATAAAAGCACTGAAGATGAGACAGGCTCTCGAACGTTGAGTTTGAGGAACATAAATTATAGAACTATTTTCACCTTCTCTTTGGATGTCACAAAACTTATATGAGCTTCTAACATACATTCATTTTCGGAATAACGTCTATTCGCTTAGGGTCTTCACAGTTTCGTGCAACTTCACAAGAACACTGATTTCTCAACGCGAAACTGAGGAAACGTTTGGTACAGATACTTGCTCGAGTTTCCATTATACTGACGACAGCATTTACCTAATTTTTCAACTGGAAAAATCTTCTTGATTGTCGGCAATTACAGTCATTTATTATCCTAATAATTTATTATAATTCCTCAAATATTTCAATAATTTGACTTTTTAAATTTCGTAACAATCTTTTTTCCCCTCCAGATAGAGTAATCACTTATTAATAAATTCATTAATTTACATCTAAGGAAATTTCACATTTTTATTCTTGATAATTATGCTCAACCTTTCGGTCCATTTTATTTCTGAAATAAAAGGAAACGTTATTTATTTGTTCCGGAAAATAAAACTTATACAAATGTCCTTTCTTTACTTCAATTTAGCTTCAGGGCAAAATAAGTCTTAATATATCTCCCGTTTTCCACGCAGAGAATCCCTCTAACGTGGGAATTTATTTAAATGTTGTGTGCTCCATCCTTTGGATACTACACACATTTTTTAATATATCTCGCAAATAATATTAATTTTACATTGTTGGACTTTTTCTCCTCTTTAAGGATTTCTAAAATTTAAGCTGTAATTATGTCGTCACTAATCAATCATAACTATACTAGTAAATTTACTCAAAACATCATACAACTTCTGACTCTGTCCGAACTAGTAAATAAGACAGGCTGTCAGTAATTGCCATTCGTTGATATTGAATCCTAGGTCTGAGTGATTATCGACGTCAGAATGTCAAAATTAGCAGACTGTGGGTCTAGTCAGGTTGGTTCTGACTTTGGTGAACTGTTACGAAATTCCATATGGATTCCTTTCGTTGGCATCATAGGAAGTGAAACCATTAGCTCAAATTATTTCAAATTTTGCCTCCATTTAGTCCCGGGCAATCATGCTATATGAACGCCCATAAACTATTTTCATAATCATTAATATAAAATACAAAAATGCCATAAATGGAATAATGATTTGAAAAGAGTAAAAGTTATAGAGATTTAACTCACCAGACAAAGGATCGCGTGCTTTTAAGGTTGTTATTAATCTTATTTGTAAAACCTTGTTATTTGCTGGCACGGAAATTAAATTGATTTACCGTCAGTTTAAGGATTATTTAATGTGCCACCACGAAACTTGAATGGCTTCTTTACATGTTATTTACAATCACGCAAACTCCCTATAAGCAATCAGTAAACCAAAGTTAATTTACCTTTTGTAGTCGACCTATTTCATACGAAATGTCCCACAGATTCACCATTAAAAATGAATATCTATTTATTTTAGATGAATAGTAGAAACAATATATAAAATTCACGAAAATTATTGACTTCAAATATTAGTATATTATAATCCGTAAAAAGACTAAATGAGTTTTGAATTTAGTGCCATATTGCGATTTATGCATTCCTACTGTATAACTGAGCATCTATATTATTGCTAATTAAGCCAAATGATTTATTATCCTACTCAATACTTAATGTATTTATACGACAATTATTTGCTCACTTTTAATTTATTTAGTTATTATTAGCCCTCTACTATATTATTTTAGAGTTTAAATAAGAGTACGTAAAGTATATAATATGTGCAAATTTTGAAACACAATATGCTTATTTTATCAATAAGTTATTATATTATGTTATTTTAAGAAATTGTTACAAGCACTCAAGGGCAAAAATAACAGGACAACCTTCTTATATGTAATAGTTTTGAGCACTCGCATCAAGCAGATTGTTTTGACGTCATATTGTAGGACTAACTCTCAAAATAGTAGTAAATAATTTTGTGTTTTCTTCCTTCAGAATAATACTTGACGAATTGTTTGTTTTCCTCATGTTAATGACTTTTCTACTAGAACATCATGGACCCGACTACTTGAAATGTAAATATAAAACTTTCATAATGGATCTGCTTCATTTTTCTTTTAGTACGTTAAGTACAGAAAACTCATTTTTATCTTTTTTTCATTTGATAAATAAAAATGCTTTTGGGTTAAATTCATACATTTCTGTTATAATGAGTTTGACATCGAATATTGGGAGATTCAAGTTTCCTATAGAGTAGTTTAAAGAACTAGTGAGTGATGCCGAATAATGAAACAGATTGTTCAAAATTGATTAAGCTCATTACACTTCCCATGAAATGCATTAAAAATAATGCTTTAAACCTTAATAGACATCGGAATCAGGGAAACCGACAAATGTTTTACGAAAGTGACAGAACTAGACGAACCATCCAACTTACACCTAAATAAAAAGTAATATAGGTAAAATTTCCGCCCCAAAAGACTTGGACACTCAGCTTAGCTCATTTCGGTCTGTGGTTAGGGCTACCCTACAAATCCTTTCTTGCACAATTTGCTTTAACAGTAGAAATTGAACTATTCATGACTTTTTGCATTAAATCGGAACCTATCAACTCCTCTTAGATCGTAAAGAAAGATATAAACGGCTGAATTGTGAATGATACGAATACCAGAACGTGTAGATTTGCTTAATGAATGAAAGGACCAAAAAGTTATCACTTTTTGAACACACTATTTTTGTGAGGTCTAAATTCGTAGAGCTAATTATGTCCTTGAGTGTGTAATAAATTAAATTTAATTGATATCTTATAATATTTATATTAGAGATAAAGGTTTAGTAAAAGAAATCATGATGAGATTGTATTAGATTAAATGTATACTTACCCCCTTTATAACAGGAACACTACCTAACCATCAATTCACATTATCACTCCCAGTTTTGGAAGTTTAGAAGCTCTTAACTCTACAAGTTAACAAATTAAATGAACACAATTTCTTTATATTTTTAAACTCAAATTAAATAAATGTTCTTGAGAAAATTACTTGAGAGACTAATTAACACTCTAAAATGCCAACTAGCTTATCAACATTTATTATTGTTGAATAACCTCGGTAAGGAGTAATCCTAGTTGAGAAGGCAGTGGGCACATCAATGTAGAGTCTATAAAAGTGGAACATGCTGACACATACCTTAAAACTTGCTACTTATCTTAATTAATAATGTGTATTGCATCCATATTCATTTTAAAACAAAATTATGTCTCTTAAAGTTTTTTTTTTTTTAGTTCTGTTTACATGTTGGTCTTATCCTACTTGTACTGTTCTTTAAGCTAGATTTAGACTATTAGTTCCTTCAGGCGTTACTTTCTGTGGGACGCTTAATGGTGGTGGTCTAAAAAGTCATTAATTAATTTATTTTAAGTCTCCAAAAATAATTCTATATACAAAGGTACACCTAGTCATAAGTTCGAAGTGCAATGAAAGATTAAACGTTTATTTACTTGCATTCTAGTCTTCTGTATAATGCAGTAAATCCTATTAAAATATTATATTTGTTTTATAAATCGTAATTATATATTTATAATTTGTATTTAATTGCATAATGTCATTTATTTCTTCTATATTGCAACATATTTTATAAAGATATTTATTAAATTCATATATGTGTATTTATTTATTTTATTCTTCATATACCTAAATATGTTTAGAACCTTAAAACAGAGCGAAAACTTTGCTATAAATATGGCCATAAATTCGAAATTTCAACTTCTAACTGGTATTTGAAAAATTCAGGAACCAGAAGCAACCTTCATCGTGTGTTATCTCAACCATCCGATTGGACTATAAACAGCCTGAAAATAGGCCGTCAAAGAACAGCACGAGGTGGGTTATTTCAGGAAGGAGCTGAAAGTGCATATTGTTATAATAACATGCTCAAATGTGTAATCTGAAAACACACTGATCTTAAGTTAATAAATTTAAAAATACATCACACGGATAGGGTATATCCTAGTAGAAGTTTGATTGGAGGTTAAAGTTCATATTTAGCGCTAGCCGAAATGAAGGGCAGAACGACTGTAAAAGCTAATCGTGGAAGAATAAAAACCAGTAATCTAGCATCATTAGTTAGTTCGCTCCGATTTATTTACAATCGTCGTAATCCCATCACAATACTCTCAGTTGGGGGGGAAAATTATTGTTCAATAACCGTGATATACAAGTAATGGCCCATATTTGTCCACAGTGTATCACATACCATGAAATACAGGAATCTGTGTACCATACGAGGAGTTCCAAACCACACAAATGAGTTCTAGTTTTCTTTTTTCATTTTTTTTTTTTTTTTTGAAAGTGAAAATAACTCTATAAAGTTCGTCCTCATACACTCAGAACCTCCATCAAATTTAACTTAGTTATATCATTCGTACCCAACCTTGGGCCCCCTGGTTATTAATAATGTAAGGTGTAAACAGAGTTCAGAACGAATATAGAACAGCGTTTTGGAAGGTGTATATACCAAACTCCTGGAGAAGGAGAAGAGCTATTTCTGTTACAGACACAAAGAAGAGTATTTACAGTATTCTGAGCCCAGCACCCACTCTTCCTCTGCTTTTACCAAAAGCTCGGCATAGAAATATAATTTCAGAACTCCAAAAGTGTAGAAGCAGATCTCGTAATACAAATTATTCTTTTAAGGTTCCGTTGTGTCCAACAAAGACACATTTAGGTACATAAGCAGGATTTAGACGGAAACCATAATCTTCAGGTAACTTCTCCCTATGAGGAGCAGTTTGTTTTTAAGTGGGCTCTGTAGCAGTTTTATGCCATTTTCAGTCTTCTTTCGGAATAAATTAAAAATCTGATATGGACATTACATAACGTCCTTGTTTATTATTTTTGGAAAGTCATACTATATCTCTATTCAAATGCAATGGTTAGAAAAAAAGTCATATAAAATAATTCATAGACCTTTTCATGACAAACAAAAAATGTAATTCGTTATCATATGACTTACTTATCCTCCTATTAATATTATAAACAAAATGTTTGGTTACTCTTCAGTAATTATTTTATTTGATTGTGATAGGCATCTTCGTTCCTACAATAAAGGCCCTGTACTTAGCTAAAGATTTCAGATTTTATGTATAACTCTATAACCCCTAGTTGACGTAATAAAAGTTATTAACTTTTGAACTGTCATCTGATGGGGAATCTTAAAAGGTATAGAGATCCTGTAAACCACTAAGAGGGTTTATTAGGTTGTTGGAATCAATATTTCTTATGTATTAAAAAGTGTTATGTATTCAATTGGCATAATTATATTTTTTAATCTATAAAAGTACCACCCAAGTTGCTTTGAGAGCCGTTGAATAATTCTCATAATATTGAAAGACGGAAACAAAGGTGTTGGAAGATAGGTTGTCATTAGAGACATTAGTATCCAACCGAATTATTTTGGAGTAGTTGGGTATTCTCGGATAGTCACGCGATCTGAGTGGGTGGTCTAGTCATATGATAGTCATCAGAGCTTCTACCTTACTTTAAGTGGCACTTGCCCAAAAATATCAAATTACTGTCAAGACTACATTGACTTCATCCAGCCAAATATTTTATATATGTATCTCAAACTTCCTATAAGGCCGAAACATTTCAATCACACCACATAGTAAGACGCTGAGAGGCGTATTTTCTTCTTTTAGAAGTTTTGAATTATATGGGAAATTAGTTATTGATGTTGCCCTCGAGATCCGATTATTAATCAAAGATTGAAGATTTTTGCTCACAGCATTTTAGTTTAACTCGAAATATTAATGAATTACATTTTTTTTTTTATTATTATTTCAGCCTTAGCTACTACTCCTAATCAACCTACATTAGCTCACATCCATTTCTATGAGTTCACATCCACTCATCTTGTACATATTACACAAAATGCAGACATCAAACAAAAAAGATAACTTTGTATTGGTTACCCGGACATACAAACATTAGACAAAGCGCTCAAGTGGACGAACTCGCCAAATAAGCTACTCAAAAAAGAACTCACGTCAACACATTTTGTACACACAAAGATATTCAAGCCCAAAAAAAAACATATGATACTCAATTCATGGCAGAAATCTTGAGAGCCGAAACATATACTTCGTGAATGGCTTCCTCAAAAAGGCTAATTAGAAGAGAAGAAGTAGTTTTAACGAGGTTGAGAATTGGCCATTCACGACTGGCTCACACTTACTGGAGAAAACGAGCCCTATTGCCAACACTGTAACTGTAGAATTACTATAAAAGGACTCACACTTTGATTGAATTACTTCCAGACCTAGCCAGTATATAGACCGCGTAATACATTACTTGAAACATAGCATTTTCAAAAATTATGATGTAGGGCAATATTGAAAATTGTTTGCAGAAATGAGCATACTTACGTAAATATAATAAAGTGATTATAGGAATTTAACTGATTCGTCGCTAAATCGCCCCAGTCGCGAAATGCGATTATTGTAAGAATAACCAACCTCTTCACACTAGGAAGGCTGCCGTTAGTTTCTAGTCATAGCGTTTTAACATGTTGTTGATAAACACCCTGTCATGATAGCTTTTTAGTATAAAATAGTATCTCTAAAATTCTTACCCAGCTAAAATACAACGTATCCTTTACATTGGAACCTCAATTAGGTATAATCATATAACAAAAATTGTTGGTGTATCTCCTCCCCAGGTCCCGGTCAACTTGACACTAACTAGGTCAAACACAGCATCAATATTTTATGTTTTTGAAGGTTTGATTTGTTAACTGATAAAATAAGAAGAAGGATAGATATAGGGGAAAATGTAAAACTCATATTTCTAAAATTGTCTGATCTGTCAAATATAAATAGATCCTTTCATCCTTAACATTAAAAAGTCCGTCAAAGTCTGAACAGACTGCTGCCGAGCACAACAAATACAAATACAAATATCTCAGTTAATATTCAAGATACAGAATAAATGTATAGAACAATATTTATAGTAAATTTAATTTTCAATAAGATTGATTCTGTAATCTTTGACGTATAATAACGGAGATATTTCGAATTTACGAAAATCCTCCCCTTCCCACTGGTCCGATATCAGACGTTAACGAACTTGATCTTTCTTTTTACATAAAACAATTAAATATCGAGTTTGGTAACGATCAAACAAAAATTGCAACCGCCAGAGCGGTAACAGACAAATATATCTATCTATCTATATATATACAGTTTTGAACGGACCTCATTTTCGTCATCTACTAGGTAGGATCGATGGACATTTGAAGTAAAATCTCGAAAATTCCGTCATGAGTACAACCTCAATAGCTGATTTCCCTTAGGGGAAATCTGCTAAAATGATGTCAGACCGTAAGAAACAAAAAAAAATGAATAATATCTATTGTAATGTTTGTACGAGGAGGGGTTTTTGTAATTTAAATATCCAAATGGTCGTTTATGAATGCTAGTTTATCTATCTATATATATATAAAATTGTAACCTCTGTCTGTACATTGATTTTTTTCGCGAAATTTCACGATAACTTTTCGTTTCACATGTCACAGACACCATAACTGCATTTTATGAAACTTGGTATGTGTATTACTACTAGCCCAACTTAGACTTTAGGCTATATTAATATTCTCTAAGACGAACAGGAGTGGGGGTTATAAGGGAAGCCTGAAATTAAAAATAGCGATATTTCGTTTTCTATTGGTTTTTCGGCAAATATGCACATAACAAAAGTTGTTTATTTTGTTATTTAGAGTAACTTTTGTTATATACACTTTTGTCGTATACCGAAGTTTAAATGCGTTATACGCTAAAAATTATAGCGGGAGTCAACAATATTATTTGCCAAAATGTGTATTAGCAGTGAAGCCTTCATTATAAGAAGCCATACCAACATTTCTAGGGACGGGCAGGAGGGGGGGTTATAAGGGAAGCCTGAAATTAAAAATAGCGATATTTCGTTTTCTATTGGTTTTTCGGCAAATATGCACATAACAAAAGTTGTTTCTTTTGTTATTTAGAGTAACTTTTGTTATATACACTTTTGTCGTATACCGATGTTTAAATGCGTTATACGCTAAAAATTATAGCGGGAGTCAACAATATTATTTGCCAAAAAAGACTCAACCGAACTAAATAAAACTCGGTATGTGTATTAGCAGTGAAGCCTTCATTATAATAAGCCATACCAACATTTCTATGGACGGGCAGGAGTGGGGGTTATAAGGGAAGCCTGAAATTAAAAATAACGATATTTCGTTTCCTATTGGTTTTTCCGCAAATATAAACATAACAAAAGTTGTTTATTTTGTTATTTGGAGTAACTTTTGTTATATACACTTTTGTCGTATACCTAAGTATAAATGATAAAAATTCACCATATTTTGTATAAGAGACGGGAAATATAAAAATATCGAAGACTGTGAAGCCTTATCGAACAAATAATTCTATTAAGGGTATCAATCCTAAACACTGGGACGGGTAAATGTCAAAATATTGTGCAATGTAAAGCCTGCTAAAAAATACCATCACCATTCAGCCTCAAATGAATTCCCGGGCGAAGCCGGGTATCTGAGCTAGTATATATATATATATATAAAATTGTAACCTCTGTCTGTACATTGATTTTTTTCGCGAAATTTCACGATAACTTTTCGTTTCACATGTCATAGACACCATAACTGCATTTTGTTTCTTTGGTGTACCTTTTCACGCATAAACGGCTGAACCGAATTTTATGAAACTTGGTATGTATATTACTACTAGCCCAACTTAGACTTTAGGCTATATTAATATTCTCTAAGACGAACAGGAGTGGGGGTTATAAGGGAGGCCTGAAATTAAAAATAGCGATATTTCGATTCCTATTGCTTTTTCAGCAAATATGCACATAACAAAAGTTGTTTATTTTGTAATTTAAAGTAACTTTTGTTATATGCACTTTTGACGTATACGGAAGCATAAATGAGTTATACGCTATAAACTAAAGCGGGAGTCCACAATTTTATTTGGCACTAAAGACTAAACCGAATTAAACCAAACTCTGTATGTGAATTAGTACTAACGCTTTCATTATAATAAGCCATACTAATATTTCTAGGGACGGGCAGGAGTGGGGGTTATAAGGGAGGCCTGAATTTAAAAATAGCGATATTTCGTTTCCTATTGCTTTTTCGGCAAATATGAACAAAGCAAAAGTAGTTTATTTTTCTATTTAAAGTAACTTTTGTGTTATTCACTTTTGTCGTATAGAAAAGTATAAACTAGATATACACTAAAATCTAAAGCGGGAGCCAACAATTTTGTTGGGCACTAACGATTGAACCGAACTTAGCAAAACTCGGTGTGTGAATTAGCATTAATTCTTCCATGGTTATAAGCTATATTAAAAATTTTAGGTTCAAAGGGGATTGGGGATTATAAGAGAGGCTGAAATGAAAAACTCGGTTTTTCTATTTGTTTCTCGGCAAACATGCACATAACAAAAGTGGTTTACTTTGTTATTTAGAGTAACTTATGTGTGCATTCACTTTTGTCGTAAAATGAAGTGAACACGGGATATACGCTAAACGGGAGTCAATAATTATATTAGTACTCATTTAAGGGGTTTTAATAAATGAATACTATGACAAATGATGTTATTTTTTCGTCTTATATGATAGTTCAAAGTATGATTCGGATTAGTGAGGTATAAATCTTCGTCACCCCCATTATTATTTATTTATTTTTCCTAGAAAACAGGTTTGTTATTTATTTCCAATAGAAATATAAACTATAAGAGCATTTCCATTATTTAATTTGTATAATGTACCTTGATTTTATTGAAACAAATATGTGCTATCATAACAATTAAACGTTAATGGTAATGTCATTATGACAAAAAACAATATGCGTTTAAACAATATGCGTATATGATATGATATTTTCAGGGTACCTCTATTATTTAATTCCATCCAGTAGATAAATTGTTAAAATAATGTTTTGAATCAATTTCCCGTCTGGCATTACTGAAAGTAGTTTCCAGTGTGATTCACTATTACAAATATAATCTTACGTGCAAAAACTTTACCTAATATTATATGAGCTCGAATTGGCTTTTGAAAGGAAATATGTTCATTATAGATGATATTTAATTGTAATAAATGCTACCCATGATTATGGTTTGAATTACGAGTATTGAAAAAAGGTGAGTCAAAAAGTGTAAAGGGATAGATTAGGAACATATTTTCATTTATTCTTCAAAACTAAAATTTCTATTATATCAATCCCCTGAAGTTACCTTACCCTTCAGGGTTGGCTATTTCGGAAAACCATTACGTCTTGGATGGAAGTGTAATTGTACACATTGAAGTCTTGCTATCAAAATACCATCATTAGTAAGTCTACAATGATTTCCCGGGCATCGCCGGGTACCTTAGCTAGTATATATATAAAATTGTAACCTCTGTCTGTACATTGATTTTTTTCCCGAAATTTCACGATAACTTTTCGTTTCACATGTCATAGACACCATAACTACATTTTGTTTCTTTCGTGTCTGTTTGTTTGTTTGTTTGTTTGTTTATTTGTTTGTTTGTTTGTTACCTTTTCACGCATAAACGGCTGAACCGAATTTTATGAAACTTGGTATGTATATTACTACTAACCCAACTTAGACTTTAGGCTATATTAATATTCTCTAAGACGAACAGGAGTGGGGGTTATAAGGGAGGCCTGAAATTAAAAATAGTGATATTTCGTTTCCTATTGCTTTTTCAGCAAATATGCACATAGCAAAAGTTGTTTATTTTGTAATTTAAAGTAACTTTTGTTATATACACTTTTGCCGTATTCGGAAGTATAAATGAGTTATACGCTAAAAACTATAGCGGGAGTCTACAATTTTATTTGGCACAAAAGACTCAACCGAACTAAACCAAACTCGCTATGTGAATTAATACTAACAATTTCCTTATAATAAGCCATACTAACATTTCTAGGGACGGGCAGGAGTGGGGGTTATAAGGGAGGCCTGAAATTAAAAATAGCAATATTTCGTTTCCTATTGCTTTTTCCGCAAATATGCACATAACAAAAGTTGTTTATTTTGTTATTTAGAGTAACGTTTGTTATATGCACTTTTGCCGTATACGGAAGCATAAATGTGTTATACGCTATAAGCTATAGCGGGAGTCCACAATTTTATTTGGCACTAAAGACTCAACCGAATTAATAAACACTGGGACGGGGAAATGTCAAAATATTGTGCAAAACAAAGCCTTGCCAAAAAAAAAAATACCATCACCATTCAGCCTCAAATGAATTCCCGGGCGAAGCCGGGTATCTGAGCTAGTATTTTTATAAAACCAGACAAACATGAGATGTCCTATCTTACAGCTGTCTTCAATTTCATGTAGTAAGCTAGAATGTATAATGAAGTCCTAGATGAACAGACATGGTGTGTTGTTTCACAGAGGTGATAGCTTTCGTTTTATAAAAAAACTCGCATTTAGTGAAAATGAGACAAAATAGCTCTCGCTGGCGGAATTTGTGTCTCATAGAGTTGAATGCTCACCTATTTAATCCCTCTTTTCGATGAATGTTCCCCAGGGAAATGGTACAGCTAAGCCTTACGGGTGTTTCAATGAACATGAGGTTCTTGCTTTTCACCGAAGCTCACACGGGAACAGAATCACAAGAACACTGTATGGTTATCTTTTGTTCTTTGCAAGAGCCTCCCCTAAACAAATAATTCAGGGAGATATATTTGACATTGAGAAATGTCGTACTCCTCCGGAGGCCAACATTTTTAGGGAGTCACCTCTCCGTAGACTGCATAAACTGCGTAATGATAGAAATTACCTTGTACGTGTAAGTATACGAATTACCTAATTTTAGCAGATTTCCCTTAAGGGAAATCAGCTATTGAGGTTGTACTCATGACGGAATTTTCGAAATTTTTCTTCAAATGTCCATCGATCCTACCTAGTAGATGACGAAAATGAGGTCCGTTCAAAACTGTATATATATTTGTCTGTTACCACTCTAGCGGTCGCAATTTTTGTTTAATTGTTACCAAACTCGATATTTAGTCGTTTTATGTAAAAAAAAAAAGATCAAGTTCGTTAACGGCTGAAATCGGACCAGTGGGAGGGGGGGGTTTAGAGGGGAGGATTTTCGAAAATTCGAAATATCTCTGTTACTACACGTCGGATTGAAAAATTGTACAGAACCAATCTTATTGCAAATTAAATTTACTATGAATATTAACATATACATTTTTTCTCTATCTTGAATATTAACCGAGATATTTGCATTTTTATTAAATCGGGGCGCCTAACGGACGAGAGTTACTTTCCCGCCAAAAGCTAGTTTGGCCATTTCCTTCACTGGTTCATCTCTCATGAAATTTCTCTATTCTAATACTTCACGTGGGAAATCTTCTTAGTTTACGCTGCCCCTGTGTGACGGACCTTTTTTATCATCTACTAAGGAGGACGGATAATAAATGAAGCATCTTTTGGAAATCGCGACCCACTCTCAAGAGCTAACTTCTTTATGGGAAATCTGGTAAATAGTTTGTGCATCTCTTCCGCAGTCTTAGGAAGGTAGGCGTTGAGAGTCACTGGTTGAGAAAGAGTTGATCTGTGCAACAGCGTCTATTCTTACAAATCAATTTTAATTCAGTGTACAGATCTTGCAACATTATTGGAAATTTAATTATAAATTCTGAAAACTAAATATATTCTTAGCATACTCTATGAATGCACACTTTCGACAGTCCAGTGGTTGCAACTTTATGTTGTAGGCTTTTGATCTTGAAGACGATTGTCATAACAGAAATTTAATCTTTTGTGAATCTTTTAATATGCAAAGCATTAGCTTTGGAAAGGCCCTAATTTATATCTAACTATTTAAAAGGCGGTAGGTATTATCCACATGACAGAGGCAGTTTTGTTCGTCTTGTATTTTATTGTTATTCAGATTACCCTTTCCACTTGTTGACTCCATTAAAAAACTTTTATCCCTAGATCTTATGAAGAGCACTTGATTTCAGCTAATCCCAGAGGTGGAAAGGAAGGTAGGCCCTGCTAGTTGACAGTTCCATGATTTGTGGGATGATAAATCTATAGAGGAGGTACATCCTCTGTCCCGTTCTAAGCCAGGGGTCTCCAGCAGGTATATACTTCACTCCTCCCTTGGATGCTAGGGTAACCAGACAAAAAGGAACCTGAGGAGGAAAGCTCCCTATCATGAATTATAGATTTTACGACTCAAGAAAGGAAACTTAATAACTTAATCATCTGGTTGAAATATTCTTAGATAAAATTAAAAAAAAAAAAATATTATTTTGTAGAAGTCTCGTCGTTAAAAAGGCGTAAAAATTACAGCTCACAAGAAAAAACAAGACAGACAATTTCATTGTTTTGATTTAATATTTTTGCGATGGTGTATGACTAGTACGTACAAAGAAATTTCAATTTTTTTATTTTATCCCTCCTCTAAACCCCCTCCCCCCGCTTATTCGCTTTCGATCAAAAAGGGAGGTGCAGAACTAGAATTAGAGATAACTAGTTACAGCAATCCCAAATGTGAAATTTCAACATTCTAAGACAACCGTTCTTGAGAATGTTAACACATAACGTATACGTACGTACGTATGGATGTAACAGCGAAACTAGTCAAAATGGTTTTAGGGTGGGCCCGATGAAATCTGCTATCCGAAAATTTTCGAATACTTTCTTAACTTACTGCGAGGAAGTAAAAAAAAACTTTTTTTTGTTTCGGTCTTAAAAAAAAATAAGGAAAACATAATTATCACACTTTACCAATCACAAATATTATGTGAATTAATACAAAGCTATTTGCTTGTTCATGGCTTGCTAAGTGGCAGCAATTTAAATAGAGTCTGTGCTCATACAGTCTTCAGTTCTATAGTCTTCGTCTTCTCTGTAAACAGCTGTTGCCCGTTTGTAGTCCCCTAATTAACCCATTGACTAATTTATCTACTTAAGACAGTTGCTACTTAGGGAGTAGTATGGGGGTTCTCAAGCTTACTAGAAATCCTGAATTATTTTATTCATATGGAAACGCAATCTTATCTTGATGATTTAACTTCGATGGCCAACGCAATTAGTTGATAGTACATCGAAGGGCAATGGATAATTTAATTTTTTCAATTTAAACCGTGGAATTGTAAAATTCTGAGTTAATGCGGTATAAGAGACCATGAAACGAAGTTGGTAAAGAATATATCAATGACAAAGAAAAAAAAAACGCGGTTTACAATATCTGACCAAAACTAAAATGGAAATACAAACGGCAAATAGAGTTTATAACTTACACTGATTGGAATAAGGACTTCGCTGATAAATTCATTGCATTAATATTATTATAATTGCAATATATCTGCTTTGCATTGAACACTGTTAGTTATATATATTTTTTTCTTCAGTATATTAACAATTTCAGAAAGGTCTAAACTTATATATTAGATTCTACTGATTAAGACACTCTTATACATCATTTATTGTCCAGCCCCAGAGTGAGAGTGGCTTCCCGCCGATCTTGTCACAATAAATAATGTATTCCGATGTGAGCATAGAGGTATGGAATGGGTGCAGAGGAGGCCAATAGCCATAGAGGTAGGCAATATGTCAAAGGAGGAACATTTGGAATAGTGTGCCCACTGTGAGCGGCGGCTCGGCCTCAGAGGAACCCGCCCACACGATAGTGAGTTCATTACCTCGGACAACAATAGATGTGTAGACCTCTGCTGTGAGCTAATAGAGTTGTTGTAATCTCATTCAGGTCTTTAGTGACGTCACGCCAATGGGCAACCATGTGGAAAATAGACTTCCTAAGAAGTCATACATCACACTTGTCAGAACTCTATTAGGAACTCTCGAGGAAATAAACTAATATCTTTTCGCTAGCAAACATACATATGTTTGTGTGTGTGTGCATGTGATATATATATATATATATATATATACTAGATAACCCGGCAAACGTTGTTTTGCCTTATAAATTATTTCTAGTTTCTAGATAAATTCTAGTGTAGACAAAAAGTAGCCTACTAATTATAAGGCGCGGCAAATTTTAAGAATCTATGATTGGTAACACTAAGCATATATCAGGATTAAACTTTAATAATAAAAATAAATGTTTATTTTCATAAAAAAAAAATTAGATTTGCCATAAGCTAAGGGAAATTTTAATCGAAGTACAGTTAAAAACACTATAATTGATCAGTTATCGAGCGGGATGATAATGATTAAATTACTAAAATGGCTATAAAAAAAGTAGGGGTTGGTGATAAAAAAGTGAAAATTTAGGGTTGTATGTATTTTTTAATGCACATTATAAAAACAAATAAAAACAAAAAATTTCGTCCAAAAATTAAAAAAAAATGTTAAGGGTGAACTTAGGTGTATGAAAAATAGATAGTAGCCGATTCTCAGACCTACTGAATTCGCATATGAAATTTGGTAAAAATCGGTAAAGCCGTTTCGGAGGAGTACGGTAAATAACATTGTGACATGGAAATGTTATATATTAGATATATATATATATATATATATATATATATATATATATATATACATATATATATTCCTTAATTAATATGGAATTATATTTTTGTTTTAGTCACATTTTTAAACAAAATGATTATTTACTAGTTCAAGTGAATTATCAAAAGATACCTAAAGGAAACTCTAATAATTACTTGAAATATTTTTAAATTAACTCGTTATCTACAACATTTTTTTTTTTGATAATTAAAATTGTTCTAAACAGACCAGTCATTGCCCCAAGAAATGTGTATCTATGATTACAAAAGGTACCACATAGCACAGCAAATATTTACTTCATTATACACCAATGACCCAATAATACATCTGATATCATCACGTGTAGGCAAAGGATTAGAATTTGTAGAAACACAATTTCTCCTTTATTTACTTTATTATAACTACATGTTTTACGTTCTTTAAATCAGGAGTACAATAACCTTCCTACTAAAAACGGAGGGTAGATTCAAGGTACGTATAAGATAAGGTAGTGCCATTTGACGAATAGCCAATCAAAATGCAGGGAGCCTGCTACGTCACTCGTTTCCAAGCCACGCCCCCAACCAGCTTAAAAACGACCAAAATACGCTGTTTTCTGATTAATTTGGTGAATACAAAATTTATAAAATGGTATAGGTCAATAAATGGTACAAATTACTTTAGCTGAATATATTTTACTTTAAATAAACCATGTACAAATTAGCTTCCATTAAAAATAAATTCACAATAGTTCCTTAAAATTGAGATATATTTAAAATCGTAATTTTTCTACATAATCAACACAATACAAAGTACTATAATAAGATGAAATGTTCAAAACATGAAAACAGTTATGCCTAATATTATACAAAGAAATTAAAGTCAATGACATTGAACAAACCAAGCAATAAACTAAGATACCAGTTACTAGAATATGTTAGTAAATTATTTTAAACATCAACTAGTCCATTCAGGTACAAGATTTTTAAAGTATATCATTGGCATGTAATCCTTCTTGTCCTAAAAAGATGCATATATTTCGAGTCGCAGGGATGCCTCGGTTCCAGTTAAATCCTTGTAAAGAGAATGGCACTGATGTTGGAGCCTATGCATTAAAATCCCACAGAATAAATAACTGTGAAAGAAACATGTAATAACATTACTAATGGACCATGGGAAATAACTCCAATAGTTCTCTATAGGATACACTACAAGAAAATAATTCTTTCCTTACATTTTAAATCTCACCTTTTTTAAAAGCTGTCATTGGCATGTAGTTCGCTTGTCCAAAACTGTTGCTGCTGATATATTTGGAGTGTATGAATTTAAAGCGCACTGTCCCATAGAATAAATAACTGTGAAAGAAACATGAAATCAAATTAATGATGGAGCATGGGAAATTAATTCCTATAGTGCTCTATAGGATACACTACAGGAAGATAATTCTTTTTCTTATATTTTAAATCTTATCTTTTCAAAAGCTGTCATTGGCATGTAGTCTGTCTTGTCGAAAACAGTTGTTGCTGATATATGTGGAGTGTATGAATTTAAACCGCACTGTCCCATAGAATAAATAACTGTGAAAGAAACATGTAACATCATTACTAATGGACCATGGGAAATTAATTCCTATAGTGCTCTATAGGATACACTACAGGAAGATAATTATTTTTCTTATATTTTAAATCTTATCTTTTCAAAAGCTGTCATTGGCATGTAGTCTGTCTTGTCGAAAACAGTTGTTGCTGATATATGTGGAGTGTATGAATTTAAACCGCACTGGCCTATAGAATAAATTGCTGTGAAAGACACATGTAATATCATTACTAATGGACCATGGGAAATTAATTCCTATAGAGCTCTATAGGATACATTACAAGAAAATAATTCTCTTTCTTACATTTTAAATCTTACCTTTTTAAAAACTGTCATTGGCATGTAGTCTTCTGTATTAGCTGAAAAATCACTTTTCTTCTTTTTGGGAGAAATCTCATTAATGTGACACAGGGCACGTTTATATATTTTCACTCCTACATTGTCTAGATGTTTCACTATTTGGGTCAGAAGTAGATGTTTGTTTACTTACGGACGATACTGGTAGATTCAGATGGGGCACAGCTTCTTCTTTTAATTTCAATCTATTAGGAACATAGCCTAACAATTCTGCTTGTAAATTCCTTTCATAATCACTGTCGCTGAAATGTTCTGAACAAACGCGTGAATTATCAGGATTAAAGTTCAAATCACCTTGTCTACACAGGACTACCCACTGTTTCCTAATTTCTGGGTTTTTCGGGAACTGGTAAAAAGATACTGACTTCCCTGATTTCCTAGGGTTGTGGGAACATGTTGCTACAGCACAATCACTCGGCATTTTGAAAAAAATGAGTTATAACACTAAAAAATCAAAATAAATCACAAAAAGAGAGATGCTCACTATGTAAACAATGCTCAATTGGGTAATGGATGACGTAATGCGCCAAAGTCGCAAAAAAGTCACGATCTGCGCACCTGCCGAATGGCACCCCCCTGGGTAGATTAAGGTTGTTAGTAGATTTCTCTTCAGGAAAATCAGCTATTGAGGTCATGGCGCAATTGTCGAAAAATGTCTTCAAATGTTCATCGTTCCTACCTGGGAGATGACGAAAATGGGATGCGTTAAAAACTGTGTGAGTGTGTGTGTGTCTATATATATATATATTATAATGAAAGGTTAATTATAATTATTATTATTTAAATTTAATCTATTTACCGGGTACTTCTCAGGGTCATATATTGCACGGCAAGCATTCCCGTTTCCACCATCTCTGCTATAAGAGCTAATTTATCTATTTAATCAGAGATTTAGCACAATTAGGCTAGATAATTAAAGAAACACTTACTCTGTTTGCATCTTGGGAGTCGACTGACGATTCCTGTCCTGCTAAATTGACCTTTGGATTCACAGGGCTCCGCTGTCCGTCCCTTGACAGGTGCTGCTACCTCTTTTAAAGCCCAGTACTAATCACTCTGATCTCATAGATATAGAGAGACAGCGGAGTACCTCTAAGGCTCGACCGTTACAATATATATACTGAAATCGGACAAGTGCGAGGAGGGGATTTTCGAAAATTCGAAATATGTCCATTACTATAAGACGGACGTAAAATTGTATAGAACCAATTGCGAATAAAATGAACTAAACTTTGTTTCATTAATTTATTCTCTGTCTTGAATATTAACAGATATATTTGCATTTTTCAGTTTTCAGCCTTTAGTAAACCCCCACTTCTACTGTTCCATAAACAGTACTCTGTTATATAATAATCAGATTATTCGAAGCTTAAATACCAAATATTGTTTTCAAGAGACTTGTATTATTGAGATTACGTACATTCAAATATGATCTGTTGACCCCCCCCCCCGTCTTAAGTTCTTGGACTAGTAAAATTTGATTGATTGAGATAAAAATTATTCTGATTCATTATAAATTACAGTACTAGATGTAGTGAATACTTTCAAATAAAATTAATATGTTATATTCTGATATATTTGAGTAATTTGGCTATGAGCGGTTGGCAGACCTGTTTGTTGTTTGTAATTCAGACGCTTTCCGTTGGAAGGTTATTAAAATTGACTAAAATATTTCTCATTACTGTTTGTATTTATTCACTTAAGTGAATAAATATCCACAGTGGTGTTAAGTGTGACCAGTATATTTATTTATCTATTGCAACACTTCAAGAGGAAAATCTGCTTAGTTTACTTGACGGACTTTTTGTGGAATGGATATTGTACTCCTGATGAGGTGCTGCAGTAAAGACCATGAAACATGTAGATCTGTGATAAAGTCAATGAAGGAGAAATAGTGTTTCTATAAGTTCTGATCCTTTGCCTTCAAGTGATATCAGATGAGTGTTATTGGGCCACTGGTGAATTATGAAGTAAATATGTGGTATTTTTTATCATTGCGATTACAATTTTTTTTGGTAAAATATAACTGCTATTTTATAGACAATTTAAAACTATTTCTAGTAATTAATATAGTTTTTACTTTCTGAGAAAATTATATTTTTCTTTAGGATTCTTTTGATAATTCACTTGAACTAGTAAATAAACTTATGTTTAAGAATGTGACCAAAACAAAACTAGAATTCCATATTTAGGAAAATGTGTTTTTTTTTTGTTTTTTTTATGAAATGAATACGAATAATTTTAAGATACATTCTAAAAAAGGTTTGTTTTTTAGCTTAAGTTGATTAATGAATTATGGATTTTATTGGAAAACATAAATCACAGAGCTAAAGGCTGATTGAAATAAAAGTGTTATAAAAAACTAAGTCTTACTAATTAGCGTAAGCCATAACTTTGTAAGGCCTGATTATATATTTCGCCATAAATAAACAGGAATATGAAGTGAGAGAACTAACGAAGAAGACGCCAATGTGCTAACAAGGCGATTAGTAGGGACTATAAGTCATTATGACGCCTGAGGTGGAGACGGAGCTGTTGTTTACATAAGGACGAACCAATATATCACTAGCCGGAGGGGAAAGAAGATAAAATCTCCTTCAGGCATATAGGTCGGTAATTCCGCTTTTCTTACATTCTGATTTATTGCTTACATTTGTTATTAGGGAATCTGATAAGACGAAATGTCTTAACTATAGTTAGTCATTCAAGATGATGTTTGTTTTAAACCACCTGCTCAATGTACACGACCAAACCATATTGAACCGTCCATACTGGTCCAAACTACAATCCAATGGGAGTCTGGAAAAGCGAAAACTAATCTACGATCACTTACGACACCCTCGAACAAAGTAACTCATTTTTAATCAACAGTAATAGGCGTTCGCTAATTTTCTTCTTAGCTTAAAAAAACTCTCTTCAAAACCTAAGAACTAATTATTAGTACGAATCTCTAAATATTTTTTGAGAAATTAAACCCTTATTGAAAACTGTTTAAGAATTGTTCTTTGTTTTATCCTGTCAGGCTGCAATGAAGGGTCTATCTTCAGAAGGCCCCAACAAAATAGGCGTGCTCTAACAAAATCAATTCTATTGTATCAATATAAAAATGAAAAATTAAATTAAATTATTTATTAAAGTCCACGTTTTGCAGAGTAATTGGGACGGGTTATCTACAGGTTGCCACCCTTTTCTAGCCAGGGTGGGACTAAGGGATTAATTTAATGAGTCACTAAATAAATGACTCTGCCCAGGCGGGAATCGAATTCACCACTCTAGTTTTACCACATATGTGGGCAATCACCGTGCCTCGGTAAGGTTGGATCCAGTCTACCAGACATTTTGAAAACCCAGTTAAACAAAATTCCGTCACGCAGGGGCTGCGTAAACTAAGCAGATTTCCCACGCGAAATTTTACAATAGAGAAATTTCACGAGAGCCGAGAGTTAAGGAAACGACCAAAAAAGCTTTTAGTGGGGAAGCCAGTTAGCCGCCTGGTTTTAATAAAAATGCAAATATCTCGGTTAATATTCAAGATAGAGAATAAATGTATAGAACAATATTTATAGTAAATTTAATTTGCAATAAGATTAATTCTGTACTATTTTTCGATCCGACGTACAGTAACGGAGATATTTCGAATTTTCGAAAATCCTCCCTTTAAACCCCCCCTCCCAATGGTCCGATTTCAGCCGTTAACGAACTTGATCTTTCTTTTTACATAAAACGACTAAATATCGAGTTTGGTAACGATAAAAAAAAAATTGCGACCGCTAGAGCGGTAACAGACATATATATATATATATATATATATATATATATATATATATATATATATATATATATATATATATATATACAGTTTTGAACGGACCTCATTTTCGTCATCTACTAGGAGGGATTGATGGACATTTGAAGAAAGATTTCGAAAATTCTGACATGAGTACAACCTCAATAGCTGATTTCCCTTAAGGGAAATCTGCTAAAAATATTATACTACTTACTCCAAATGAGGATAAGAGGAGAGATTTGTGCGTTTGGCAGTACTTATAAATGCAAACAGTCTTTTCAATGACGAAAGTTAATAAATCAAAACATCGTACGAGGCTGGCTGACAATAATTTGGAAACATCGATGGATTAGTTTCCCAAATTCAAACTAAAGTGTCTCATTGATTTCGGTGTCGCTATTTAACTTTCGTTGTTTGTAATAATTCCAAATTTTACGATTTAATTATAATGTTGTACCTATTTTTTAAAATTTCAGTTATGTTTATTTTAATAAACTGTATTATAATTACATTATCGTACAATTTTCTGCCTGATATCTATCGTTGAAAATTGTGAACACTACTTTAAAATGCACTACTTTTAAAAGTGGCCCGCGAATGTATTTACACTAAAGTTTGGCCCACAACATGTCAATGTTTGACCAGCAACATGTCAAAGTTTGGCCCGCAACATGTCAAAGTTTGGCCCGCAACAGGTCAAAGTTTGGCCCGCAAGATGTCAACGTTTGCCCACAATCTGGTTTACCATGTGAGATTAAGGTCAACGCTTTAACTCACTTGGCTAACCTGAGCCCCCAAATAAAATTGGATTTCAGAATAAAATAGTATAATAATAACAAATGTCAATTAAATGTTTCTAATGTCTTTTGGTAAAATTAAAAAAATAACAAATAAATAAAAAACATAAAATTAAAATAATGATAGTTAATGGCCACTCTTGATGTCTTGAACCTCTTTGGTACAGCTCTCTTGGTCTGACGCTTACCTCATCGGAATTAAATGGCGGGATGGATACCACTGTTCCCTTCAAGCCGGAAGAACTCATATATTATCTGTCCCGGCATGCCCTACCTGTGGAGTCATATTGATTCCTCAGAGCATATGGACGATAGTCGAACTACATAGGACGATGGAGAGACACAAAACACGTCCATTAACAATAAAACTTTAATCTGCGCAGCAATCTCGTTTATTAGGCGGAAGATAAAACACTCTGAGATAAGCTCATCCGTTTATATCGATTATCGACACTACCGACATAACTGGTAGGAGAATTTCCGCTACAGTCTAGAACAGTTCTCTGACGCACTTTGAACACATCTTTAACGTGATCAACTCAATTTTGGAGAAAAACAATTTTAGAATTAAAATAAAAGAAAAAGTATTTAATGGAATTCTCTCAACAAAATTTTGCGTTTCACGCAAGTTATTTACATAAAATTCTAAAAGTAGATTGAAAGCAGCAAATAGGAAGGGGCGAAAAGGAGAAACAGTCTTGTAATTTTGGGTCTGTGTGTAGATTGAACAGGAAAAAGGTTTACTTACAATTATGAACTCCTGCCAACAAAGGTTATATCAATGAATACAAGGATTGGTTTGTTGATTGATTATTGCCTGAGGGTTGTAAATAGATGGCCTGCGTATCTTGTGTTTGCTCAACCTAAGCCTACCTGAACTGTCCAATCTCTTTACGCCCCCATCTGGAGAATGGTGGGCAATCTCATGTCCAGGCCAGGATTATAAAACGTTAACGTCTAAACATCGTGAAAATATGATAAATACATAAGGTACATATATAAATATTAGTAATTACTCAGAATATATTTGAATCTGCTATCAAAATTCATGAAAACGTCGCGATATACATCGTTTTTAATTAATTCACATTCTATGATTTGCCCTAACCGAAATCAGTTATTGAGATTGTCCTTATAACGTGAATTTCTTACCTTCTCATGCCTAAACTACTGAACCTACTTTTATAAAACATGGCATGTGTATTACTCTATATTAAACTTGCTGTGTATTTTACCCCTGCATTGCACTCAGTTAGGCTAACCAACTTACTACTCATTTAAGACTTCATTTCTGTTTACATTAAATTATGTAAACAATTATGATTACATTATCTTAGCAATACTAAACTTTTATGTTTAATTAATTTGTTAATATTAACAAATTAACATGGATTTGAAGAGATAGATAACGTGCGCTCACGACTAATAGAGCTCTAGGGAGGGTGTGGCATTAGTGTAGATTTCCGGAGATAGTACCACATTTTGACAACAAAGAGGGTTGACGGTAGACATTGGGCATACTAAGATATATAAAAACTAAGCAGCCTTTAATATGCTACAGCACCATATTCATTGAAATAAATAAAATAAACGCTTAATGATAAAATAAACCTTAATAAAGGTAACTCCTGCGGTTATCTACAGGTTGAAAGTGTAAAAAAGTCCGTTACTCAGGGGCTGCGTAAACTAAGCAAATTTCCCACGTAAAGTTATACAATAGAGAAATCTCCATACGAGTGTCGAACAATTACGGAAACGGCCGAACTAGCTTTCGCCGGAACCGAATAGAAGTGACCAAAACTAATCCCTAACACTTAATAAAAATGCAAATATCTCGGTTAATATTCAAGATAGAGAATAAATATATATAACAATATTTATAGCACATTTAATTGGCAATAAGATTGGTTCTATACAATTGTTCGATCCGACCTATGGTAACGGAGATATTTGGAATTTTCGAAAATCCTCCCCTCCAACCCCCCCCCTCTCCCTGGCCTGATTTCAGGCGTTAACGAACTTGATCTTTCTTTTTACATAAAACAACTAAATATCGAGTTTGATAACGATTAAACAATTATTGCGACCGCTAGACCGGTAAGACAAATATATAGATAGATAGATACAGTTTTGAACAGACCTCATTTTCGTCATCTCCTGGGTAGGATCGATGGACATTCGAAGAAAAATTTCGAAAGTCGCGTCATGAGTACGACCTCAATAGCTGATCTCCCTTAAGGGAAATCTGCTAATATGTGTGTGTTCGTGAACGTGTGCAGCGAAAGAGCTATGAGGACTTATTCACGTCTTGAAAACGTTCTTCGATAATCCACCGATATTCTTAATGGATGATGGATATGAGTGTTATTTATTGATGTTCTGAAGTTCTATCTGTTGTAATGTTTGTCTGATCGTGAGGAAACTTGATATTTTTTATTTATATAAAGTTAAAGATATAGTTCCCTTAAGGGAAATCTGCTAAAAATCTATAATTAGTTAACCTAAGAAACCATAGGCAACAATGCACGAAGCACGAGGTTATAATTTCTAAGAAGGTTTTAAAAATCAAGCATTTGCAGCTGCTTCTGGGTTTTGTAGGGGTTAAGTAGCTATAGAAGATGCTTTAATAAGACGGAATTAGCTTTGGTTGGGAGAAGCCAATTAATGCATTAACCTTTAGAAACTTAATTGAATTTGCCTGTTCTGCTTCTAACACTGAACGGGGGCTTAGTGGTTTATTTTGACAGTGAACGATAAACAACAATGGTGTCAGCCACACTACTGGTAGGAGCACCTTCAAAACAGGACAAAAGACCTCATAGAGCTACAACATTTAGAATACATACTAGGGAAATGTAATATAATCATGCAGTAATTCACTATTCGTAAGCCAATATTATCACAAACTTTTTTAAGTTTTGGTAGAAAAAGGTAGCTCGCACCGTTTGTTCTTGAACGGTCAGAGGTTAATATCTGCCCGAATGTGTTAAATATAACAAAAATATTTTTTGTTTAAAAATAAATTGAAGAACTTGATGTCTGGAGGATGTGTTTATGCACGAGATGAATATGAACTAAAATGTTCAATTATTAACAGATAATAATCAGTCAAAAAATAATATATGTTCAGGTACATCGTCTCATTAAGGCAGGGACAAGTTTCATTTCACTTATGAAGCATGTCATTCATTAGCGAATTTAAGACTAGTAACAAAGCATGTAAATTAAATTAAAAATGTATGATATATATTTAGAGTGGTATCAAGATTGTTAACAAAATTAATTTATGGTATATAATTATTAAATTGATAGATTTTATAAATGCATTCATGGAATTTGAGCTAATTTCATAATGAATGTATTGTATTGGTAAAAATGCTATTTAATAATATGTAATGAAATTAATTGACATAATATTATTATTTTGTTTTAAAGAAAACAATATGTGAAGTATTATCTTACGATAACATTCATTTCATTTCAATAAATATGATCATGAGACTTTTTTGGTATTAGTGTCCGTAAGTTGGAGAATCAAAAAGCCTGTAGAACCTAGGATTCTATCGGGATATTTATTTTGACTAAAGAACTAGAGGCAAATTTCTAGCATAAACGGTAGAAGATGAAAGGGGCTCTGAAGCGATATGCTGTGGTTGAGTAACTAATTTTACAATTGCCATTTGTAATACAGTTTAAAGAAAATGAAATAACAGCAAAAAATGCATACATTAGTACGCGCGGGCTTTTTAGCAGATTTCCCTTAAGGGAGATCAGCTATTGAGGTCCTACTCTTGACGATTTTTCAAGATATTCACAAAAATTGACTTCCGTTCAAAATTATATATATATATATATATATATATATATATATATATATATATATATATAATATAGCTGAAATCTGATCAGTGGGAGGGGTTTTAGAAAGGAGGAATTTCGAAAAATCTCCTTCATTTCCATTCTATCGAACAATTGTATAGAGATGATATTATTGAAAATTTAATGTTCTATAAATGTTGTTTTATATACATGTTTTCTCTATCCTAAATATTAACCGAGATATTGGCATTTTTTAGAATTCACCCTTCAGTAAACCCCAATTTTCAGTCATCGCACGTTGAGAATAAGCGTTCATAATAATGTATATCAAATATTGTGTTCAACAAATCTTTTCTAGATGATATACATGAAAATACGTTCTGATGATCCCGGCCGTCTTTTGTTCTTAGAGTACTAAAATCAGAGTCATTGAGATAAAAATTATTATTATATTATAACGTGTTATTTAAGCTGTGCATAGTTCATGGGTATATCAGTGAGGATTCACAAAGGACTGGATACTACAAATTATTTTAAATTAAATGAAAGGTCTACGAAAAAATTAATCGATAGCTTTGGTTATGTAATATCTCCAATACGATGCACAGTAGGATAAGTGATGTAGCAGGACATTGTGAACTTATATATATAATTAGAAAGACGTTCCAGAACATGACCTACCCAAGATCGATTATTAAGTCTTGCGGACGAAAGAACATGAAAATGTCAATGATCTGGAAGATGTCGACACACGGCTAGCAAGTCACCATACGTCGTTGCAATGTTAAGGACTTGTGGCAAACAGGCTGGTATCACACAATGAGAGTAAACTAAGACAGAGTAAAGCATATGCAAATAAGCACTTTAACAGATGAGAACTAGTTGTAATAACCAGACAACGTATAGGACATAGCGGAATAACACATTTGGATTTACTGCCACGTTCTAGTAGACTAATATCTAAACTCCGACTATACATTGATTTTATTTATATTATGAACATGGGAGTAAAAATATGCAATTTACCCTGCATCAGTACATTTTACACATTTTCTTTTACTAATAGTCAATTTCGCAAAATCAGTTTTACTCGGTTTGTGAGGTCTCTTGCAATACGTGGGAGGACGGAAAAAACCATTACCACCGAGATAGCTCTCATTAATTACTCTGAAGAAATTCGTGGTTTTGTAGTTTTCAATTCCTAAATTATTACGTGTGATAAGAAGTAATCCAACCGGCTCCCTAAAATACGAGTACTACAGTTGTGTGTACCTGGCCACAAGGGAGACCGAATATGAGATAGGTTGACAGAGTGAAGAAGGACGCTACTGAGTCCCAGACTGGATAGCCACAGTATAAACAGAAGTGTAGAAATCTGGTAATGAAGGCTAGCAATCTTCTAGGTGTCTAAGCCAACCGAAAAAAATAAATAAAAGTTTTGTATTAAGAATAAATTATGACTTGGCTGCTCAGATTCCCCATTCTACCACATGGTTTTTGGCATACCAAATGCAAGTATGCTTTTATTCTCCTCAGTAAACTCCGATTAACGCAAAAAAAACGGGGGAGGGGAGAGAGTACGTCATTCCTATAACTATTTTTATTTAATAAATAAATTCAAAATTGTGTATGGTATAACTAACAATTTCATAATTTAAACCAAGGATTTAAACCTAACTGTGTAGACACGAGAAAAGTGAAACAATATAATAAATATTTTTATTTTTGAATACAAGTAATAGTTAGTAATAATAATAATAAGTAAAAAAACATTCGTTTAATAGTCGGACATGGTTTAATTTTAGTTTTGAATTGCTATTGCGCTTGTCCTCCGGGAAGAGAAGGAAACAGTAAAATCTATTGCTGTTTTTAGTATCTACAATATTTCTCAGCGCTAGACTATCTGCTCGAGATTATTAAGTCTACACTGAGTCATGGGACCATTAACGAGATACTTCTCATGATATAGCACCAATTTTCAGTAACTGCTGTTCCTTTTCTATATTGCTTTTTTACTGTCCATAATGCCTTAGACCCCTTGTTTAACAAAAACTCTTCCTTCCATTTTTACCCATAAGCTGAAAGCTCTAATTGCAGTTGAGATTTGATTTTCTTTTAAAATCTTTACTACTATCTTCTACATCTTATTTGAATCAGGGTGCACCTCCTGAGTCAAGAGTCTGGTTCCTCCTCCGCGCGAATTAACCGTCCATGAATTGTAGTTTTTTTCAGAATCTACAATAGTCAGCATTTTTTCACAAAGTTTTTCTCACCTCGGCTACTAAATAAGCCGGGATCCACGCATTTGGTCTACTTATCAGAGAACGCAATCCAAAGAAATTACACCCCCTGACACTAGGAGTCTCTACAGGTCTTCATTCAATGCCCTAACAATTCAGAGGCACCATCATCAGCCAAACAGCGCCTAAGAGTGGTCACAAAATTAACGCAACGAGGATTTCTGTGTCAGGAAAAATCCCCTCCGATCAACTTTACCGTCCTCACCAAGTAGAGGTTCCCTGATCTTTTCTCTTCGTTGCCCTTTACATCATCGATGCTTCTGTTCTTTTGCGTCAGTCTTACACATCCAATTCCACGTCATGTTTGGTCTTCTTACAGCTGTCCTGCCAGTAAGTGACTTCTCGCGTCTACATACCCATATTGTCAAGTCTGATGGTCAAGTATAATCTTACGGTAGACGGAGGTCATCTGCAGACCAACTTTCGTTCCCTCTGGGGTGATACGGCCTGGTGTATAAAGTTTTACCGGTTTTGTGGCGACACAACGGTTGCAGTATTCACCCTTATGTCCTGGAAAATATTCAAAGACCAAGCTAAAATACAAATCCATCACTGGAATCACACAAGGGCGAAATCACTCTTTTATATATTTATTAGTAAGTTCCTTAATAATCGAATAACAAGAACAGTTCATAAAACAATAACTATGAGCTATAACTATTGATAAGATTGGCTATAAAAAATGTATATGCTTATAATGACTGATATGTTTACGATTTTAAATAAAGAATTTAGTCCTTTTCTGAACCACCTTTTCCTATAATTACTTCAGAAATAAATGAACTATATCTTTAACTTTACACAAATAAAAAATATCAAGATTCCTCACTATCAGACAAACATTACTAACAGCTAGAACTTCATAACTTCAACTGACAGAACTCATATCCATCATTTATTAAGAATATCGGGGGATATTTGAAGAACGCTTTCACGTCGTAAATAAGCCCTCTAGCTCTTTCTCTACACACACACACACACACACACACACACACACACACACACACACACACACACACATATATATATATATGCATATACTAGTTGAAATTGACTCATTTATTAGAGGACTGTTATATGTTTGAGTCATACATAAAAGGATATTTATTTAGCCATAACTTTACTCATTAACTTTTAGTCTAAATTACCCTTTAAGAATATCTGTTCCTAGGTTATATTTTGAATGAAAAGATAATTAATGAAAATGTGCCCTCGCCAGCGATATTATTAAGTTGCTTTGAAAGGGGAACTTAATCGAGGGAAATGTCAGAGCTGGGCTATAATTCTGGATTAGTTCTAATGGTCGTTTCAAACTTAATTGGCCCTAAATCCTCTCTAATTGCTCTGATTCCTGAATCAATTCTCTCACTGTAACTCGCATATTACAGGCAAATATAAATCCATTTACTACTAAGAAGCGCCTGGTATTCAACTTTATTTGAATTCACTGCACAAAGACACTTGGTGAAATTTTATAAAGTACCTTAAGCCCTTTTTAGCAGAGTAGCTTGAATAATTTTGATGTAAAATGATTAATTAAATTAAATTATTTATTAACGTCCTTTTGCAACTATGGCTAATTGGGACTAGTTATCTACAGGTCGCCACCCTTTTATAGCCAGGGTGGGACTACGGGTTTATTATTTAATGAGTACCGTCACTAAATAAATTCCTTTGCCCAGGCGAGACTCGAACTCTCCACTTTTGTTTCTTAATGGGATTATTTAAAATAATACAATGCAGAAAAAAAATATATTCAAGTAAAATGTAGAATAATATTCCTCCTCTGTTTTAGGGCATCTTAATGGGGTTTAGCACATCCCAGGTTGAAATGGAAACCTGTCTAAATTTATAAGTTCGTTAATGCCTGAAATCGGACCTAGCTGAAAGCGGAAACATCTCCGCTATTTCGCGTCGTATCGAAAAACGGTACATAATCAATCTTATTGGAAATGTAACGTTCTATAAATGCTATTATATACATGTTTTCTCGATATTGAACATTAATCGAGATATTTTCATATTTTAGTTTTCAGCCATCAGTAAACCCCCACTCCTACTAATGTCATATTAACAATAAGCTGTTATGTCACGAAGCACTTAATTTCAAGGCTAAATACCAAATATGGTTATCATTTAACTTTTATTTTGTTAGATGCATGCAAATATGTTATATGATGACGTCATCAGTTAATAATTTTCGTGCTTTACTCTAAAAGGTTTATTTTATCTACACCATACTAGATATTTAACCGTTTCACTCAACACTATAGATCACAATTGGTATTAGCAGAAACCAGACCTGGAATAGTGGAGGTTTAGAGAGGGGGTTTCGAAAATTTAAAATGACTCCGTTATTATGAGTCGGTTCGTAAAATATTATAGATCAAATCTTGTTAAACTACTGATGGCGTAGAATTGTTGTTCTTTGCATTATTCGTAACTCAGGAATCGAGTAAGTTATTCGCACTTTCTTGTATTCTGCCTTCAGTAATCCCCCATCCCTCCTTCTACGCATCGGTTATTTATATATAAATAGAAAATATGAGGTGAGATAAGATCACAAGTGTGTTATACCAGAAAGTGGAAAATCTGCTTGGTATAAGCAGCCCCTGCGTGACGGACTTTTTCTTTTTGTCGGTGATATTACTTTCGTTACAGATTTTATTAATTTTGTTCTTTTTTCCCGAATGTCAAAAAAGAGATTACAAACTTCATGAAGAGGATATCTTTGAAAGAAACCCTCAAAATGAGGGGCAGCTAATTGACGCAGCACAAAAGTCAAATATAATTACAGAAACAAATATCTAAATCGGTCGAAGGAAGACCTACTGAATTGATTGAGCCGTATTTGGGAGATTTTCAGGGGACAATCGTTTAGCGTGTGGGTGGCGACCCCCTACAGCCCTTGTGGTCAAACTATTTGGGCTCCATCAGCTGTTTTTATAAGAGACTCTCATTCTTATAACCAATCACTCTACGGGAGATGGCTGAGAGTTGGATCCTTTTCCCTGCGGGGTTCCACTTCGATAGAGACCTCACCAGTTGCTGGGGCTTCTGTTCATCTTGACGTACCATTTCCACTTTGGGGTTAAGCCACATAATAGTACCTTTCCATGGAATAGTTCTCAATCACATAACCTCAACTTAAAAGGAGGGTTTGTCGTTTATATCTAGCTCTCTTTTACGAGTCAGATTTCCGAAAGAGAAATAAGCTTAATCAAATTTCAAAATATATATCCAAGTAATAAAATAAATAATTATAAAATCATTTCCACAGCCAATTCCATATTAGATCTTGGTAGGAAAAGGCATACAGGGAATCGTCAGCCCCACCCCACCCCCGGCTTGGCAATGCCCAATAATCTAAAATGAGACCATTTAAATATTTAAATCATAAAAAATATCTTAAGGGTAATCAACTACTGTGTTGTACTCATGAAGCGATATTCGAAAACATTTGGCAAATGCCCATCGATTCTATCCAGGATATGAAGAAAATAAGGTCCCTTCAAAATGATAACTTTATATACATGTATATAATATACACACACTTCCCTGATATGAATGAATCCCAATTTTTCAATGATCATTTCAAGCTCGATGTAGAAGCGTTATCTGTTCAACTAAAAATCATATTTGTTATTGGCTGAAATCGGACCAGGAGTTTCAATTCAGGAGGAAAATTCAAAAATCTCTTGATATTATGAGTCTGATCGAAGAACGTTATCGTTTGTTGTTCAATATTTTTTTTTATCTATTTCAAATAGTAAAGTAGTGAGTTATTTGCATTTTTTAATTTTTAGCCTGCAGTTAATCTTACTTTGTAACCATCTGACCAAACACAAATTACAACCGTCAGAGCGTTAACTGACAAATGTATATATATATATATATATATATATATATATATATATATATATATATATATATATATATATATATACCTATATATATATATAAAATTGTAACCTCTGTCTGTACATTGATTTTTTTCACGAAATTTCACGATAACTTTTCGTTTCACATGTCATAGGCACCATATCTGCATTTTAGCAGATTTCCCTTAAGGGAAATCAGCTATTGAGGTCGTACTCATGACGCGATTTTCGAAAATTTTCTTCAAATGTCCATCGATCCTGCCCAGGAGATGACGAAAATGAGGTCCGTTCAAAATTATATATATATATATATATATATATATATATATTTGTCTGTTAACGCTCTAGCGGTCGCAATTTTTGTTTTATCGTTACGAAACTCGATATTTAACCGTTTTATGTAAAAAGACAGATCAAGTTCGTTAATGGCTGAAATCGGACCAGAGGGAGGGGGGGTTTAGAGGGGGGGATTTTCGAAAATTTAAAATATCTCCATTATTATGCATCGGATCGAAAAATTGTATAGAATCAATCTTATTGCAAATTAAATTTACTATAAATATTGTTATATACATTTATTCTCTATCTTTAATATTAACTCAGATATTTGCATTTTTATGAAGTCTATGGTGGGGTATAGTTCGGATTATGTCGGCCATCTTCGTCGTTTCTCGGCTCAGGCGGAGCTTCTTCTAACCTGGCGTTTTTAACCTTACCTTACCTTCCTTACTTTGTGAGATTTATGCAAATACGTTTTGTTCATCCGCCACCCCCCCCCTTCTTTAGTTCTTGGACTACTGAAATTTGAGTTATTAAAATATAAATTATTCTTACAATTCAGAAGCCGTTTCAGTTGGGTATTTATTTTAATTAACTGAAAGATTTCTCTATATCTAATCACGGTGGTATTGTGTTACCAGTATGCAGATTTCTCTATTGTAAAACTTCACAGGGGAAATCTGCTTAGTTTACGCAGCCCCTGCGTGACGGACTTTTGTTTCTTTCGTGTATGTTTGTTTGTTTGTTTGTTACCTTTTCACGCATAAACGGCTGAACCGAATTTTATGAAACTTGGTATGTATATTACTACTAACCAAACTTAGACTTTAGGCTATATTAATTTTCTCTGAGACGAACAGGAGTGGGGGTTATAAGGGAAGCCTGAAATTAAAAATAGCGATATTTTGTTTTCTATTGGTTTTTCACCAAATATGCACATAACAAAAGTTGTTTATTTTGATATTTAGAGTAACTTTTGTTATATACACTTTTGTCGTATATCGAAGTTTAAATGCGTTATATGCTAAAAATTATAGCGGGAGTCAACAATATTATTTGCCGAAAAAGACTCAACCGAACTAAATAAAACTCGGTATGTGTATTATCAGTGAGGCCTTCATTATAATAAGCCATACCAACATTTCTATGGACGAGGAGGAGTGGGGGTTATAGGGGAAGCCTGAAATTAAAAATAGCGATATTTCGTTTCCTATTGGTTTTTTCGCAAACATAAACATAACAAAAGTTGTTTATTTTGTTATTTGGAGTATCTTTTGTTATATACACTTTGGTCGTATACCTAAGTATAAATGAGTTATACGTTAAAACGTTAGCGGGCACTAACGGCTGAACCGAACTTAACAAAACTCGGTATGTCAATTAGCATTAATTCTTCCATGATTATAAGTTATATTAAAATATTTAGGTTCGAACGGGAGGGGGGTTATAAGGGAGGCCTGAAATAAAAATTCACCATATTTACATGTATAAGAGACGGGAAATATAAAAATATCGAAGACTGTGAAGCCTTATCGAACAAATAATTCTATTATTAGCAAATCCACGGCAACGACGGGTATCAGTCCTAATCACTGGGACGGGTAAATGTCAAAATATTGTGTAATGTAAAGCCTGCTAAAAAATACCATCACCATTCAGCCTCAAATGAATCCCCGGGCGAAGCCGGGTATCTGAGCTAGTATATATCTATATATATATATAAAATTGTAACCTCTGTCTGTACATTGATTTTTTTCGCGAAATTTCACGATAACTTTTCGTTTCACATGTCATAGACACCATAACTGCATTTTGTTTCTTTGGTGTCTGTTTGTTTGTTTGTTTATTTGTTTGTTTGTTTGTTACCTTTTCACGCATAAACGGCTGAACCGAATTTTATGAAACTTGGTATGTATATTACTACTAACCCAACTTAGACTTTAGGCTATATTAATATCCTCTGAGACGAACAGGAGTGGGGGTTATAAGGGAAGCCAGAAATTAAAAATAGCGATATTTCGTTTCCTATTGGTTTTGCGCCAAATGTGGTCATAACAAAAGTTGTTTATTTTGTTATTTAGAGTAACTTTTCTTATATACACTTTTTTCGTATACCGAATTATAAACGAGATATACGCTAAAACCTATAGCGGAAGTGAACAATTTTTTTTGGGACAAAAGACCGAACCGAAATAAATAAAACTCGGTATATGTACTAGCACAAACGCTTTCATTATAACAAGCGATACCAACATTTCTAGGAACGGGCAGGAGTGGGGGTTATGAGGGAAGCCAGAAATTAAAAATAGCGATATTTTGTTTCCTTTTAGTTTTTCGGCAAATATGAACATAACAAAAGTTGTTTATTTTGTTATTTAGAGTAACTTTTGTCATATTCATTTTTGTCTTTTAACAAATTATAAACGAGATATACACTATAAACTAAAGCGAGAGTCAACTATTTCATTGGGCGCTAACGATTAAATCGAATTTAAAAAAACTCGGTATGTCAATTAGCATTAATTCTTCCATGATTAAAGCTATATTAAAATTTTTAGGTTAGAACGGGAGTGGGGGTTATAAGAGAGGCCTGAAATAAAAATTCGCGATATTTCATTGTCTATTTGTTTTTCGACAAACATGCACATAACAAAAGTTGTTTACTTTGTTATTTAGATTAACTTTTGTTTTATACATTTCTCCAGGAACAATGTATGGAGCAAGTAATTTGAGTAGAAATATTGATATGCTCAACAATTCATTTCAATTTGAACAATGAGGTACCTCACCTGGAAAAATTAATTCAAATCTATGTTAATATTTTGTCCTTAATAACTGAAATCAATGCATTATGCACAGGAGACGGGAAATATGACAATTTGGAGGGCAGTGAAGACTTACATAAAAAATTAATTTTATTGTTAACAAATGCCAACAACGGGTATTAACCCTAAACACTGCGACGGGTAAATGTCAAAATATTGTGCAAAGTAAAGCCTTGCCAAAAAAATTCCATCACAATTCAGCCTCAAATCAATTCCCGGGCGAAGCCGGGTATCTGAGCTAGTATATATATAAAATTGTAACCTCTGTCTGTACATTGATTTTTTTCGCGAAATTTCACGATAACTTTTCGTTTCACATGTCCTAGACACCATAACTGCAATTTGTTTCTTTGGTGTCTGTTTGTTTGTTTGTTTATTTGTTTGTTTGTTTGTTACCTTTTCACGCATAAACGGCTGAACCGAATTTTATGAAACTTGGTATGTACATTAGTACTAACCCAACTTAGACTTTAGGCTATATTAAAATTCTCTGAGATAAACAGGAGTGGGGGTTATAAGGGAGGCCTGAAATTAAAAATAGCGATATTTCGTTTCCTATTAGTTTTTCGTCAAATATGAACATATCAAAAGTTGTTTATTTTGTTATTTAGAGTAACTTTTGTTATATACACTTTTTTCATATACCGATTTATAAACGAGATATACGCTAAACCCTACAGCGGAAGTGAACAATTTTATTTGGGACAAAAGACCCAACCGATCTAAATAAAACTCGGTATGTGTATTAGCACTAATGTTTTCATTATAATAAGCCATACCAACATTTCTAGGGACGGGCAGTAGTTGGGGTTGTAAGGAAGGCCTGAATTTAAAAATAGCGGTATTTCGTTTTCTATTCGTTTTTCGGCAAATATGAACATAACAAGAGTTGTTTATTTTGTTATTTAGAGTAACTTTTGTTATATAAACTTTTTTCGTATACCGAATTATAAACGAGATATACGCTAAAACATATAGCGGAAGTGAACAATTTTATTTGGGACAAAAGACCCAACCGACCTAAATAAAACTCCGTATGTGTATTAGCACTAATGTATTCATTATAATAAGCCATACCAACATTTCTAGGGACGGGTAGTAGTTGGGGTTGTAAGGAAGGCCTGAATTTAAAAAAAGTCCGTCACGCAGGGGCTGCGTAAACTAAGCAGATTTCCCACATGAAGTTTTACAATAGAGAAATCTGCCTAATAATAACCTATTCTCAGGAGGACGAATAGTTAGTGAAACGGTCACACTAGCGCTAGTGCGCTCGCCGGAAACTCCCGAACATAGCCGACCAGACTCAAAATACAAATCCAAATATCTCGGTTAATATTAAAGATACAGAATAAATGTATAGAACAATATTTATAGTAAATTTAATTTGCAATGAGATTGGTTCTATACAATTGTTTGATCCGACGTATGGTAACGGAGATATTTCGAATTTTCGAAAATCCCCCCCTCTAAACCCCCCCTCCTAATGGTCCGATTTCAGCCATTAACGAACTTGATCTTCCTTTTTACATAAAACGATTAAATTCCGAGTTTGGTAACGATCAAACAAAAATTGCGACCGCTAGAGCGTTAACAGACAAATATATATATATATATCTATATATATATATATATATATATATATATATATATATATATATATATATATAATTTTGAACGGACCTCATTTTCGTCATCTCCTGGGTAGGATCGGTGGACATTTGAAGAAATTTTTCGAAACTCGCGTCATGAGTACGACCTCAATAGCTGATTTCCCTTAAGGGAAATCTGCTAATAGCGGTATTTCGTTTTCTATTGGTTTTTCTGCAAATATGCAAATAACAAAAGATGTTTATTGTGTTATTTAAAGTAACTTTTGTTATATACACATTTTTCGTATACCGAATTATAAACGAGATATACAGTAAAACTAAAGTAATTTGAGTAGAAATATTGATATGCTCAACAATTCTGTCCAATATGAACTACCAGGTACCTCACCGCGAAAAATTAATTCAAATCTATGTTAATATTTTGTCCTTAATAGCTGAAATCTATGCATAATGCACAGGAGACGGGAAATATGACAATATGGAGGACAGTGAAGTCTTACATAAAAAAAGTCCGTCACGCAGGGGCTGCGTAAACTAAGCAGATTTCCCACGTGAAGTTTTACAATAGAGAAATCTGCCTAATAACAACTGTAGTAGTAAGAAACCTCTAAACCTAAAAAACATTATTTAGGGCGTAATAACCCAGTAGTTTCTAGCCCAAAAAACAGTTAACCTAACCTCTAAACCTATTCACGAGGGACGATAGTTATGGAAACGGCCGCCAGAGCTCTCGTCGGAAACTCCGAACATAGCCTATTGGTGACACGCAGAATACAAATGCAAATATCTCGGTTAATATTCAAGATAGAGAATTAATGTATAAAACATTATTTGTAGTAAATTTAATTTGCAATAAGATTGGTTCTATACAATCTTTTGATCCGACGTATAGTAACGGAGATATTTCGAATTTTCGAAAATCCTCCCCTCTAAACCCCCCCTCCCACTGGTCCGATTTCAGCCGTTAACGAACTTGATCTTTCTTTTTACATAAAACGCTTAAATATGAAGTTTGGTAAGGATCAAACAAAAATTGCGACCGCTAGAGCGGTAACAGACAAATATATAGATATATATATATATATATATCTATAGAGATATATATAGATATATATATAGAGAGATATATATATACCGTTTTGACCGGAACTCATTTTCGTCCTCTACTAGGTAGGATCTATGGACATTTGAAGAAAAATGTCGCAAATTCCGTCATGAGTACAACCTCAATAGCTGATTTCCCTTAAGGGAAATCTGCTAAAACGACGGGTATAAACCCTAAACACTGGGACGGGGAAATGTCAAAATATTATGCAAAGTAAAGCCTTGCCAAAAAAAAACCATCACCATTCAGCCTCAAATGAATTCCCGGGCGAAGCCGGGTATCTGAGCTAGTATATATATATATATATATATATATATATATATATATATATATATATATATATATATATATATATATAAAATTGTAACCTCTGTCTGTACATTGATTTTTTTCGCGAAATTTCACGATAACTTTTCGTTTCACATATCATAGACACCATAACTGCATTTTGTTTCTTTGGTGTCTGTTTGTTTGTTTGTTTGTTACCTTTTCACGCATAAACGGCTGAACCGAATTTTATGAAACTTGGTATGTATATTACTACTAACCCAACTTAGACTTTAGGCTATATTAATATTCTCTGAGACAAACAGGAGTGGGGGTTATAAGGAAAGCCAGAAATTAAAAATAGCGATATTTCGTTTCCTATTGGGTTTTTGGCAAATATGAACATAACAAAAGTTGTTTATTTTGTTATTTAGAGTAACTTTTGTTATATGCACTTTTGCCGTATACGGTAGTATAAATGAGTTATACGCTAAAACCTATAGCGGGAGTCCACAATTTTATTTGGCACAAAAGACTCAACCGAACTAAACCAAACTCTGTATTTGAATTAGCACTAATGCCTTCCTTATAATAAGCCATACTATTTCTAGGGACGGGCAGGAGTGGGGGTTATAAGGGAAGCCAGAAATTAAAAATAGTGATATTTTGTTTCCTATTGGTTTTTCGGCAAATATGAACATAACAAAAGTTGTTTATTTTGTTATTTAGAGTAACTTTTGTTATATAAACTTTTTTCGTATACCGAATTTTAAACGAGATATACGCTAAAACCTATACGGAAGTGAACAATTTTATTTGGGACAAAAGACCAACCGAAATAAATAAAACTCGGTCTGTGTATTAGCACTAACGCCTTCCTTATAATAAGCCATACTAACATTTCTCGGGACGGGCAGGAGTGGGGGTTAAAAGGGAGGCCTGAAATTAATTATAGTGATATTTCGTTTCTTATTGGGGTTTCGGCAAATATGCACATAACAAAAGTTGTTTATTTTTTATTTAGAGAAATTTGCTCAACAATTCTGTTCAATATGAACTACCAGGTACCTCAGCTGGAAAAATTAATTCATATGTTAATATTTTGTCCTTAATAGCTGAAATCTATGCTTATGCACAGGAGACGGGAAATATGACAATTTGGAGGGCAATGAAGACTTACATAAAAAATTAATTTTATTATTAACAAATGCCAACAACGGGTATTAACCATAAACACTGGGACGGGTAAATGTCAAAATATTGTACAAAGTAAAGCCTTGCCAAAAAAAAAATACCATCACCATACCAGCCTCAAATCAATCCCCGGGCGAAGCCGGGTATCTGAGCTAGTATTTATATAAAATTGTAACCTCTGTCTGTACATTGATTTTTTTCTCGAAATTTCACGATAACTTTTCGTTTCACTTGTCATAGATTGTTTGTTTGTTTGTTACCTTTTCACACATAAACGGCTAAACCGAATTTTATGAAACTTGGTATGTATATTACTACTAACCCAACTTAGACTTAAGGCTATATTAATTTTCTCTGAGATGAACAGGAGTGGGCGTTATAAGAGAGGCCTGAAATTAAAAATAGCGATATTTCGTTTCCTATTGGTTTTTCGGCAAATATGCACATTATAAAAGTTGTTTATTTTGTTATTTAAAGTAACTTTTGTTATATACACTTTCGTCATATACCGAAGTGTAAATGCGTTATACGCTAAATATTATAGCGGGAGTCAAAATATTATTTGGCACAAAAGACTCAATCGAACTAAATAAAACTCGGTATGTATATTAGCACTGACGCCTTAACTGAAACAAATAGTATGCACAATCATAACAATAAGACGTTAATGATAATATCAACTATGCTTAAATGTGCTCGGATTGGCTTTAACAGGAAATATGTTCATTATAGATATTATTTAATCGTAATAGATGCTAGCCATGATTATGGTGTGGATTATTCAAAAACAGTGAGTCACAAAAAGTGGAGAGGAATAGATTATTCCTCCATTTATTCTTCATTACTAAAATTTCTTTTCTATTAGTCCCAAAAGTTACCCCTTAGAATTAGCTAATTCGGAAAAACAATGTCGTGGAGGGAAGTGTAATTGTACACATTGAAGTCTTGCTATAATAATACCAACATTAGTCAGTCAACAATGATTTCCCAGGCATCGCCGGGTACCTTAGCTAGTATATATATAGTTTTGAACGGACCTCATTTTAGCAGGTATTTTTCCTTCAGGAAAATAAGGAAAAATATTTTCATATATCCTTCGATCCTACCCAAGAGATAAAGAAAATAAGACTCGTTAAAACTATATGTATATAGAGTATCAATTGTTTTTCTATACATTTTTTCGTAGCTCTAATATTTAGGGAGTTATTCGTACTTTCTCTTTTTCAGCTTTTAGCAAACCCCCACATCTTCTCATTACATTTTTACTTATATACAGAATAGATATAGAAAATATATGTTGAGATGAGATCAATATAGTGCTTTACTACCTCGTGGGAAATTTGCTTAGTTTACGCAGCTCCTGCGTAATGGAACTTTTGTTATGTAACTCAAAATTGTTTTTTTCATTATGAATTTTAGTAGATTCAGCATGTTTTGTACTTTTAGGCATTCTTATATTGAGGTTCTATTATTAAAATCAGTTTAGGAGTGGTTTATTATCAAGAAATATATTTATGTTATCCCAAAAGGTCAGATAGCATATTACTTCAGTATATTAGCAGATAAGAAGTCTTTATGAATCCTGGAGTAAGCAAATTTTCAACTTCTTGAATAACACACTCATTATGCCATCTCTATTTCTTCCTTAGTAAGAAACCTATAGAACCCAAAGTTGAAATTCAAGCTGGGCGTGGAATATTGAACGAAACTCTTATAAATCCCTATCCAGTTAAAAAGAAGAAAATAAATAACTATGGTAAATTCATTTTCTTTACTGAATCCTTCCAGTTATTTAATGTGAAAAATTAAAAGACGGTGAGGCAGAATGGTTTGATATGCAAAACACAATGGTCACTGTTTCTAAAATTTTAAAAGACCAATGAGTAGAAAGAGGGGGGGGGGGTTAGCTGAAGGACGCGAAACAAAAAAGTATTAAGAGGGAGATATTTCGAATTTTCAACAATCTCCCTCTTCACCTTCCCGCCTGTCTGATTTCAACTAATTTAATCTTTAGTTTTTTATAAAACGTTTAAATATCGAGCTTGGTAACGATCAAACAATAATTACATACTAAATTATATATGCTATGACTCCATAGGCTGACAGACGTGCCTGAATTGTGGAAGGTAGAGACCCTGGTGAGTGCGTGATGTAGTAGCTACTGCAGGGGGTACGGACCAACCACATAACAATGCTCACCCACCAATCAGGGAATCTCAATGCCCATAGAGGTGAAACCCACAAAAGAGGGCCCACCCACGTTTCGTCGGTTTATAACTACTTTATTTATTACTTCCAAACGGCACTTAATCAGTTTTTTTAATTATACATAACAATAGTAAACTCAACGTTCTCAAAAACATGAAAACAAAGTGTCGTTGGTTCAAAAAAGTTCAACTTGATTTATATGAGAGTATAATTAAAAATACTGTACATTTAAGAAAGTTGTGAAAAGATGAGAACATAAGATTTCAGGAAAAAAAATAGGAACGGTATTCACGGAGGAAAGGAGAAAGGCAACATCAGAGAGAATGAAGGAATATCGGAAGAAACGCAAGGATTCACAATGATAAAATGGAACTACACTCGTACATACAGATCTTAGACGGAGAAATATTTCTGTCTTGGGGAAACTTTCCTGAATTTCACACACATTCATACAACACGTTATAGCAAACAGTGCAGGTATACAGCATGCAGGTAATCTCTATTTCTCCCTTTCTAAGTATCGTTTCATAGAAGACAGACTCGTATGTTAAAGGAAAATTCAGGTGGGCACGAAATGTTTAGTGATACATGGACTGCAGTGAAAATCGGGTGGATATGAGAAATAATTATCTGAAAAATACTTTAAGAAGTCATTATGAGAATTGAGAAAGACTTGTTGAATTTTGAACTTTATGAGAGGTTGTTTGATGAATTTATCAGTTGTGAAAGGGTTGTAGTCTGTCCGATGATAACGTTGCTGGTATGGTACAAGTTGAAGAGGGAACAAGATTTGAGGGTTATCCCTTAATAGCTTTCGCAGTTTTGTCAGCTCCTTGCAGAAGAATGTAGAGAAGGTGGCAAAAAAAAAAATCAAAATCAAGTGTTATGTCAGCCAACTTTAAAAAACGGGCACAGGGAAAGGATATTAGAAAATCTTGAAAGAGCATTTCGAAGCTACTTCAGGAGTAATTGTGAACGTATAGTCATTATTGATTAGCCAAGTTAAACCTTTAACAAACGTTGAAATGTTATGACCTTTATACCTATGACTTTTATGAAAATTGGGGTAAGTTAGCGACTAACTTTGAGGTGCCTGAGCACATTGCTCTCTTTTGAAATAATCTCGAGAACCAGTATCCAGAACAGTACGTATTGTGATGAATATCACTAAAGTTCTGAAGTTTAACCTGAGTATTCTCCCTCAGTTCACTAAAAATATGTCAATTAGTGAGTTTATTGCAATTACGATTTGTTTAAGGTGATGGGATAGGGGACGTGGAAGCTTTATCTTGAGCAGTAGTATTAGCAGATGAACCTGTTGTTAAAGTTCCGATGTTGAATATTATGTTGACGAAGTTTAAATTTTAGCTGAGTCTGAAACGAATTATTAGCACTGGCATTGCAAATTGATTAGCCTGAACATTTGCGATAAAAGTGAGTAGTCTCAATTTTGTATTAGTTAGAACTCACAATAAGGTGCATTTCATATGAGTGGAGAATATGAATATATTGTCTGCCTAGTGTAAACACACAATGGTCGTTAGAGACCTGTACCTGAGCAAGTGAAGTTGCTCTCTTCGTCCACACTCCCATCCATAAGCTTCGGCTGAGGGCAATACATTGAACCTGTGTCCGAAATAGATTAACAGTGTAAAAAAGGACGCAACGGAGTTTCACGCAGTGGACTAAAAGTCACAGCCCTACTGGAGCAGGCACGTTATGGCGGCTAAATGTCTTCAAGATCTAAAAATTTAACCCAAAAAAAGTCATATACCGTATATTAAACTCGGAATCTTTGTCACAACAGCCCAATGCCAGCAAAAAAATCCGTTGATTAATTCCGATCTCTCCAGTTTTTAAAAGGAGCTGTTTACATTTATTTGGAGTAGGACAATTGGTATGGAGATGCAGACTTATAAAGACAGAACTTTATATTAATTGTCACACTAATCTATCTGGTGTAATTAGTAGAGTATTGGCTGCCAAAGATAACCAGCCTCGAGTTCGAGTCCTGACAGTTTGAAAGAATATTCTTTATTGGAGTATTTTATCAGTTTCTTTCACGGATATCAATTTATTTTTTGAATATGAAAGTAAGAAACTTCATGATACACATTCTTATGATAATCATTTCTTTGATCCAGTTAGCATTGGCATAGACCACAGATAATAAGTAAGCTGCCTATTAATCTAGAACTAACTGAAGAAAAGGAAAAAAAAAATGAAAGAGTAAACAATATGAAATGAAGATAGCCGAAAGGGCATGCCATTACTACTGATTGTAAAAATAGACGAAAAAGAAAAACCTAAATAGGTATGGTGCGGTGCACCGCCTCGAGGTAGACTGTGGGTGGTCTGCCGGCTATATTAGGGTGTCATTGCACTAACTAGACTTGGGATTTACTCCTACCTCGCTGGTTCATTCCTCTACTTACTACGTCACTAACAGCAGGCAAATTGCTCCAAGGAAGAATAATGGCCCTAACAACTACGAGGAAATTATGATTATACCTTCCCTAAAACTATAATTACACTTTTTTAGCTAAGGTCTGCCATATCTTTCAATTAGTTAATTCATGCTTTGATGGAGATATTCCAATTAGATTCAGGTTGATTGGCCTTTAATTTTACTGGAGTTTAGGAATAAATTATTTGATGTCGGGTTCATACAATAATAATTAGCAGATTGTTATAAAACAAGATAATAAAAGTGAGAACATTTTAGGCATGTCATAAAAATGATGGGATCATAAAGTGTTTAACTTAAAACTAAAGTCGGGAAACAGATTCTAAATTCTAAAAACAAATTCGTGCATGTTTACCTAACAAAACTTGTTACCTTAACTGAAATGAAAGGTCGGATGTATCTTGAGATAAAATGAAAGGGTTAATTAGTGCTTAATTATACACACACACACACACACACACACACACACACACACACACACATATATATATATATATATATATATATATATATATATATATATGTATATATATATATATATTTATATATAACTATTAATATACTAGCTAAGGTGCCCGGCGTTGCTTGTCTATATAAGTCATAACCATGGATGGTATTCAGTAACCCAAAACCGATCCATAGCACAGCTAAAGCAGCTAGTACATAATAACCGTTATTAAAAATACCCTTTTGTATGTCTGGAAAGTAAACTTTATATTCATAATGGTACATAGTATGTTCAGTGAAGTATAATATATTAACGGAGCAGTGTTAATAAGTAGCAGACATAACTGGGTACTTCCCCCCCCCCCTCCTCCGTCCAGCAAGTACATTCCACCTGCCTTCATCATTTTATATTATTTACTAGCTCAGATACCCGGCCTCGCCCGGGAATTCATTTGAGGCTGAATGGTGATAATATTTTTTTGGCAAGGCTTGACTTTGCACAATATTTTGACATTTACCCGTCCCAGTGTTATACGGGTTAATACCCGTCGTTTCTGTGGATTTGTTAATAATAAAATTAATTTTTTATGTAAGACTTCACTGTCCTCCATATTGTCATATTTCCCGTTTCCTGTGCATTGTGCATAGATTTTAACTATTAAGGACAAAATATTAACATACATTAAAATTAATTTCTCCAGGTGCTGTACCTGGTAGTTCATATTGAAAAGATTTGTTGAGCAAATTTCTCTAAATAACAAAATAAACAACTTTTGTTATGTGCATATTTGCCGAAACCCCAATAAGAAATGAAATATAACTATTATTAATTTCAGGCCTCCCTTATAACCCCCACTCCTGCCCGTCCCTAGAAATGTTGGTATGGCTTATTATAATGAAACCGTTAGTGCTAATGCACATACCGAGTTTTATTTATTTCGGTTGGGTCTTTTGTCCCAAATAAAATTGTTCACTTCCGCTATAGGTTTTAGCGTATATCTCGTTTATAATTCGGTATACGACAAAAGTGAATATGATAAAAGTTACTCCAAATAACAAAATAAACAACTTTTGTTATGCGCATAATTGCCTAAAATTCTATAGGAAATGAAATATTGCTATTTTTAATTTCAGGCCTCCCTTTTACCCCCACTCCTGCCCGTCCCTAGAAATAATGGTACAGCTTATTATCATGAAGGAGTTAGTGTTAATTCACATACGGAATTTTATTTAAATCGGTTGGGTCGTTTGTCCCAAATAACATAGTTCACTTCCGCTATAGGTTTTAGCGTATATCTCGTTTATAATGCGGTATACGAAAAAAAGGTATATAACAAAAGTTTCTCTAAATAACAAAATAAACAACTTTTGTTATGTGCATATGTACCGAAAAACCAATAGAAAACGAAATATCGCTATTTTTAATTTCATGCTTCCCTTATAACCCCCACTCCTGTTCGTCTCAGAGAAAATTAATATAGCCTAAAGTCTAAGTTGGGTTAGTAGTAAAATACATACCAAGTTTCATAAAATTCGGTTCAGCCGTTTATGCGTGAAAAGGTAACAAACAAACAAACAAATAAACTTACTTGTTATAAACTGGATATGCCAACAACAGGAAATAAGGCTGAATTACAAAGGCGGTTGACAGATGAACTCCAGAGACGAGGAATCGATATAAGTACACACGAGTTTGACGATAAAGAAGACATTGCTGTAAGTAATCCTATCTCAGGTAGCAATTTGGACTTGAATGCAATCTTAGCCGCTATGATGGAAAATAACCAGAAACTCTTAGCGGGAGTAAGACAAGAATTTCAAGAAGCTTCTAGAGCTAATTACGAGAAATTAGAAGAAGCTTCTAAAAGTAACAGCGAGAAAATCTTAGCGGAAGTCAGACAAGAATTCCAGGAAGCTTCTAAGAGTAACAGTGAGAAAATATTAGCGGAAGTCAGACAAGAATTCCAGGAAGCTTCTAGAGCTAATTACGAAAGATTAGAAGAAGCATCTAGAGCTAATTGCGAGAGGTTAGAAGAAAAATTCCAGGAAACTTCTAGAACAACAAACCAAAAACTCCACGAAATATCAGAAGTGTTGGACAAACGAGTTAATTATTGCTTCTGCTGGCTCACATTGACCTATTTCAAAATTTTTGTTAATGATCTTCTCATTGTTGGATAGGTTAAGTACTCTCACCGGAACTCGTCCATCGTCGCAGGTTTTCACGAGGGCTTTAGCTGTTATAATGTCATCTTTAAGTTCTTTAGGTTCTACTACCCACAACCGGTTATCCTCACAATCTTCTTCCACACGCGCCCATACTAAGGTTTCCGACTGGGGTGGTAATTTTCTGGCGTCCGACGGTAAATATCCTCCTTACTGTGGTCTTGCTCTCATATCCAACATCCAAAGGTATCTCGACGTTGCGCCAGATCATAACTTGCTGACCCATATGCAGATTGATTCCGTGGACTATCATGAAGTCTGCACCGATGATCACTTCGTCCACTATGTCGGCGACAACAAATACATGATCGGCGCTAGTGTTGGCGATAGTCAGTCGAACCTTGGCTCTTCCATAGACGGTGGCTGATTCCCCAGTAGCAGTGCGCAGTCGTACAGTTCTCCAACGGTTCCACTGATCCTTTTACCAAATCGGGGCCTAATTATGGACTGCGACGCCCCTGTGTCTATGGTGAGGATCTGCTTCCTGCCGTTAATGAGCCCACGAGCTGTAAGGTATGCTATTCTGTTGTTGTATTATGGAAAATGGAGATTGTGGGGCCAGCGGTTGTAGGAGCTAGCTCTTGCCCCTCAGTGCTAGCTCGTTTTAGTTTAACGGTGTCTCTTGAGATTTGGGGTTATTTGTCCGTTTGTTCTCCCTTGGTGGCGAAACAGATCTTGACCTTTTCTTTGGAGCTTTACAGTTCCGTTGAAAATGGCCGGCCTTGCCACAGCTGTAGCACTTTGAGCGTGATCTGTTCCTTTGCTCCTCCATTATTCGCTTGACGAATTCTTCTATGTCACTCCTTGACATTTGGACGTCATTTTGAATATCAGCCTCAAGACGTCGCACCTTGAAGACTTGTGGTTTCGAAATTACTTTAGCGGTCTCCTGGGCTAGCGCATAAGAGATGGTTTCAGCAAAGGATGATTTTTGCATAGCACATACCGCGAATTTAACGTCTGGATCTCGTATACCATTCACAAATGCTTCAATCTTGAACTGATCCAAGAATGGATGATTTTCACCTGGGTACGTCAGCTGCACTAGACGTTCGATTTCCATGGCAAAATCTTGTAGCGTCTCGTTCGGTTTCTGCATTCTGCCCCGTAACTCCATCCGGTACAGTTCTCGCTTATGTTCACCGCCAAACTTGCGCTGTAAGGTCACCATGATGTTCTCATAATTATTTCTGCAAGCGGCCGGTAAACTCTCCAGGATTTCTGCAGCGGTCCCCTTCAGTGCCAAAATCAATTCTACCGCTTTCTCTTCATTATTCCATCTATTTCTACTGGCCACCGTCTCAAATTGGAATTTAAAAACGTTAAATGGTACATTACCGTCAAAAGTTGGGGTCTGTATCTTGCAGGAATGTTCTGAATTGAGCCTCACCGGACTCTCGCGAACATGTAGATTATCCATTTGGAATTGTAGCTCACGTATTTCCAATGGCTTCCACTCGTTTGCCCAATACTTCTGATATTTCGTGAAGTTTTTGGTTTGTTGTTCTAGAAGCTTCCTGAATTTCCTCGAGTCTCTCACAATTAGCTCTAGAAGCTTCCTGGAATTTTTCTTCTAACCTCTCGCAATTAGCTCTAGATGCTTCTTCTAATCTTTCGTAATTAGCTCTAGAAGCTTCCTGGAATTCCTGTCTGACTTCTGCTAATATTTTCTCACTGTTACTTCGAGAAGCTTCTTCTAATCTCTCGTAATTAGCTTTAGAAGCTTCTAAGAGTTTCTGGTTGTTATCTGTGATTTTTTCCATCATGGCGGCCAAAATTGAATTTAAATCTAAATTGCTGCTTGACCTAGGAGTACTTACAGTAATGTCTTCTTTATCGTCAAACTCGTGTGTACTTATATCGATTCCTCGTCTTTGGAATTCATATTTTTGTTGATTTTAATTTTGCAATCCCACTTCTGACACCAGTTGTTACGTTTTTGTATTACCAATACCAGTAATAAACGTTTATAATAAGAGTTCTTTTGGATTGCAAAATTAAATACTCGCAAGTTTCACAGTTTTTATCACTGCAAAATTTATTTCACAATGCACAATAAACTTGGTGATTATTCTTAATTACTACTCACAGTATACACTGATAGCGTTACTGTTCTTCAATGAGTCACAGTCCAATAATTCACTGAAATTCACAGAAAGACGGCACTGCACTGTCCTTTGCTTCGCGGCACTGCACTGTCTTCTACTTCGCGGCACTGCACTGTCCTTTACTTCGCGGCACTGCACTGTCTTAAACACGGCACTAAACTGTTACTTACAGTCACGGCACAACACTGTTCTTCTTATAAAAAAAACACTTTACCGCACTGTACTAAGTCGCACTGTAGCACTGATGTGACCATCAATATCGCTGAGCATAAACTGACTGTCCCGCAGCTTGCTGGTGCCTTATATATAGGTGGTCGGCATAGATCAAAGGGGAATGTTCTAGTTCATTCCAGGCTAGGCGGGACGAGCCCAGTAGCGTCTCGATCTCTTTGATCTACGCCGCCTTTCCAAATACGCGACTCTCTCTCTCTCTCTCTCTCTCTCTCTCTCTCTCTCTCTCTCTCTCTCTCTCTGAAGGATTATTCATCTATTTAATTTTCGCAACAATATATATATATATATATATATATATATATATATATATATATATATATATATATATACTAGCTCAGATACCCGGCTTCGCCCGGGAATTCATTTGAGGCTGAATGGTGATGGTATTTTTTAGCAGGGTCTACATTGCACAATATTTTGACATTTACTCGTCCCAGTGTTTAGGATTGATACCCATCTTTGCCACGCTTTAACAATTTCGAAAATTCAAAATATCTCTGTAATTATGACCTTATCGAAAATTGTTAAAGAACCAATTTTGTTAGCACACAATATTTGTTTTATTTTTTTTGTTGCTCAAATATTTAGTGATTATTCAAACTTTAGAAAACACTTACTTCGACTCATCGGATTTTTACTTAGAAAATTTATGTTCTGAAGAGATCAGTAGTGTCTCGTACCTGCACTTGGAAAATCTACTTAGTTTACGCAGCCTCAATTCTAATCATGTCATTTTCATTCAAGGCTATTATGTCACTATTTATTTTATAAAGGCTTCTAAGTAAGGAAAATCATAATATATGGCGTGCTCTGTGTCATTACTGTAGGAGGAAGTCTCTTAGTTTAGCAGCCCTACATGGCCATCTTTTTATTTATCTTTGCGAGTCTTTATATTTATGAACTTCGGTAAGTAGACGTCTTATTAATAAATTAACAAAACAGTGTATATTAACTAAGTTTTGAAGAGTATTCAGAAATAGGGAGCAGAATAATTGAAAGAAAATTTCATTTTTTGATACTGGCTTAAAAAATAAAACAGTCTTTATAGAAGTTGGCTTTTAGTGTCAAACTCTGTAGCCCTGTATTTCTTGCATTATCTTGCGCAGTTTCATTTCATTTATTTTTCATGGCGCTATAAGTTAGTTTAGTCTGGCTTTCCTTATCTTCATAACGAGTGCACATAATTTTTAACTTCGTGTCCAGCTTACTACAGCAATGCCAAGTGTTTCCTCTATATTCCTTGGATGTATCATGTCTTCCTTGGGTAGTTACTAGATAATTGGTCAACATATATTTATATTGCAGACGCACAGTGGGTCGGATGTCCGATCTAGGTGGAAAAAACTGCTAACTTGTTATTTTTTAATGATTTATGGTTTTATTATTATTATACAATTATTTAGTCGTAAATAATAACCACAATATATAAAGAAAATAATAACCACAATATATAAAGAAAAATCCAAAACATAGGTAACAATTGAAATCACTAAAAAAGAACAGTTAATGGGAGATATTATCAGTTATTATCGCTTTCTGAATCTTAATTTATATTAGAACTTGGAGGCTGCAAAAGCGATAGCACATCCTTATGTAAACGTTTTCGACTTTTCCTGGTCTCCTTCCTAAAAGAATTAATTAAAGGATCTGAAGTCACCAACAGCCTTAGTGCTAAATACGTATTTGTATCTATTCGAGAGCATTTCCGGGTATGACACTCTCGAAATCGCCTCAAATCTTTATTTCGAGACTCCTGAGCCTCGTCCTATAGCAGTCCGATAGACACAATGCACTTTTTAATTATTTGGCTGCTATGGGTCAACATTATATGAACAGTCACGGGCATGTAATACCGTGAATATGTACTTAGGTATAACATTCTAGTATCTTGAACGTATGTCTGGAATTTGTAGACATTAATCTCATAGCCAGATGACAAAGTAGTCAAGATGATGTAAAATCTTTTTAAAAGTTCGTCGTCTAATCCGGTTATAGTGGCACTTTTTTTCGTGGTTTTTGAAAAATCGTCTTGCCGTATTTCCGTCATTGCTTGTACCAATTCGGGTTTAGGTCTATCAATTATTAATCCCATTTCATCATTAAATTTTTTTTTGAATTTCCATTTTTCGATTTTTTATTTCTTCTTTGTGTATCATTGGTTGTGATAGCCCATTTTTTTTATAATAAGTCTGTAACTTATATGAATGAAGCATTCGAGTGACCTAATCCAGGCATGCAATGGGGAAATTCCAAAAATCATAATTTTCTTTGATATCATGAGATCCTAATGGATTAATAGCATTCATCAATTTAGGAGTTGCTCCACATATATAACATCTCTGACTTGACTTGGTCCCTGTTAGAGCATTACAAACTTTTCCGTCCACCATGGTCAGCAAAAATTTGTAATGAACATTGATATCCATATTTTCCAAAGTTACTTTAGTAGGTTGCAGCGACTCTATTTGTTGTTTAATTTTATTTGTTTCGGTGATAGTCAAATCGGTGGTTTCTTTGGAAAACATAAACTTTAGCGGCCTGTAGTTTCGAAGGAAAAAGATTACTCCAAACTAAATTTTCTACTCTACCTAATTCGTGCATTTTTACAGTAACACATGAATAAGAAAATAAATACTCATCATCGGCATCCTGGTCTTCAAATTTCTGCTTGTACCTACTATCACCACTGCTACCATCACAACCCCATTTACATATCATAACAAATGTTGTTTGAGAGGGGAAATTTTGAAAAACTTTGCTGTGGGCAAGAACAAGTCTCACAGTTGTCAAATCCACTATGGACTGTACATTGAAAGTGAACCAATGCTCTGTAACTACCATATCTCCAGGTCCCGATGGATAACAATCGTTTTTTTGTTTTTCCTAATTGATAATAAGATGGATATATTTTATGATTAATGTTTAATGCATGATTCCGAAGCAACTTATATGAATTTTTTGACAGCTTACAGTCAATGAAAATAGCTAACGCTTCTTCGTTAGTAAATGGGCGGGTTTCATTAAGTTTACTCATTCGAAGTTTTTTAATTTGAGTAGCTACATCAGATGAACAAAGAGCTACTTCTTTTATGATGTTAGCTGCATCACGTTTACCCGCCTTTCTTACAGCGACTTCAGAAGCAAACTCTATTTCATTTAAAGGTCTTTTTATAATATCTCCGTTTTAGTACAGCAGTCTTCAAATGGCTTAATTGGGACCTCCAGAAGTAGATAGCAGAGGTTCCTCTTCATCACATATACATATAAATGTGAATATTTTATCCAACCAAATAGTATTTTTTTTAAGAAACAAATCTTTGTATCGTCCAGCTTCTTGCCATTGAATTTTAATTTTTGACAACAAAAGGTTTAAATTACTGGTCAATTTTTCCAATGAATGTTGTTGGATATTTTTCACAGCAAATTGTGACAAAAGTCCGTCACGCAGGGGCTACGTAATCTAAGCAGATTTCCCATATGAAGTTTTACAGTAGAGAAATCTGCCCAATAACAGCTGTAGTAAGAAAGGATCTCTAAACCTATTCACAAGGGACGAATAGTTCCGGAAACGGCCACCAGAGCTCTCGGCGGAAAGTCCGGAACATGGCGGGGTTCCGCCGACCACACACACGATACAAATGCAAATATCTCGGCTAATATTCAAGATACAGAATAAATTTATAGAACAATATTTATAGTAAATTTAATTTACAATAAGATTGAACCTATACAATTTTTCGATCAGACGCATAATAACGGAGATATTTTGAATTTTCAAAAATCCCCCCTCTAAACCCTCCCCTCCCACTGGTCCGATTTCAGCCATTAACGAACTTGATCTTTCTTTTTACATAAAACGATTAAATTCCGAGTTTGGTAACGATCAAACAAAAATTACGACCGCTAGAGCGTTAACAGACAAATATATATATATATATATATACTAGCTCAGATGCCCGGCTTCGCTCGGGAAATCATTTGAGGCTGAATGGTGATGGTATATTTTTGGCAAGGCTTTACTTTGCACAATATTTTGACATTTACCCGTTCCAGTGTTTAGGGTTAATACCCGTTGTTGGCATTTGTTAATAATAAAATTATTTTTTTATGTAAAACTTCACTGTCCTGCATATTGTCATATTTCCCGTCTCCTGTGCATTATGCATAGATTTGAATTATTAAGGAGAAAATATTGACATACATTTGAATTAATTTTTTCAGGTGAGGTACCTGGTAGTTCATATTGAAAAGAAGAGTTGAGCAAATTTCTCTAAATAACAAAATAAACAACTTTTGTTATGTGCATATTTGCCGAAACCCCAATAGGAAATCATTATTATTAATTCCATGCCTCCCTTATAACCACCACTCCTGCCCGTCCCTAGAAATGTTAGTATGGCTTATTATAAGGAAGGCGTTAGTGCTAATACACATACTGACCTTTTTTATTTAGTTCGGTTGAGTCTTTTGTGCCAAATAAAATTGTTGTCTCCCGCTATAATTTTTAGCGTATAAAGTCTTTATACTTCGGTATACGATGATAGTGTATATAAAAAAAAAGTTTCTCTAAATAACAAAATAAACAACTTTTGTTATGTGCATATTTGCCGAAAATGCAATAGGAAACGAAATATCACTATTATAAATTTCAGACCTTCCTTATAACCCCCACTCCTGCTCGTCCCTAGAAATGTTAGTATAGCTTATTATAATGAAGGCGTTAGTACTAATTCACATTATCAGTTTGGTTTAATTCGGTTGAGTCTTTAGTGCCAAATAAAATTGTGGACTCCCTCTTTAGTTTATAGCGTATAACTCATTTATGCTTCCGTATACGGCAAAAGTGCATATTACAAAAGTTACTCTAAATAACAAAATAAACAACTTTTGTTATGTGCATATTTGTTAAAAAAGCAATAGGAAACGAAATATCGCTATTTTTAATTGCAGGCCTCCCTTATAACCCCCACTCCTGCCCCTCCCTAGAAATTTTAGTATGGCTTATTATAAGTACATCGTTAGTATTAATTCACATAGCGAGTTTGGTTTAGTTCGGTTGAGTCTTTTATGCCAAATAAAATTATGGACTCCCGCTATAGTGTTTAGCGTATAACTCATTTATACTTCCGTATACGGCAAAAGTGCATATAACAAAAGTTACTCTAAATTACAAAATAAACAACTTTTGTTATGGGCATATTTGCTGAAAAAGCAATAGAAAACGAAATATCGCTATTTTTAATATCAGGCCTCCCTTATAACCCCCACTCCTGTTCGTCTTAGAGAATATTAATATAGCCTAAAGTCTAAGTTGGGCTAGTAGTAATATACATACCAAGTTTCATAAAATTCGGTTCAGCCGTTTATGCGTGAAAAGGTAACAAACAAACAAACAAACAAATAAACAAACAAACAAATAAACAAACAAACAAACAAACAGACACCAAAGAAACAAAATGCAGTTATGGTGTCTATGACATGTGAAACGAAAAGTTATCGTGAAATTTCGCAAAAAAAATCAATGTACAGACAGAGGTTACAATTTTATATATATATAGATATATATATATATATATATATATATATATATATATATATATAAAATTGTAACCTCTGTCTGTACATTGATTTTTTTCACGAAATTTCACGATAACTTTTCGTTTCACATGTCATAGACACCATAACTGCATTTTGTTTCTTTCGTGTATGTTTGTTTGTTACCTTTTCACGCATAAACGGCTGAACCGAATTTTATGAAACTTGGTATGTATATTACTACTAACCCAACTTAGACTTTAGGCTATGTTAATATTCTCTGAGACGAGCGGGAGTGGGGGTTATAAGGGAGGCCTGAAATTAAAAATAGTGATATTTCGTTTCCTATTGCATTTTCGGCAATTATGCACATATCAAAAGTTGTTTAATTTGTTATTTAGAGTAACTTTTGTTATAAACACTTTTGTTGTATACCTAATTATAAAGGCGTTATACGCCAAGAAGTGATATAGCAGAAGTCAACAATTTTATTTGGCACAAAAGACAACCGAACTAAACCAAACTCGGTACGTGAATTAGCAGTAACGTCTTCCTTATAATAAGCCATTCTAACATTTCTAGGGACGGGCAGGAGTGGGGGTTATAAGGCAGACCTGAAATTAAAAATAGTGATATTTCGTTTCCTATTAGGGTTTTGGCAAATATGCACATAACAAAAGTTGTTTATTTTGTTATTTAGAGAAACTTTTGTCATATACACTTTTGTTGTATACCTAATTATAAAGGCGTTATACGCCAAAAAGTGATAGCAGAAGTCAACAATTTTATTTGGCCCAAAAGACTCAACCGAACTAAACCAAACTCGGTACGTGAATTAGCACTAACGTCTTCCTTATAATAAGCCATACTAACATTTCTAGGGACGGGCAGGAGTGGGGGTTATAAGGGAGGCAAACAAAGTTGTTTATTTTATTATTTAGTGAAATTTGCTCAACAATTCTTTGGAACTACAAGGTACCTCACCGAGAAAAACTAATTCAAATGTATGTTAATATTTTGTGCTTAATAATTCTAATCTATGCATAATGCACAGGAAACGGGAAATATGACAATATGGAGAACAGTGAAGTCTTACATAAAAAAATAATTTTATTATTAACAAATCCACAGAAACGACGGGTATTTAAACTAAACACTGGGACGGGTAAATGTCAAAATATTGTGCAAAGTAAAGCCTTGCCAAAAAAATACCATCACCATTCAGCCTCAAATGAATTCCCGAGCGAAGCCGGGTACCTGAGGTAGTATATATTAGGGATGGGTATCGATTAATCGATTAATCGTAATAATCGATTAATACTCCAAATAATCGGTGTATTTTTAATCGATGTTTACGATGCTTGATTACTCTGGTAATCGATGCATTAATCACGATTACTTAATCTTTTTTTTTCTTCTTTTCTTTTTCTTAAGTGAAAGTTGAGACTAATTTTTCATATTTTGAAGCTAATTGTTCAACTTTCTTACAATCGATTTTTTTTCAATACTAGCTACATTTCAATCAGCAAAACTTTGTTTTTTATTGTTATTGAGGATTAACTAACCTCTATCAATTATATTTTAACAATTGCAGTTACCAGACAATCGAAGGTTTTACACCTCTTTTTTGTTTGAGCTTACTAGCACATTTGAAAATTAACAAAAATATAAATTACATTTCAAAAATTAAAATTTAAAATTAAAAACCTTAATTCGTGGATGATCCACGAAACATGTACCCTGCTGAATAAATATGTTTAATGCAAACATAGATGTTTTTTAACAATATTTAGATTAAGTTTTTTAATTTTATACTTTTGAAATGTAATTTATATTTTTTTTTAATTTTTTTTTAATTTTTAAATGTGCTAGTAAGCTCAAACAAAAAAGTGGTGTAAAACCTACGATTGTCTGATAACTGTAAATGTTAAAAGATAATTGAAAGAGGTTAGTTAATCCTCAATAACAATAAAAAACAAAGTTTTACTGATTCAAATGTAGCTAGTATTGAAAAAAAATCGATTGTGGGAAAGTTGAACAATTTGCTCCAAAATAATCCTCAATAACAATATAAACATAACTAGCAATTAACATATATATAAATATTGAATTTTTTTTCTTGGTTTTTGTCGAATAATCGATTTTTTTGACGTCGATTAATCGACGTATCGATTAATTAGTGCAAAAATTAATCGGTTGTCAATAATCGATGTTTTGTAGTTCGATACCCATCCCTAGTATATATATCTATCTATATATATATATATATATATATATATATATATATAAAATTGTAACCTCTGTCTGTACATTGATTTTTTTCGCGAAATTTCACGATAACTTTTCGTTTCACATGTCATAGACACCATAACTGCATTTTAGCAGATTTCCCTTAAGGGAAATCAGCTATTGAGGTTGTACTCATGACGGAATTTTCGACATTTTTCTTCAAATGTCCATCGATCCTACCTAGTAGATGACGAAAATGAGGTCCGTTCAAAACTGTATATATATATCTATATATATATATATATATATATATATATATATATATATATATATTTGTCTGTTACCGCTCTAGCGGTCGCAATTTTTGTTTGATCCTTACCAAACTTCATATTTAAGCGTTTTATGTAAAAAGAAAGATCAAGTTCGTTAACGGCTGAAATCGGACCAGTGGGAGGGGGGGTTTAGAGGAGAGGATTTTCGAAAATTCGAAATATCTCCGTTACTATACGTCGGATCAAAAGATTGTATAGAACCAATCTTATTGCAAATTAAATTTACTATAAATAATGTTCTATACATTAATTCTCTATCTTGAATATTAACCGAGATATTTGCATTTGTATTCTGCGTGTCACCAATAGGCTATGTTCGGAGTTTCCGACGAGAGCTCTGGCGGCCGTTTCCATAACTATCGTCCCTCGTGAATAGGTTTAGAGGTTAGGTTAACTGTTTTTTGGGCTAGAAACTACTGGGTTATTACGCCCTAAATAATGTTTTTTAGGTTTAGAGGTTTCTTACTACTACAGTTGTTATTAGGCAGATTTCTCTATTGTAAAACTTCACGTGGGAAATCTGCTTAGTTTACGCAGCCCCTGCGTGACGGACTTTTGTATCTTTGGTGTCTGTTTGTTTGTTTATTTGTTTGTTTGTTACCTTTTCACGCATAAACGGCTGAACCGAATTTTATGAAACTTGGTATGTATATTACTATTAACCCAACTTAGACTTTAGGCTATATTAAAATTCTCTGAGACAAACAAGAGTGGGGGTTATAAGGGAGGTCTGAAATTAAAAATAGCGATATTTCGTTTCCTATTGGTTTTTCGACAAACATGCACATAACAAAAGTTGTTTATTTTATTCTTTAGAGTAACTTTTGACATATACATTTTTTACATATACCGAGTTATAAACGAGATATACGCTAAAACCTATACCGGAAGTGAACAGTTCTATTTGGGACAAAAGACCCAACCGAAATAAATAAAACTCGGTATGTGAATTAGCACTAAGGCTTCCTTATAATAGGCCATCCTAGCATTTCTAGGGACGGGCAGGAGTGGGGGTTATAAGGGAGGCCAGAAATTAAAAATAGCGATATTTCGTTTCCTACTGGTTTTTCGGCAAATATGAACTTAACAAAAGTTGTTTATTTTGTTATTTAGAGTTATAAAATTTAGAGTTATAAACGAGATATACGCTAAAACCTATAGGAGAAGTGAACAATTTTATTTGGGACATAAGACCCAACCGAACTAAATAAAACTCGGTATGTGAATTAGCACTATGGCTTCCTTATAATAGGCCATCCTAGCATTTCTAGGGACGGTCAGGAGTGCGGGTTATAAGGGAGGCCAGAAATAAAAAATATCGATTATTCATTTCCTACTGGTTTTTCGGCAAATACGAACATATCAAAAGTTGTTTATTTTGTTATTTAGAGTTATAAAATTTAGAGTTATAAACGAGATATACGCTAAAACCTATAGCAGAAGTGAACAATTTTATTTGGGACAAAAGACCCAACCGAAATAAATAAAACTCGGTATGTGTATTCGCACTAACGCTTTCATTATAACAAGCCATATCAACATTTCTAGGGACGGGCAGGAGTGGGGGTTGTAAGGACGGGAAATACGACAATATGGAGGGCAGTGAAGTTTTACATAAAAAAATAATTTTATTATTAACAAATGTGAACGACGGGTATAAACCCTAAACACTGGAACGGGTAAATGTCAAAATAGTGTGCAAAGTAGAGCCTTGCCAAAAAAATTCCATCACCATTCACCCTCAAACCGATTCCCGGGCGAAGCCGGGTATCTGAGCTAGTATATATATATATATATATATATATATATATATATATATATATATATAAATATATAATTTTGAACGGACCTCATTTTCGTCATCTCCTGGGTAGGATCGATGGACATTTGAAGAAATTTTTCGAAACTCGCGTCATGAGTACGACCTGAATAGCTGATTTCCCTTAAGGGAAATCTGCTAAAATGGTCTCAATTATTGGCTTTGTTTTTGAACAGCTTTGCCAAAGAAGAAAAACGTCCCGTCTCGTAATCGTGATTTCTTTTTCTGAAAATAGCCCGTACGACAAAGTTAGCAAATATTAGCAATTCTATTTTTTATGAAATGTTAGTTTGTATTATAAACAACAACAGACATAATTATCTTAGCGGTATTATGTGGTATATTTTTTTTTACGGATGTTAAAAAATGTTTTTCGTATAATTTTAAGATATTATTGTATTTTTATTATGAACTTACCTATGGATATGGTGTCCATCTTAATAAAATAGTTTAATAATTTACTTTCGATAATTTAAATACAGAAAAAACAACCTTTCTAAGTAAATTTTTAGGTAAAACTGAGCTGCAAACTTGTTAATCATTAGAATGAAAACATCGGATTTGTCATTGTTTGTGTACTCTTGTGATGTTTGTACGGGTGCTAATTCCATAATACCATGCCATATTGGATTAATAGACGTTCCAGATTAAGGCAAATAACTTCATTAGATGTTTTGATTTCATGAATTATTTCCACCTAGATTGACCATCCGGCCCACTGTGAGACGGTTGGAATTTGATTAATTTAAATAACAAAAAAGTCTAATGTTGGTTGTTTACTAACTAGGAGGGCTTCTGCCACAAGCTTAGACCCTTCAGTGTTTTCGGCAGCTAAGACTTCCAATTGCCTCCATAAGTCAGTCTTCCTTTCCCTTCTCGTCAAACAACGTTCTCTGTCCATGCCTGTCGGAATTCGAACTCTCATCAAGGCCTAGCAACCATTCTCTCCTCTCAGTTTTTTTCATTTTTGGCAAGAGATTCTCAGGGCGTTTTTGGGACCGTCTACCTCCCCCTCCCCAGTCAAAATAGACTCTTTCTTCGTGGACCATATGTTTTATTTAACATTCACCTACAATTTGTATTTCACACACCCATAGAAGACCAATGTCAACCATGAAGTTGTTACGAGTAAACTGTGAGTTAGGGGGACAAATTAAAAAAATGATACCAATACTTTGAAGTTCTCGGTATATATTTAAGGGTATACATAAAATTCTTTCATCTTAATATAGGGCGTATTTGAATTGAGAAGAATTTATTTTAAATTGTAATAAAATAAATTGTACCCCTTCTATTGTAAGCTTTGTGCATTTTGGCGGGAGAAAACAAGCTTACATCATTCACTTCAGCCTTCCATGGTTTATGCTTGTTAGTCGTTTAATAATAACGTTAGAAAATCCTCAGACGTTTTATTTTTATTAAATAAACTATTTTAAGTACGAGAGCCGAAAAGGAGGAAAGAGCTAGGGAGTTGTATCCAGTTATTTCTACTATTTATTAATATGCTACGCTTCACTTAACATCCTTTGTACCAATGATAATATAATGTTTTTACTCAAAGAAAAGACTATTTTTAATAATAAGTATTAGGTACTTAAAGTTGGTGAGCTAGGGATTTCTCTTGAGGGAGTGGAACTTTCATTTTTACATGGTTCCTAATATAGGATACTATCCATGATTTTGATTTATATGACCCTTGATGTTTTGTAAAGGGGGTTGTAACACCAAACTCGCCAATAGTAAATCAATTCTCCATTGTTCCCAGAAAGTTATAAGGCTAGATCATAAAAGCAAATATTGAGCCTAGATAATGAGTTGTGTATTGGATTGCCTTGCATTGAATAAATTATTATTCATATTAAATTATTCAGTCTGAATATTTCCCAAGCAAAGACGAGTACCTCAGTTGCGGTGCTTAATAATGATTAATGCTATACACGCTATACATTCATATTGCCGATGGCGTTTTGAACAGTGATTAGGGGTTCTTTAGAAGTCCATTTTATTCTTCAGGTCTCTAAAAAGAATCCCTAAGTTTGCTAAAGCTACGAGACACATATGCAAAACATGTAAACACGAGACGGGAAATATGAATATATGATGCCTTACGAAACAAATACCAACATTATTCAGGCTACTCGGATTTCCGGAGCTATGACGAGTATCTTAGCTAGTAAAACATAAAATAAAGAACTTCCATACGTATGAAAGAATGAGGAACCGAACGAAAGAGAGCGTGCGAGTAAATAAGCAATCCTAAACGAACGGACGTATAAAACGAAATAATTTTGCCCCTTTTGATTAATCGTTCTGTTTGTTATCTCTCTTCGTTTTCGACTGGTTATTATCTTCTCGTCAATTAATCGAAGAATAGGTAATCGTTCGTCACTTATTTCAAATAATAAATATAACATCGGTGCATTTGTAATTAATAAACATTAATATTGCGTTTGCTTTAGATTAACGGTTAACTCATCTTGGATGCATATGAGGCGTTTAAGTCCGTCACGCAGGGACTGCTTAAACTAAGCAGATTTCCCAAGTGAAATTTTACAACAGATAAATCTACATACTGGTAACAAACACACCACCGTGAATATTAAGTGAATAAATTCAAAAGGTAATGAGAAATCTTACAGTTATTTACTTTATTTATTTATTTATATCCACTTTATGCCATTATGACTAATTGGAATGGGTAATCTACAGGTTACCGCCCTTTTCTAGCCAAGGTGGAACTAAGGAATTTATTTAAAGAGTCCGTCACCAATAAATTCTTATTGCCCAGGGCGGGAACCGAATTCGCCACTCTAGGTTTGCCACGAGAAATTAAGACCAACGCCTTAACTGACATATACTTGATATGTATATATATAAAATTTTGAACGGACCCCATTTTCGTCATCTCTTGGGTAGGATCGTTGGACTTTTGAAGAAAATATCGTGATGAGTACGACCACAATAGCTGATTTTCCTTAAGGGAAATCTGCTAAAAGCTACTTCCATTATAAATTGCAGTCTTTTACCAGGAAGATAATGCAAAAGATAAATATGAAGCGAACGACAATACGACACTCTACTAAATAGCTTCTGCCTAGATTCCAGATATAGCCAGGTGGTAGAGTATCTTAAAAGATAAGGATAGATCCCTATCTTATAGTTTCCTTCCAATATTACAGCTCTTTTTTTCACATTCATGGGATCTTTCAATGCTTTATCCTCTCCCATTGGTCTTATCAAGATATTTAAATCAGATAACTTCCTTTAGAGGCTTTTCGATTTTTAAAGTATTGGTCCTAAGTGGCTTAAGTTTATAAGAAGAAATGGTCACATCAATAAACCACATACTCACTCACTTCTATATAAATAAAAGTCTAAGATATGTCTAAAATTCTATTTACATTCGATGGGTGTGCTTATATTTCCCGGGGAAATACAAGCTCTGGATTCATTTAGGCTCCAAATAAAGCCTTCCTTTTCGACACATGAGAAATTGTTCCTTTCTGTTAAGTTATTCATTTCTTGTAGGCGTGAATCAAAACGTAGTGATTGAAAAAATATATTTCCTAATATCCAAACCCAAATAAATTATATGCAATTGGGGTAAAATTAAAAGACAGACAATATAAACCTAAGTCGCGCCGTCCATCTAATAGCTATTATTCAGACTTTGGCATTTTTAAAGAGCACTCAACAAGTAGTCCAACAATGTGTTGTAGAAAAAAAAATGGATATAACCCAAAAACGTTTTCTCACCTCTCCTTATTTAGGCTTTCAAAATGAAATGTTCAAATATATATGTATATATATATATATATATATATATATATATATGTGTGTGTGTGTGTGTGTGTGTAATGAAATATATACGTATACTTTAAAGAAGAAGTTCGCTAATCGATAACATCGGTCCTGGCGAAGTGGAGGTTTAGAAGAGTGAAATGGGAAGCACTCCTTCGGTAAATGTTATGCTATGGACCTCTGTTGAACATGTTATTCGCTATTAACGTACTTTTTTTTCTTTTATTTAATTATTAACGGAGAGATATCTGCTAGAAAAGACCGTCATCCAATAGATGCAAAACCCGCTCTACTCCAAATTTATCAAAAGAAGAATATAATTACTTGCATTATTCGTTTTCAGCAGTAACTCGTTTTACAGTCGTCAAGCGCGGTGTATCTCTAGCACCCGTGTCGTATCTGTGGTATTCTACGATTTTTTCAATTTTCCAAACGGCTTCTTCTGGTGGTCATATTGATAGTTCGTTCATAAGAAGCTGCCACGAGCCAACAAGTACTCGTAACATGACCACCAGAGGAAGCCGATTAGAAAATCGGCGAAATGTCGTGGAATACCACAGAAACGATACCACCGGAGAAACGCCGCACATGACATGCTTTCCCAGCGACGTATAACTCGTTTTAGTAAATCGTCATTCCTAGTCATGTTATTTACACTTTAGGTAATTATATTACTACACATTATAATTTCGGCTTAATTTTCTAGTCATGCTGACTAAGGAAACCCATATTGATGGTGGAAGGACTCTTGATTTCTGGCAAAAAAAGTTGAGATCAAAATAGGAATAAAAATGAAAAAAATAATTTCAGGAAGAAATAAGAGGAGATAACATGGTAAGAACGTTTGTTGGAACCAATTTTCCCAACAAAACTTCTTCAAAGTTAAATACCTCGTCGTTCGAAAGCAATAATATAAATCTCTCTGGAAGAGACTCCAAAGCCTCGGGGTATTGTTCTGAAAGCTGTGGCTTTATAATTTGTAAATTACGCCGAGTGAAAGAAATTACAAGGAACGGATGCGAGAAAGGGGCGGGGAAGAAGCTACGAAAACGAGTAAGACAGAGAAACCTGTGAAATAAAAAGAAAGCAATAAGAAAGAAGATAAAGACGGAGGCGAGAAGATGGCGAGAACCTGGCATTAGCTGTCTAACAAGCCATGATGACAGGTTGTCCCTTCTCTCAGGGGCTGTTATATTCCGGGGGGAGTTACTTATCAAGCCTCCAGGGGACTTCAATTAGAAACATAGACAAATAGATAAGCACAATCTCGTACGCTCTTCTCATATTTTAGTTCTTTCCAGATATAAATGTTTTGTTTTATTTTTTTAAATTTTAAGATCATTTCTAAGGCTAAAAAGGTAGTAATCCAACAACAATAACGATTTACACTCTAGTCGTTAGTTTGTTCAGTTAGATTAAAAATATTAAACGTGTAAGAGCTCTACAAGTAGTACCCTACATTCCTGCCTAAGAACTATGGAAGCCTATATTCCATACCTCTTGAGCCCTCATATTGAGGTCGTACTCATGACACGATTTTCAAAAGTTTTCTTCAAATGTCCATCGGCCCTACCTACCAGATTACGAAAATGAGGTCCGTTCAAAATTATATATATATATATATATGTATATATGTCTGTTAGCGCTCTAGCGGTCGCAAATGTTCGTCATATCGTTAACGAACTTCATATATAATCGTTAGGATAAGAAAGATTAAGCTCGCTAACGGCTGAAATTGGAACAGGGGGAAGGGGGTTTTAGAGGGGGATAATTTCATAAATTCTTAATATCTTCGTTTTCATGCGTCGGATCGAAAAATTAAATAGTACCAATCTTATTCCTAATATAATGTTCTATATATGCTGTTATATACATTTTTTCTCTAACATCAGTATTAACTGAGATATTTTTTATTTTTCGGTTTAATTAAACCCCCCCCCCTCCTACTTATGTCTTACCACTATAAGCTGTTATATTATGAAGCACTTTCTTTGAAGCCTAAATACCAAATATGGTTCTAATTGAACTTTTACGTTTTGAGATAAATGCAAATACGTGACGCACGTGGGAAATCTGCTTAGTTTACGCAGCCCCTGCGTGACGCACTTTGTAAAACTGATGAGGTATAACGAAAGCTTCTGCAAGGAGATAATTATTATTAATTGAGACTGTTCATGCGGTTATTTTTAATGAGTTCTCAATCGAAACACTAAAATATTATAATCAAATATAATAATCATGCCTATTTTTCTCATAGTATATATTTCTTTTCCATAGTGTGTTTCCGTGGTTCCAGAAAAACAGAGGTATATATTCCATTGAATCCTACTTTCTAAGCAATACAGAAATTAATTTGGATTTATTGTATTGGAATCCATTTTAGACTAATATTCTCTTTGATGTGGGCGACTATATTGTAGCTAAACTCCGTCCAACTTCCATTGATTTTGGGATTACGACATCTTAAATAAAAAAAAAATGGGTTGTATAGTTCAGAAATTATATTATGCTATCTACTATCTATGGCAATAATACATTTCACATTTTTATCTTAGGATTTTGTTAAATGTAGATAGATAAGAGAGATACTACTACTACTACGTGGTAGAATATATGTGATAGGTGCAAGCCTATATTTAGTTCCATTAAGAGTTGGACTGGAAACAGACTAGAGCGCCCTCTAATTTCCCCAATAAGACTAACCGGAGGCTCTGATCGATGCACTTGGCCCTAAATAGCTTTCTCTGATTGTAATCTGAATAAATGCCTCCATAATGAGCCAATGTTACCAACCTCATCTAATCCTGGGACAAACGGAGGCTATCATGTATGATTGCTAGGCTTGAATTTGGTCTAACGGTATCAGGTCATCATCATATAATCAAATATGTTCATGAGAGGCTCCACCATGTATCAAAATGCAAAACGGTTAACGATTAATGAGCTCTGAAGTAAACATGATCCACGAAATTTATTTTGTAATAACATTTTCATCACAATTATGACGGCAGTTGATATTCAAACAAAGTCTACTATACAATATTTATGACTCAAGGTGTCGAAATTCTCTGTTAGATTAATTGACTGAAAAACAGATTAATTGACTGAAAAACAATATAAGTATACTAAGCACATTTTTCATTCTACATAAATAAGAATAGTGCTTTATACATACTTGCGGAACTAAACTACTTCTTGATAAACCGTAAAATATATAAATGTTTCCCATGAAATTTATTTCTCTCGATTTTGACAAGAACGAATTACTAAAATTGAAGAAATAAATGATTATTAATTAACATAAGGCTTAATTTAAAAGACATTGGCATACACCGAACAATTGGAGCCATTGGAAAGTAGAGTGTAATTAATTGTAAATAAGAGCATATTATACACTAAGTCACAATTTCTATTACTGAGGTGGCTTTATGGAATTGAAATTAAGTGAATGGTTAAGCACTAAGCGAGCATTCGAATTGCAAAGCATACTAAACAAATAAAGCTGACATAATGCACACGTAAAAGAATGGAATCTAAAGAGGAACTGGTATAGGAATTTACGCTCTATGGAATATGTGGTTCAATAACTTTATGAAAATCTAGAGGCGTTTGCTGTATTTTTCATAAATAAATATCTTCATAATAACTTATGGGCTATACTACCATGGTATGGCGCAAATTTGAAATTAGCATTCCAAAAAATGTATGCTTAACTATTATTATTATTATTATTAATTAACGTCCACTTTTTGCAACTTAGGCTAATTGGGACGGGTTATCTACAGGTTACCACCCTTTTCTAGCCAGGGTGGGATTTTAGGATGTTATTTAATGAATTTCGTCACTAAATAATTTCCTTTGCCCAGGCTAGGATTAAAATATTCTCCAGGAAATAGTAATTCTGAATTAAGTAGCACAAACCTCTTTGCTAATGTTATGTTATTTATTAAGGTCCACTTTATACTGGTATACTGGGCTTTATAATTATTAAGTAAGAAGTATTTCCCTCACTGCTTTATGAGAAAAGTATATGTATATTTGAATGTTTTAGTAATAAAAAAAAAAGAAGGCATGCAAGCAGCAAAAAGATGTAATTTATTGTTTCAAAATCTAAGGGATGAAGCTTATGTGCTTGATGATGACTCGCCTGGGAATTGAAATTCAAAAATCAAATCCATTCATTGTATCCATTTATTCTTGTCACTTTTGGGAAAGAAGTTCTCCTTAAGGTAATAATTACTCATTCAGTTCTATCTACATATATTTGAGCTTGAAAAAAATTCAGGCTCATTCATACGTTAAATATGATTTTTTAGGGAATTCAAGTCTGAACATGTTTAGCCTCTTAATTGTTATTAAACCACCAGTAACACCAAATGTAAGTAAAGCTGATAAAATATTCTATATTTTTTTATTATTTTGGAGATTGGCTGTTGAAATCTAATTGTATTAAAACATACCACTGAAACGGCCAGATCGAGTATTTCGGTAATAATTGAAAATAATATTTATCGCATATTGAAACTCTCTCTGAGCTTTAATGATAATAGTGTCTAAAAATGATTTTTATTATTCATTAGCATCCACTTTTAGTTGCTATGGCTAATAGGGACGAGCGATCTACAGGTTACCTCCCTTTTCTAGCCAGGGTGGGACTAAGGAATTTATTTATTGAGTTCGTGACTAAATAAATTCTTGTTGCCCTAGGGGCTCTAGGTTTACCAAGCTCATTAAGAACAACGCCTTAACTCGCATGGCGAACCCTAGTCTTTTTAAAAGTATTTTGCGTAAAATAACCTTCTAAAATAAAAGAGTTTCCTAACTATATACTATAGGAAAAGAGGGGAAGGTGTGAAAAACAAGGTTCGTTAGCCGACAAAGCTAGGCGAAGAACTAGAGTATAACCTTTCATTAAATGTCTAACAAGGGTTAGATGAAAGGTGGAAGGCACCCGCTCCGTTTTTTATACAGCTCGTCGTGGGTTATCAATTCCTGGGCAGAGGTCTTCTGGGAATCTTGCTTAGGGTGCTACATTCTATTCGCGCAGGGGAGGTGAAACAATAAACAACAGGGTTAAAACATTAAACAATTGGAATGTTCTAATATTTTATATATGGATGGAAAATAAATGACAGTATTACCGTAAAAGTAATTTAATTTTGACTGAAAAAATAAAGTGAGGCAAAGATATGATACCCCTCCTTGCACCATAATGGTAATATGAATTATACTTTGTGCAATCTTATTGAGCCTAAAAATAATAATTAATAATTTTGTCGTAATACGGTATTACAAAGAAACGATACGTAGAAGTAGAAAGTAAATAATTATTTCAATAATGTCAATATCGGAGGAAATAAAATAATAAATACCAGAAATAAGTGAGTTTGATTTCTGATATATTGTATATTTTTATTAAAATAATTCGCCTTGATTGGCGATATGATTCTCGCCTGGGGAATAGGAATTTATTTAGTGACGGAATTCATTAAATAAAATCCTTAGCCCCCCCCCCCCCCGGCTAGAAAAGGGTGGTAACCTGTAGATAACCCGTTCCAATAGACAGTTGCAAAAAAGGGGACGTTAATATAAATAAATAATAATTCAATTGTTTCAATTTACACATGTGGTTTAACCTATCCTTAATCAGTGTTGAATTTGATTTGTAGTGTAAACATGTGATGTATATTTGTATAATAAAACAATGTATATTTGTTTAATAAAACCTAGTTTTATGGAACACGTACATATTCTGCATGGCTTGGTTTAAATAATAGTTCTAAAAAATCGTCATTTTCTAATATTTAACATTTCTGGTGCAAATAAATTACAATGGTAAGATGACAATATTTAAGTGTGTTGGAGGGACTGGGGATCTGAAACCCTCCCAGCAATCTGAATTTAATTAATTCTTATAACTATTACGTCTTTTTAGCAGATTTCCCTTGAGGATGGAGTGCCTCATGACATACTCCAAGTAGTGTTATATCCTTTTAGCAGATTTTCATTAATAAAAATCAGCGATTGAAGTAGTACTCATGACGCAGTCCTCGAATAGTATTCGTCTGTCGATCCTACATTGGAGTTCAAAATGTTCAAAACCATATATATATATAGATATATATATATATATATATATATATATATATATATATATTCTGGTCGAAGGCATGAATAAGTGACGTGTGGTCTGTAACTATGGTGAAGTTCAGTCCTCCAAGTAGTGGCCTGTGAAGTGTTTCACAGCTTCGTACACGGCGAGTAACTATCTGCCATAAGCAGAGTAGTTCTTCTGGGTTTGTACAAATCCCTTGAAAAGAAACTTAAAAGTCTCCAAATGCCATTTTTTCGCTGCTGTAGAATGCACCAATGCCAATAGCTGAGGCATCGTAGGCTAAATATAGCTCTTCATGAGTAGACTGGTGTGCTAGCTGCGCCGCTTCTGCTAGGCTTGATTTTCCGGAATGTCCCAAGCTTTCTTCTGACCAGTGTAAAGATCGTTTGTAGTTCTTTTTACTGTTTTGTAACAACTGGTTCAAAGGAGTCTGGACGTTTGCGGCATTAGGGATACATCCATAGGGATCCACTGGACTACATTAGAGGATATAGGAGTAATGTCTTGGGCGTTATCTCGGTAGCCAAGGAAGTCGATTTCAGATTTACCGAAAACAGACTTAGCATCATTGAGTGACACTGCATTCTCACCCATCCTCTTGAAAACTTCTCTTTGGTGCAGTTCATGCATGCTCTTCCACAGGCCGACGCGATGAAGTAATCCTTTGCAGTAAGGATTGCTTGCACCCTCGAGTAGGCTTGCTGATGCATAATCCGTAAAAGTTGTGATGGTCCCTGGTTACCAAGCTGACGGTCCAACAACAGTCTCTGAATTCTTCGGGTTTCAAATTCTCCATAGACCTGGATCATGCGGGCTTTGAGGTTATCGTAGAGTGTGTTGGTATTAGCCTTATCAATAAGATCTAAATCTTGCTCAAGGACGTCCGTGCCGAGATTTGCCATAGTAGCTTGAAGAATTTCCTCAAATGTCCAACGATCCTACCCAGAAAATGACGAAAATGAGGTCCGTTCAAAACTATATCTAACTATATACCAAATATTGTTTCCATGGGATCTTCATGCCAGATAAATATTTTCTCTAATATGAATATTAACAGAGATATTTCGAGTTTTTAGTTTTCAGGCTTCAGTAAACCCCCACTCCTACTCATGTCAAATCAATAATATGATGTTATAAAATGAACCTTTTCATTCTAAGCTTAAATAATAAATATTATTCTAACTTTTACTTTGTGAGGTACATGCAAATTCGTTGTGCGATGACATCAATAAAGTTTTACGGTCTTGTCTCGAAAAAGTGCATTTGATCTGTACTATACTCGAAATTTAACCGTTTTATGCAACACTAAAGTACATATTTGTGATTGGCGGAAATCGGGCAAGGTATAAGGGGGGGGGGGGTTATAGAGGGAGGGGAATTCGAAAATTCAAAATATTTCCGTTATTATGAGCTGGATCGTAAAATTTTATAGAACCAATCTTGTTAAACTATTGCAGCTCTACAATTTTTGTCCTATACATTTTTTCGTAACTCAAGCACTAAGCTAGTTATTCAGTTCAAGTTGTTGTTTTCAGCCTTCAGTAACCCTCTCCCCTCCTACTCGTCGGTTATTTTTAATAAATATATAGAATGTGTGGTGAGACGAGATCACTTGTGTTATACCGTCAAGTGGGAAATCTGCTTAGTTTATGCAGCCCCTGCGTGACGGACGTTTATGTTTTAGGACAGGGGGCTGATAGTGCATTCTGAAGGTTTTCAAAAATACTCAATAACACATTTCAATCATTAGCCACAGTCAATAATATATTAATCCTTGTTCTTAAAAGCCTAAAACAACTAATAAAAAGAACACTCATTAGCTTAAAAGTGTGAATGCGTTGCAGTTTATAATCTAATGATTAGCTGTCTAGGTCAGAGTGTTTACAAGACAATAAATTAATAAAAGCTTTAAAGATTTATATCTTCAAACATCTACAGAGAAGAAAATAAGTCTTAAGGTTACTAAAATAAATTAATATATTAATACCCCTTCAATCATGAATGAATCGTAGATATTATTAATATATTTGATTCAAAATTCTTGATAAAAAGTATCGAATTGTTTTTAGTACGTGGTTCAACACGAATTTGAAATTCTTTTGAAGGTTTTGCAGTAATCTTACCAAATTTAGAGCAGATGTTTTACATTGGCTACCTACCTTGGACTAATAACTTGCATTTTATAAACAAGTTTAGGTAGCCCTAGGAACTAGTTTAGAGTGCTAGTAAAAAGCTCATTAAGGCCGACAGGTGCTGAGGATGGTAAGTCCACCGAAGCCGGCTATCTATTATACCTCCTTTATACGGCCTCCTTGTTAGACAGATAATGACACCCTGTCGATGCCGCCTTTTTATTTTATCACACCTTGTCCACAGGCACCGCCAAAACACAACGAGCTTTTTGTATAAAGATAAAGAGAGGGTGTTGGGAGAAATGGAAGGATGAGGTTTCTCGAGGAAGAATTTTCAGCAGACGTCAATCACACTTTTGTCCATCATTACCGAACAATCCGGTTGTAACCTATAAATATTCTTCATGGAATGATGTACCCATTCTTGTCTACCTCCAATAAAGGATTTATCATGATCCAGCATCTGCCGAACCAATGTCATATTAATTCCTACGTTGAGGAGACAGATTATTGCTTAGATAGTTTGGTTTTATTAGTTGAGTTACTCTTAGATTAAAATTCGTTTGAACCTTTTGTGCAAAGTCTTCGTAATACCCAAGGTACAAATCGTGTTCCACTCAAGGGATTTTAGCAGATTTTCTATTGAGTTTTTACTCATACGCGATTTGAAAAATATGTCTTCATATGTCCATGAGTGTCAGGAAATGCCGACAATGAAATCAGTTTAGAACTATTTATCGGAAACGTGATGGACAACTGAGTTGAACACATTTTTTTTGTGTATTTACGGACTTCATTATAGGACGATTTTTAAATTAGTTCATTGTTATTGTGCATAGTATACGTTAAAATATCTAGTGCAAAAAATGTTTTGCTTGAAAATAGATTTTATATAATTGTATGAATTACGCTCACTTTTTTTCTGGCTATCGTCCCCCCTCCCCTTGAAAGTCTTTGCCTATACCCGGTTTATTAGGTAATAGAAATAATTAAGCATATTACTTGTGCGCGGATTTTTTATTAATTTAATGCTTCGAAACTCAAAAAGAAAGCCGCCCACCGTTCTGTAATTTTTTAGAAATTACCCTTTACTTGAAGGATTTTTAAAAATGTTGTCAACCTTCGTTGTACGGCATGAACGGGCTTTATGAAATAGCCCAATCGTATTGGTTTATTTTTATTGGTCTTAAAAGTCGCATGGGAAGTTTGGAGTATTTGTTAGTTAAAATGTGTTCTGGTAAGGTGGAGGTATTCTGATTGAATTATAATGTATATATGTCACATGCACCATTATCATTGTGTATTGCTTTTATTATTGAACATGTAGCTGTCATCGCTTCTGAAAATACAAAACAAGAATCCAATTTAGGTGTTGAGCAGTTGAATAGGATAGAAGTGAAGAAAGAACAAAATAGGAGGAAAATGTGAGGCGTGCGTTGTGAGTGAGAATGATTTGATGAGGCGGTACAATAGAGAGGATTGGATTCGGTGTGACACGTGATAAGAGATTCTCGATATCAGCCAGTCGATGAAGCTGTGTAGGCTTGATGACATTAGATACACATCCTTTGTGTGTTGGACGCCGTGTGCCAGGCACGAGTTAACAGCTCGTGCGCTAGTTTTTATCGGGCAGGGTTTGTGTGGCAAGCTCTAGGACGGTCTTACTTCTTCCATATGTACAAGTTTGTCATGAAACATAATTTTTAAATTCAATTATCATGATGTAAAGACTACGCCTTGTAGTAGCAAACATTGTGTTCTGCGGAAGCAGCACTTTTCTTATTAATAAACCTCCCCATGTCCATAAGATGTTTGATGTCTCGAAAAAGAATTTTCTAAACCTCCCTCTTCCACTATATCCAATGATCTTACTTTCAAATATATTTGTGATGAAATCGTTATGCCTTATGATGATTCCAAGGCCTTGAAAGAAAAATTAATTTCACTTTTTTTAGTCCAACTTGTTCTGGTGTTTCCGTGTCACATCCATATTTCCATTGCTTCCAATCTATTATTCTCCCATTCGTGAAGAACCCAGCTTTTGAGCCATAAAGCATTACACTTCAAACAAAAGTCTTAGTTAACTTTTTTTTGAAAAATTTTAAATTAGAGGGGTGAATCCTAAAAAAGATATTTTACATTGGGCAATTGATTTTACTCATACTTGCAAGTCAGTTAAACTAGAATTTCAAATCTTTTTAGCTATTTGCGAATTTAATTTTAAATAGACTGGTGTTCTGATTACTTGACTTCAAGAATAGTGTTTTTTATTTCTCGTAGTTTTGTGTGTCTGTCCAGACTCTTTTTTAATAAGTTTAATGGCATCGTGTCCTGTAATGTGATCAGTGTGTAGTATGTCAAGTCGCAATTTTGCATGTTTGTCAGCAAAACTATTTTCCGTGATGTCTGAATGTCCTGATGGATAGTTATTACATTATTCATTGTGTTTGTATGTTCGTTGGTAGTTCCTGAAGCAGTTTCTTGGGTGGGTGAATTGAGTGAAGATTATTAAGTATAACAGTATTGAGAACTGTAGGAGTCAGTAAAAATATGAATGCTGTCTTGTTGTACGTTAGTAAGGTGTTGCAGTCCAAAAAGTAAGCCTTGTAGTTCTGAAAATGAAGTTGCTTGATATGTCCAGTAGTCTACACATTATTACATCGTTCCTCATTATGGCGACTGAGCAACATTTTTCTGCATATTTCGATCCATCTGATATTTATGAAAAGTCCTGTCCACTTTTCTGTAATTATGTTCTGGGACTCGTGTTTATAGTGTGAAGAAGAGAGCGGGGGGTTTTTTTGTTTAATTTTTTAAGGGCGAAGTTAGTTTTTGATAAATGTATTAGCCAGGATGCTGATTTGTGTTGCACAGAATAAATGTTAGGTAATGTGATGTCGTAAGTAAGTAGCGTTTGAAACAGTCTGAAGTGATTGGGTTTATGTGAATTGGGATTATCAATATAATCAGTCACGTTTGGATTTTGTGTGATGTATTGGCAATGTAAGGGCATGATTCTCTGGAAATTATTGATACGCTGTATTTCATAATATTATACGAATATAATATTTTGGCTTTTAGTACATTTTCTTCATAATTTTTATATGTATTTTTTTTTTCAATAAAAACGTTTAACTTAATTTTTTTTATTAATTTTCTTAGCTACCTCGATTCATCTGGCCATTTTAGCAGATTTCCCTTAAGGTAAATCAGGTATTGAGGCCGTGCTCATGGCTCGATTTTGTATAGAAACAATCTTATTGCAAATTGGTTGATCTATAAATATTGTTATATACATATTTTCTGTATCATTAATACTAACCGAGATATTTGGATACTATAGTTTTCCACTTCCAGGAAACCCCCACACCTATTCATGTCATATAATAAGCCGTTATTCATGAACCACTTCATTACAAGGTTAAATACCAAATATTGTTTTCATAGATTAATAATAAGCCGTTATATCATGAACAACTTCATTACAACGTTAAATACTAAATATTCTTTTCATTGAACTTTTACTTTGTGAGATTTATGCAAATGCGTTCTGTTTGCCCCCCCCCCCTCCTCCTTTTATTCTTGGATTACTAAAAGTTGAGTGAAACAGATAAAAAAATTTCTGGTTCATTATAAATTAAAGCTAGTAAATAGTTTTAAATAAAACTAATATGTTATACTCAGATATATTTCATTGACTGATTTTCTTTCCGGTCTAAAATATTTCTATATATCTATTCAGCTCTACGAGGTTGGCTGACCTTTTGTTTATAATTCAGACGTTTACCGTTGGAGGTTATTAAAACGGACTGAATCATTTCTCATAATCATTTGTATTTATTCACTTAATATTCACGATGGTGTTGTATTAACATTTTGTAGATTTATCTTGTAAAATCTCGTGGGACGGCTTAGTTTACGCAGACTTTGCGTGATGGATTTTTTTTCAAGACTGAAGATTCAAGATTGGCCATAAAAAGATTGGTCACAACTGATATCAGGGGACTTCCCATAGGGAGCCCTTGTTTTTGTTTGTATTTGATAATTTCATATTGAAAATAAAACATTCCCCAGAGCGATGTAGATAAGATGTGAATATAAATATTGTCGTGATCTTCTAAAATGGATCATTCATGGATATTTGAAGAACGTTATCAAAAATCGAGTTATTAGTAGAAAATAAATAGCTGATTTGCTTTAAAGGAACTCTACTAATTCGAATTTTGACTATAATTCTTAATATTAGCATAAAAAAAAAAAAATTAACTTAGATAATTTGTGTATTTAACATCTGCCATTAAGGGACAATGCTCTTAAGAGATAGTCTCCAACATGAAATGTCAGACATCTTAGGTTTTACCACAGGGAGGAGAAAACTCAATAAGCATTCTATGTTATGGAAACCCCAATGTTTAGTTGATTGAGACCCGATATTTAAATGTTTCATTAAAAGCTCGTCAATGGCTGAATTCGGAACTGTAGGATAGGGGGTTTAAAAAAAAAAAATGTTAACGTTGGATTGAAAAATGTTATATGACCAAACGTATTAAAAAAGTCTAGTATGTGTGTGTGTGTGTGTGTGTGTGTGTGTGTGTGTGTGTGTGTGTGTTTTTATACAATTTTGAACGGACCTCATTTCCGTCAGTTCCTATGTAGGATCAATGGACATTTGAAGAATTTTTTTGAAAATCCCATCATGAGGACAACCTCAATAGCTGAGTTCCAGAGGAAAATAAGTTAAATCCATCATCTCACGATCGATTCGACCATTTTGCTCACTACTATGAACATACCTGCTGCTATATATAATCTTGCTCGCCAATTAATCCTCTTGCTATGACCACAACCCCAAGTGTAACCCTATCCTCAAGTACCGGAAGCTACCTGCCCCACTTCCCAACCATGCAGCAGTGCCTTCCGGCAGATGTATACTGCACCTGTCCCAGCTGGTACGGCGGAGACTTGCTAGCCAAGTATTCAGCTGCTGGATCTCGCTCTCCAAGCTACTCTTAAAAAAATGTCATGTTTCCAACAAAAATGTTTTCCTCCACACGTAGTATCAATAACCCTACACTTTTGGTTGAGCAAAACCTCGAACCTGGTACAAGAATTTTCCAAAAGATTCATAATTTGAGATTTCGTTGCTAGGGAGATATACTACACATAAGTATGTATGAATATATGAGTGTCATATGAGTAAGCGCTTTCGATACTTCGATATCATCTTCAAACTTGTTGATGTCAGACAGAGCAATTCCTTGGTGATCTCCAAATAATATATAAACTCCAGAACAAAATTAACCCATCACTTCATTTTCCAAATTATGTGATAGATAAACCACATCCTCCCATATTTGTCCTTAGAAATTTACAATGAAGACCATTTAATGGTAGCATGAACGAATTAGAATGGCAAATTAAGAAAGCAAGGGTGTGAAATAAAACAAATCAAGAAAACGTAAAAGCAATTTTAATGAATCGAATTTACAAAGATGGAATTAACTATCAAAAAATGTTTACCTATAGATTCACTATCTTGTAACATCTCCTCTTGGTTTTCTAACAGCTTCCAGCCGTCTTGGTATTGACCGGAAGACACGGACAATATCCTCTTGAGAGATGTTATCCCATTCTTCCAATATTGTGGTTTCAAGTTTAGTAACTGTTGTTGGGTATATCCTGCATTCAAGAGTGTCAATTCTCTAATTGCAATTAATTCAGATCTATCCATATTAAAATTTCAGAAAACGTCAGTAATAAACATTTGAAAAGACAATGGAAAATTAAAAGTTATGTCTATGATGGTAAGCTACAACGTCGAAAGACACAGTCCGAATAAATACTAGGTAATACTATGGAAGTAATTTCTTCTTTTAAACTTATTTTTCAAAGATGAAAATAGAGGATTAAGTAGAGATTATAACTAAAACAAAAAAACAACAGTAACAAATATTGCAGATTAGAGTGATTTCATTTAATCACTAAGTAAACAAACAAATATGAAATACAAATTGTTTCACTAGTTTTGTCTAGGAGTTTATATGGGGTGCAGAGGGCCTTGTGGGGGATGTCGTTGTTCTTCTACTACCAGCAGTAAGCTGAGGGTAAAACATGTGCAGGTTCGATCCCCTCTCATGGTTAAACGGACTTCATTTTCACCATCTTGTAGGTAGTATCGATGGACATATGAAGAGATTTTTCGAGAATCGCATCATGAGTACAACCTCAAGTTTCTAATTTCCCCTAAGGGAAATCTCCTAAAACGGTTGGTTCCCTTCAGATTTAATAGAGCACATATTTGCTATCTCTATCCATTTGAAGCATTCGATTTTGGATCATTGGGAAATATATTATTACATACAAACTATTTATTTTTTATTTAAATAAGGAAAACATTTTCCATAACCCTAACTTTTCAATTATTTTAGCAGATTTACCTTAAGGAAGGAGGTGGGTTTAGATGGGGGTAAAAAAAAAAGAAAATCTGAAATATCTCCGGTATTGTAAGTCGCATCGAAAAATGATATATAAACAATCTTATTGTAAATTTAATTGTCTATAAATGGTGTTTATGCATATTTTCCCTAATATGAATATTAATCAAGATATTTGGATTTTTAGTTTTGATCCTCCAGTAACTCCCTATTCCTCCTCTTGTCATGATAACAATAAGCTGTTATATCATGAAGTAAATTATTTGAAGCCTGAATACTAAATATTGTTCTCATTGAACTTTTACTTTTTGAGATAAATGCAAATACGTGGATGCTTAGTTATCACAGCCCCCTGCATGACTGACTTTTAGCAGATTTTCGTTAAGGAAAATCAGCTATTGCGGCCATACTCATGACAAATTTCTCAAAATGTCTTTTGATCCTACCCAGGAGATGCCGAAAATGAGGTCCGTTCAAAATAATATATAGTTTTGCCTTAAAATACAAATTAAGGACGACATTGATCTATCATTGTTCCATTACCAGGTGGAGCAGATATGTTAGTCTGGGCTGGCCAAAGAATCTGGTCATCTTAAGCCTAGTCCACACTAGTAGACATGTTGCGCGATTTCGGTCTCTGAGACGTGTCTCAGGTTGTCAAGTAGACAGGTCTATAGACCGATCTCCGTCAACGGGCTTGTTGCGAGACCAAAAATCGCTGGTCTATGGTCTCCCGATTGGAATGGGAGGCTTAATGCAACTTAGACAGTGTGGACGTACTCAGCGCCTAGAGACTAGGCATCTTCACTCTGTTTCCAGCTGCCGAGTGGTGTGGTTCGGCTGTTTAATCAATTTTTCGTGTTCTAGTTACTTTGAAACATGTGGCCTAATGAAAAATTAATGAGTCTTATTGAAGATTACCACGTATCTTATTGTTTGTGGGATGTTACGAGTCCTCATTATAAAAACCGGGTGAAAAAAAAAAGCGGCCCTCGGCTCTGGCTGCAAAGAAATGTGACAGTGTCAGACGTAGAAATGAAAATTCATAATTTAAAAACATCATTCAACCGGGAGCGAAAAAAAATTACTTCGACGTGAATGAGTCTCCACTTGCAAGGAACCGCAGTTTGACTGCCAGTCGAAGAGAAGCTGGGATGGTTTCACTAAACTTTGTACCTTGCTTCATAGCATTCATCTAGGCCCTTCTGAAAGTACTTCGCGCGTCCACCAGCGTTTACGTTTTCGTGTTCTTTCACTTATAATTACCACTAAGCAGGAACTCATTCCACACAAAACAATGTCCTCCATGGCGGATGTGAACATGAGACTCAGAAATTTACATCGTAGTGTGGACACTAGACGAGACAATGAACGGTGTCTCTAGACCGTGTCTCGAAACCGTCTCTAGGCAGTCTATAGACAAATCGCGCAACATGGTCTACTGGTGTGGACTTAGCGTTAGACAAGTAGTTTCTCTACAAGTTAGTAGTCTCTTAGACATTTTTTTTTATTTCTTAGTTTATCTTTAACATTAAATGTCTTCAGGCCTGAAATAATATGTGATTATTACTCTCTGCTGGAACGATTACCCAGCTGGAGATCTCTTATAACTCACAGAACAGAATAGAAGAAAAGAGGAAAAAGCTGTAAAGGAGTGATAGTTGCGTTGGAAAGACAATGGCGACTCAAGAACAGCTGTTTGCCGAGGAAATGGTTTGCTATTAGTCTTGATTCAGGCATTTATACAGGAATACTATTGTTATGAGCATTGTATCTAAGTGAGTGCTGGAACCAGTCTGGTGTAGACGTTGCACGTGGATCAAGACAATGGGAGGTATCAGCTGTGGTCGTGTGTGTAGCACATGCTGTCCACCTGGATCCGTCAGCTGGGCCCCGTGTTCCCACTTACACCCTCCTGGCGCGTGGCTTCCATCATCCGCTCTTTCCAGGGATAGTCTAAAGGAAGACTAAATAGATTAACTATTTTCTCTAATGGGATTTCAAATATATAATACTAACAGAGGCTAAACCAGAGGCCCTATCCTCACCAAGCCAGGTTCTATTAACTATTGAGGTCGTACTCATGACGTGATTTTCGAAAAATTTCCTCAAATGTTCATCAATCCTAGTTAGGAGATGACGAAAATGAGGTTCGTTCAAATATAAAACGCTCCGCTCTAGCGGTCGTAATTCTTATTTGATCGTACCCAAACTCAACATATAAGCGTCTCATACAAAACTAAAGGTCAGGTTCGTTTATGGCTGAAATCTGAACCAGTGGGAGGGGGGGGGGGGGTTAGAGGGCGAGAATTCCAAAAAATCTCCGGTATTATACGTCGGATCGAAAAATTGTACGGAAACAATTTTATTGCAAATAAAATGTACAATAAATGTTGTTGTATACATTTTTTATTATTATTTATTAACGTCCACTTTTTGCAACTGAGGCTAATTGGGACGGGTTATCTACAGGTTACCACCCTTTTGTATACATTTACATTTATTCTCTATGTTTAGTATTAAGGGATATATTTGCATTTTTATTTTTCGGCCTTCAGTAAACCCCGACTGCTACACCTGTCATAACAAGAATAAGCTGTTAAATTATGAAGCACTTTATTTGATGCCCAAATACCAAATAATGTCCTCATTGAACTTTTAAGTTTTGAGATAAATGCAAAAACGTGACGCACTTGGGAAATCTGCTTAGTTAACACAGCCCCAGCGTGACGGACTTTTTTAAAAAGTAAATTCTATTTTTATTTTTTTTCAAAAATTCAAAAAAAATCAAGTTTTTATTTAATTTATTTGTGTTCCATTGAATGAGTTTGTCTAATAAAGATTCATATGTCATCTTCATCAGTCGTCATCTTTTATAGTTGCATACATTGAGGAAGGTTTGCAATGATCACTCACTAACTTCTTTTGGAGCTGTGCTACTGCATAAGCCTATCCAAGAATTTAGTTTATTTTTATGAGCCAGTTGTTTGTATGTCCCTCATAGAGTTCTTTTTAGCAGATTTCCCTTAATAGAAATCAGCTATTAACATTTTTCTTGAATTGTTGAAATCAGTTTTATTTCAGATTTTCTATTAAATTCTGGTTCTTTTCGCAGTAAAATTAAGTCTACTTTCACCGTTGTAGATTTTACATTAAAACCATATAGTCATCTTATTTACAGAGTTATATATGTATCATTGATACTTAAATCATTTATCAGACCTGAATAATTGATCCTCTCAATAAAATTCTTCTAGGCATTTTAAAACTTCCAAAATGTCCCGAATTGTTGCATTAGGTATTGCAAATAAATCCAAAATAATGGTACCTTAATTAAGCAGGATATAATTAATAATTATTGTTAAACATTAAGTCATAAATAATAGACGGTCTGAACAACCTTTCTAGTCAATTTTATTATTAGCAGATTTCCCTTAAGGGACATTTTTGTTTGATCGTTACCAAACTCGATATTTAGTCGTTTTATGTAAAAAGAAAGATCATGTTCGTTAACGGCTGAAATCGGACCCGTGGGAGGGGGGGGGGGGTTAGAGGGGAAGATTTTAGAAAAATCGAAATATCTCCGTTTCTATACGTCGGATCAAAAAATTGTACAGAATCAATCTTATTGCAAATTAAATTTACTATAAATATTGTTATATACATTTATTCCCTATCTTGAATATTAACCGAGATATTTGCATTTTTATGAAATTTGGGCCGATACCGGATTTTTGAATTTCCCGCGAAAAGCTAGTTCAGCCCTTTGCCTTGCCGTTCGGCTCTCTTATGGAAATTTCTCTATTGTATAACTTCACGTGGGAAATCTGCTTAGTTTACGCAGCCCCTGCGTGACGGACTTTTATATATTTGGATTACAAGATTATTATTATTTACGTCCATTTTATGCCACTATGGCTAATCGGGATGAAGAAGATAAGGTTATGGCAATGTAGCAATTGTCTAGGGTTTGTCAAATGTTTGGTACTATTGGTTTTATTGAAAAAATGCTAACTCTACTTTCTGTTTGAAAAATATTTTACTATAATAAAAATTTGTTTGGGAGTGTGAATTTTGAAAATTTGACTTTAAACTTCCAGAAACATAAAGAATAAAATTCACAAATTTTGAGATAGATAGAAACTAACATAATATTTAAAACCAACTTATATATCCCTCATTAAAGGTTTAAAACATTGCTTGAGGAAGCTCACCTATGCAATAGCTTAGAAGATTCTATCCATACTTAGTTTTTCTTTCATTTTGTTTATGTAATAATAACTTGAACATTATACTTGGTTCATAAATATCAAATTATTGATGGCGCAAATTCAAACTTCTATTACCTATTACAAGAACTAAACAGAAATGAATGAACCATGTCTATTAGTATGAATGTGTATGTTAACGCTTAAAACTCTTTTTAATTTATTTATTTTATTTTTAATAAAATAATGGTTCCACAGATGACTGGTAAGATGAATGTACGAGTATATACAGGGTGTCCCAAGATCGCGTACCACTCTCCTTAAAATCTGCAATTGCTTTAATGCAAGGCTCAGACTTTTAATAGAATGCCGTACTTCTTACGGCGAAATCGTGTGGAAATTCAAATTCTAAAACAAGTGTATATATCAGTGAATTTTTCGATCCAACGCAACCTTTAGCCGTAAAATACCAAAACCATGTTATTTAACACAAATCTTTATTTATCTCAGAAACGGTAAATTTTATCAAAAAATGCAGCGGCATAAAATTTGTAGCCAACAAAATTATCTTTGAAATAAGACGGGGAAAAGGAATGGATTCTGAAAAAAAAGTACTTAAGTCGGAATTACGCAAAAATATTCTACATAACAAAAAATGCTCGTAGAATTAATTTATTTTCACAAATTACGAAGTAATTATTTTTCTACCAGTATAGCTTCATGTGAAAAAAGAGAAACCAGTTTTTTCTTTGCACTAAAATACTTACAGCTAGTATTGAAAAATGTCCTTCAAAATTTATGCATTTCAAAAGACGATACTTGAAATCCCTTTAGGTACTGTGTATCTCTGCTACTGAAATTGAATTTATTACCAATCTATCGTAATTTCATTATTCATGTTTTTAATATTCTGCCACCTATTCTGATAGACAATGTCTTCAACCCTCCACTATAGATAATACTCCATTACCGTCAGATAGGATAATCTGAGAGGCCACTCAATGTGTAAGCTGTAACCGATACTGGATACTGGGTTGCGGAAACATTTCTCTTAAGGTTGTCCGAACAGTGAGTAGCATCCGTCAAGCTGGAGCCAGATTTCATTTCTTTACATCAGGGGTATGTCTTCTATTAAATTTAGAAATTCTTCATTTAGAAAGCGATTGAAGGGTGTGCCGTTTAATGTTCATAATATAAGTGGGCTGATGATTCTACTCTGGAAGATACAGTACCAAACATTAGCTTTAAAGATATGCTGCTGGTCAACGTAAAGGACCCAATGCGGATTTCATTCAAACCAATAATCTAAGTTACGACGATTCACTTCCCCAGCACTACAAAAGATACGTTCGTCCTTCCGCAAGACAGCGTAAAAACTGAGGATATTCTCCCAGTCTTCTTTGGGCCCAGTGACAGAAACTTAATTTCTTATCAAAATCAGTTGGCTGAAATGCCTGAAGTAAGGACATCCGGTACGCTTTCAGCTTGTGATCCTTGATGATGCGAAACACCGTCCTCCTGGATAAGCCCGTTTCTCTCACTCTTTTAATTGGAAATGCTGCCATTTTTGTTAGGACATAAATAAATCTTATTTCTTTGCGGTATGAACGCTTTACCTGACCGCGCGGGATAACCTGTAAGACATGTTGAGAATTCCCTTCGGCAAGGGTGGCAATAGACTGGAAATCTCTGCACATAAACACCTGATGACTGCTCTGGCTACGGGAAAGAAGAAATTAGAAATCAATTTAAGAAGAAAAAAGAAAAGAAAACAATATCAATTGAAGATGAACCCCGGAAAACAGCCGTAATACCTTCTGTTAAAGGTACAACAGAAAAGATCTCAAGGATACTCAAGAAGCAGGGAATAGAAACAGCATTTGGCACTGACAAGAAAATAGCACACATGTTACCCAGCTGCAAAGATCAACTCCAGACAAAAATCCCAGGAATATACAGCACACCCTGTTCTTTCGGCTTAGATTATATTGAACAAACCAGCAGATTGATAAACACCAGGGTCGCCGAGCATATCAAGAGTTTAAAAAAGTTTCGGACAGAAGAATCAGCAATAGCAGAACACTTCTGGGAAACTAATCACAGCATCAAATTCGATGAAGTTAAGGTGCTGGCCAAGGTGGACCGATACCAAGAAAGACTGGTTCGAGAAGCCATAGAAATCGTGAAATGTCCATTCAACATCAACAGGGAGGATGGATACAGACTCAGCAAACTCTGGAAGCCCGTCATTCCACAGAGACCAAGGACAAGAAACATAAATGACGGCATAGCGGGTGAACGACCACCGGAAGAAGTATCCGTAGACACCTGGAGGGGACGACTCCGCCCAAGGAAACCGGACAAGGCCACACATACACCTGAGGTGAAGACACACTCTTCAGTCTCAGAGATAGCCCTGAGGAAGTTAGAAGCATGTCTAGCGAAACGTTGGCAACTAAAATGCAGACACGGTCAATACCCGAAGACCTTAACAGTATTAATGACCAGGACCGTGGAAGCCTACGAGTTTATATTTATATATATATATATATATATATATATATATATATATATATATATATATATTTTCGGATGGCTTTACAGACCTAGGAGATCTTTAGCCAACATTGCAACCGCCAATCATTGACGATGGCTTTCCAGTTGTCTTATCCTGGTTTATTTGCAAGCCTACCTTCTCTGTCGCTCAACGAACTGCCAAGAAACTGCATATTCCCATTCTTGCTCCTGAGGAAAGCAACATCATCTGCATATGCAAGAAATTTACTCCCCCATTCACCTTTGAAACTTTACATATTACCTTCTCCAAGGAAAGGTTGAGCGGCATGGGAGATAGGCAGTCACCTTGTCTCAATCCTGACTTAATGTCGAATACTTCAGTCATCTCCCCCTGAACCAACATCCGACAGGAACCATTGGTGATGCCCTTATCAATCTGAGAAGTCCCCTGGAAATACTTCATTATTTTCCAAAGAGAGCTTCTATTAACTGAATCAATAGCTGATTTGAAGTCAATAAATAAATAAATAGGGTGTGCACACGTTGCTCCACCTCCCACCAATTCTCAAGTATGTGTTTGAGGGTAAATATCTGATCCAACATGCTTCTTCCTCTTCTGAACCTTGCCTGATAATCCCCTAGGGCCCTCTCGTAGTATACGTTCATTCTATTAAGCATTACATACATCAGTATTTTATAAGCTACTGGAAGCAGAGTGATTCCTCTGTAGTTTCCACACTCATTAGTGGAGACTTTCTTCAGGATTGGGCGTATGAGACCTGTATTCTCATCCTCTGTCAAGCTTCCCTATTCAACAACTGCTGGAAGTACTCTTTCCAAATCTCCAGCCATTCCTCCATTATAGCTATCAGTTTAAATATATATATAGTTCTCAAGCAGAAAACTAAAAATGAATAATGCTAAACATGTTAAAGGGAATTTACTTCGACTTGTCAACAATAGTTAATACAACTAGTGACATATATATCTTACAGATAAGAGAGAAGGTAGCTATGGCTTAAAGAAGAATGGCTTCCTGTAAAACTAACCCTAAACCTAGCACATAAACAATAGGCATTAATTAAAAATCGAAAAAATGAATACAGTAGAGTATGTAGTTACCAAGGTATATAAGAAAAAGAGAATACATCAATATTCATATCAAATACATTTATATTATAAATGAACAATTAATAAATATATAATAACAAAAACAAATATATTTCATATTAAGTTAATTTAATATGGAGCCCAAGGAGGTGTCATAGGTTGTGGATTTTGTAAATAGGACATGACCACTGCAGAAATAGACAACCTGAAACAATAATTTTTTCAGAAGTTAGTACTAAAACTAGAGAAATTATCATATTTATAATTTATAATGGCAAATGACTCATAAACAATAGTTTGTTTGGTGCCTGATTTTAAAATTGAAATATTAACATACACAATGGTAAGGGAGAAGTTGGGGAGGTGAAGTGAGAGCAGTTAGGCAACAGCATCTATAAATGGCCCACATTAACCCTGTTGAGGTAAAGGTCTCAGTGGAAAAGTCCGGATTTTGTTCAAGATGAAATAGAAGAAAAGAAAAAGAAGTGGGTTCAGTGGATTTCTCTGGGTTTTCACCAGCGTGTGAGCACAACATATTACAAAAACCTTGTCCAGGTATGGACAATTTTATTTTCCATTCACCATTCGGTATCATGGGAAAGGAAAGAAAAGTAAATAGACAATGGCATGGTCTTTCTGTTGATTTTATGGGTCCCTTTCCATTGTCCATGGAAAGGAATAGATTTATTTTGATTTTCTCAGACTATTTTTGAAAAATATTGTGTAGCTTTCCACTCAGAAATGCTACAGCTAAGAACGTTTAAGAGGGCCTTGGAGCAAAGTATTATTCTAAAGTTTGGAACACTTTCATCTTGATTTGTGACCATGGGGTACAATTTAAAAGTCAGGACGTGAGAAGGGTTACCCAAGAATATAATGTAAAGCTTTGGTTTACACTTTACTATCACCCTCAAGCTAACTCAATAGAGAGACCCAATTAAGACTTAAATACGATGCTAGCATCTTTTGGGAAGGATGACCACCGGAAGTCTACCATCTACAATTACATTACATCTAACATCTACCAAAGTTTAAATTTTCCACAAATACTTCAAAACAGAACTTACAGGGTATACCCCATCCTATATAAACTTTAGGAGGGAACTAAGAAGAATAAGGGGTCCTCACCAAAATAATGGTGTCAGGAGTATGCCAAACGGATAAAGGTGCTATGGGCACTTTACAACCAGGTTCAAGACAAACTGAACCAAAACTACAAGAGGAGTTCCACAGCATACAATCTGAGGAAATATCCCAGGAGTATACTGTTGGCGACAAAGTCTAGTGGATAATATGTCTCTTCTCAGATACAGGAAATAGGTTTAGCAAGAAGTTGGCACCAGTTTGTGGAAGGAATAGTCAACGAGAAAACTGGAAGCCAAACATATAAGATTATGAACGCAAATGGAAAGGACGCTAGAGTATGGCATGTCAAGAACTTGAAGCCCCCTCCTGAGCAGTGAAGGGCCCTTTTTTTTTGTCCCCTCTCCCCTTGAAAGAGGTTTATTACATTTTTTTGTCTGTCATCCCTTGCCACCATTTTTACCCCTTTCCACCCATTCACTACTGCAAGGATTTTCAGTCAGGTGGAAATACTCTAAGACCCCTCCCCCTAGTCAAACTATGGTAGTTATTAAGGTAGGCTAGTCTTAATGAGTAAGTTAGTATTTATTTAACTCTAAGTTTATGTTAACAATAGATTTATGTATAGATGTTAATTTTAAAGTCTGTTATTTTATGTAACAGTTTCTATTTTTTTTTTTTTAGTTGATTAAGGAGAAACAACTAATGATTCATTTTCTTTGTGTTTCTTGGAGGGGAGATTACACTAAAAACTAAAATATTATAGTGAAGTATTGTAGTGTATTTAAACAGGGAAAGTATTACTCAATTGTGACAGGAGAGATCCTTGACACAGGGCATCTGAGACATCTGGTAGGTGGGTGTGTGGGTATGTAACCAACAAATGTACTACACTTTAAGCCTTAAATTCTAATATTTTACTGTACTAACTAATTTAAGAATTTACTTACATGAAACTGCTAACAATCTGCTTGGTCTCATCATTGACCCTCGAATTGGCAAAGCTAATGCATGAACAATACAGGGCAACCCAAGCACACCACTTCAGCTGCAATTAATTAAAATAATTATAGTCAATAACTTTACAGTAGAATACAATATTATATAAAATAAAATCTCTATTGTGTGTGGTTGGTCCTGCCTACTGTTATACCTGAGTTGTAAAGATGACGAAAAAAAAAAATAAATAAATAAACCCAAAGTTATAACTCTTCAGAAGCCACCAGCAACATTTTATCTGCAACTATAAATAGTATAATTCTAGGAAATTTATGATGTATTCATTTGTGAGGAGCCACACAACTGCGTTCTGAATAACCCTTATTCAATAAATTTTTTATTTGTCCACACAATTCCAGAACATTTCTTAAAACCATTAACTTAAAAGATAAAGAATGAATAACACTATGAAACAATAAGAAAAAAAAAAAGAAGAAAAAAACATAACTAATTCTAAAAACAGTAGTGATCTGATGTTGGGTTGAATTCAAAAGAATCCCAAATCAAGTAAAATTCATGATCATTATGTTTGATTTCGAACTTGGGTTCAGACTATGAATTTTGACATTCACTTTGTCAAAGGCTTAGGTCTCTACCCAGAAGAAGATAATCAGGACTGTTGTGGACCAAACTATGTTGGGCGGATCACCTTTCATTGCAGTTGATTTTGAACTATAACTCAGAAACCTGTGCTGAATGCTAGTACTGTTTTGATGTCTATCTTTTTATGTAGGACAACAAAGCTTCATCAGTACTCTCAACTCTGCATACAGTCGTATCATGCTGGGAGTTAAAGCATGATCTGCTCCCAGGTCTGTAGAAGGAGTAATTTACAAGTATCCCAGGTGTTATTTTCCTGAAGGTAGAGCTTCTGTTTGTTCTTAACAAAGGTGGGGAAATAGTACATTCCAGAGTTTATTTATCTCTACCTGCATGCTGCAAAGGTTTTCCTGAATTCATTCTCTTAAGGTAATTTTTCCTCTCTATGGGGTGGCATATCTCTGATGTTGGGTGTCATCTAAGATTTGATTTTCTTGAAAGTAATTAAGATGTGCACTTTTTTGCAACAATTTTTCTCAGCATAGGAGTCAACTATCTTCTGAATACAGGAGCTTCAGTGTTAATCATTTTCGACTCCCTTCTTGATTCAAATGGTTTTGAATGAGCCAACCATTTAACAACCAGTAGGTGGCAGCAAGATCATTAGAATGACGAGACCTATCAGCAAATATGAGGCGCCCATCTCCACTAAGAAAGGAGACACATATCTGCTAAGTACCCCAACTCATGTTCTTTAAATTGTTTAAAAGTTTATTCATTGCTGAATACTATATTTAATGTGCCATACTCAAGGCTCCCAAACTCATCCAAAACCTCAGCAGTCTTCATCAGGAATGCTGCCTGAGCAGTCTTTAATCTAAAAAGCATAACTCTGGCCTGAAACATTAAGCGTTTGTCCATAGCAAATGTGGCGAAATGCCAGGACCTGTCAATAGCTAGAGCAGAGGTCTAGACATAAAACGCCCATAATAGAAACAAAGGACTGTACAACATTGTTGTGAACAGTAATGGTGCCAAATGGTCTGGAGTCTGGGTGAGCAGTCTATGCAGAAGCGGCTCACCCATCACTCAGGCTACATACCAAGTAATGGGAGCAGGACAGGTTGTTCTTGACATTATGATTCCATCTCTCAGAATTTAATGAACTTAGTGAGCTGCTGCTTTTAGTGTAGTCCATACTATATTAGGCAGACCCCTTTTTTGGAGTTCTACTTGATCCATATCTCTGCCCTTGCAACTGCTCATGTAAGGCATCACAGGATCGACCATGGGAAAGTGAGATAATAGTAAATTTGGAAAGATAAATAACATGGTAATTGAAAGCACACCTGACTGATTTCAATCACCATGTTATTTTTTTTTAACAAGAATAAAAATTTAAAACTTTAATAAACTTATGTCTTTTGCAACATATGAGTAACAATCATTTTCTTTATGTTGGTTGGAAATCCATGGTAGCTAATAAACTGTACCAAACACAGTACCAACATCAGTTTATTTTATGAATGGCACAGACTGATTAGGAGCCACCCAAATCCCAGCTTTAAAAATATATATATATATATATATATATATATATATATATATATATATATATATATAGAACACAATAAAGAACCAAATTCTTTAACTCTCCAATACATGTTTCTAAAAATTGGTCATGTTTCAAGGGGCCTTCACTATATAAATTAGAACAAACATACATTGAACAATTTTGACAGCTTTATTCAAAAGAAGAACCTTAAGCTAGAAATTTCCTTGGATCAATTTCGTACATACAAAGTTTACACTTATCTTCAATCGAAATCAGTTCACAAGAGAATTTTAGGAGAGCATAACTATTAATAGTCCATTACGCAGGGGTTGCTTTAACTAAGCAGATTTCCCATGTGCTTCACGTATTTGCATTTATCACAAAACGTAAAAGTTCTATGAGAACAATATTTAGTATTTAGGCTTCAAATAAAGTGCTTCATAATATAACAGCTTATTGTTAATAGGACGAGAGTAGGAGTGGGGGTTTACTGAAGGCTGAAAACTAACAAAATGCAACAATCTTGATTAATAATAAAGATAATAAAAAAAAACATATATAACAACATACATAGAACATTAAATTTGCAAAAGATTGGTCCTATTCACTATTTCGATCCGATGTATAATAACGGAGATATTTAGAATGTTCAAAATTTCGCCCTCCCACTGGTCCGATTTTTGCCATTTACGAACTTGGTCTTTCTTTTTACATAAAACGATTAAATATCAAGTTTGGTAACAATACAACAAAAATTGGGACCACTAGAGGGTTAACAGGCACGCACGCACGCACACATATATTCATATACATGCATGCACATATAATTTTGAATGGACCTCATTCTCATCAACTCCTGGATAGGATCGATAGATATTTGAGGAAATGTTTTGAATTTTGCCTCATGAGTAAAACATCAATAGCTGATTTCCCTTATGAGATGAGTGCTAATTAAAGCTAATATGTGGGCTGACATGTTGATTTTTCTCTGGTAAAAATCAACTAACTTATAACCATCAGTTAAAGGTAAATTAGATTTTTAAAAAATGAAAGTGAAACTCACCCGCATCATCAAACCACACATGCTGAATATCATTCCAAGAATATTCATATAATCAGGAGTCAGGTCCTCTGATGTTGGAACATTAGGATTAGAGGCGGGAGGTCTGTACCTTAACCATAAATAAGAATAAAAAGTGAATAAGTAAAAAATAATTGTATTTTGCCAATAACGCTTTTAGTAATAACAAATACAGGTTATAAATAAAAGTAGGTCCTAAATTCTTCAAGGTATTTATATGTCAACTAGGGTGTGGATAATATGAAATTGTTAGTGACAGTATTACTAAAAATAGTAAATACACATTTTACATATTAAAAAAATTATAAGAATATAAAAAATGTACTATGCGTCTAAGATCAAAATTCCTTCTTTCATAAAACCAATTCCCAAAACGTATAGTCAATTTTTAATAAGAAGTCTTCACAAATTTAAATATTAAGTGTACCTATGCTCCTTGTCTGGCCTCCTAGGATCTCCTGCATGGTTTGCATGCATAGTATATAAAAATATGTATTAAATTATGGGTAACAAGCAGATATACAATTGCAATCCACCACTCCCTGACTGTTTCCGTAGTCCTAGGTTTGGATAAAGCTCCAAAGAGCTAAAACATATGTCTGGTACAGCAAGTTCAATGAATTTAAGCAACATAATAATGTGTGTTGTAAATATTAATCACTTAAAAGTAATCTGATTTTCTAGGAAATTATAAGTGCTAAAACTGTGGTTTAACCTTAGGCCTACAGGTAGCCCATTGGTTAAGAAACATCTTTAGGAGGGTTGTTGAGACACCAAAAATTAATGAGAACAAACAAAGTTTAATTACATTATTTTTTCCAAATATTACAGGAAATATTAACAAAAACCAAGTCGTCGATCAAATTCGTTACTGATTTTCATTTATCACGCTAACAACTTCCATAAATGCTTGTATATAAGGAAATTATCTCTTAGTTGCGTAAAACTAGTTCAAAATACAATAGCTTTTACTAAGTTTATTAATCACAAATTCTTCATAATTAACAATAATTGAATACGAAAGTCATGCATTCCAATGATATATATTTTTGACTAAGTCCTTCGAATTTGTCATCTTTGCTTTCTAATTATTTTCCTGTTAAGGTAAGATAATCAACAAGGTTGCCTTTCGAGGGTTTACAGCACATATCTAGGCTAATTACACCGTGGGGAATTCAAATTAATCGATTGTGCTAATAATCTGTCCTGCCAAGAATTTAAATTGTAAGTCTTGCTGTCATAGTGTTCTTTTAAAGGGAAAAATAGAAAATGTGCCGTCAGCGTAGTAGAAGGTGATAAAGCTACTGAAAAGCTACACCTACGCCAACTTTTTCGACATCTACTAACTTGGATGGATGGGCATTTGGTGTTTTTCGAAAATAGCAAATGACTTCAACTGCTGATTTTCCTTAAGGAAAATCCGCTAAAAAATGTGGTTCTTTTAAATATGTGTGTGCGTGTGTGTATACACACACAGAACCATGAGAGTTAGAAAAAAAAACGTGGAGTGCAATTGCATATACATATAGTAAGAACTTTGAAAGATTATTCATCTACTAATCTTATTAGGATAGTTATCTTTTTAATAGATAACCTACTGAACTCTATGATGTGCTCTTTAATGCGAGTCCTAGTTCCCAACCAAAAGATAGTAACATTGCTTTATTCAGTATAACCAAGGTAAGACGCCTATATCTGGATTGTTTATGCATCCCCCCCCCCCTACCCATGGATGGATGTTATGTTACTGGTGTTTCAACCAATGAGTATCATTGTTGCGCGGTAAAGAATCTGCTTTTGCAATAATTTAATCGATGGTAGTCTACTGAGGCAATGTTGAATAAGAGTATAAATTCATCGAAAAATTATGGATCAAAGTGCCTTTTCAGAGTATTTCATGAGTGTATGTATGTATTGTCACTTACTTTTAGTGATAAATTCACCATCAGTTATCTACACCAGTGGTATAATTTCTTCTCACAAAAGTAATGGGTATTGGGGGATGAACGACTTTTTTTTTATTCAGTCCACCTTATATTTTGTTTCTTGGTTTACCAATATTAATTAATTGAAGAGAACCAGTCTACAGGTTGACACCTTTTTTTTTAGTTTCCGAGGTCACTAAATTAATTGTACTTCCCACTAGTCTGAATGGAACTCCAAGATTTTGATCAGTCATCAGTAACGAGGAGGGGCTCTTTTTGTGTTGAATGGTACCAAAGATATAGCTCTATAATATATTTCAGTAATTTATCGTAAATCCATATATATATATATATATATATATATATATATATATATTTATATATATCATACATACACTCGCATATATTTGTACCTATTTATGTTTATGCCAAAACTGGATTGGCTGACGTAACTAGTATCCGATTTTGGAACTGAATATTTGAATTCATGATATTTTGTCCCGTATTAGTGTCTCCTGGACAAGAAGAAAACACAGAACTTTCTATTACAAGATTCATTCACAACAAAACTATGGAAAGGAGACTGAACTAGACTGAAGTTGCCTACTTTTGGATCCTGGTAATCGGAAGAAAAAAAACAAATCAGTATTCCTGACAAGTGAATTCTGCAGATTTCACCGACATTAATTGTATATCAACTTTAAACCAATAACTCAAATGAGACCATCTTCTTTCAAACTTTAAGTCTCATAAAATTATGCCAGGATGAAAGTATCTTTGAGGTCTATGTTATTCCTGTATATAGATTCCTAAACTATGGTTACAACTATTCTTACTTTTGCTAAAAAGAACAACTGCACCATCAAAACACTACATCAGTTAAACCTCAACATGAGGCCCTTGGCCCTGCAACATACTTGGAACTGCCAGAGAAAAACCCTACTAAAATTCAACTAAACAAATTACATATCAATATCTATGCTGATTAATTTCGATTTCTCATGTCTTGGTATATGCCAGTAACACTGCAGACACTAGCAACTCTGGTAATACAGCATCTATACCTGGTACTAAGAAAATAATCTACAGAACCATAGCTGACATACCACTCAGCGTTCAAGTCTATTCAGGACTTCCTTGCTGATTGGTCACAGGAGTCCTTGTTGAACTTAATAAGGATTGAGCTGGTGAAAGTCTCTCCAAAATCTTCTGAGTCAGTGTCTCTACTATATTTATACTATACCTATATGTTGCTCATTTGTAGTTTTTAGATTTCTATAATTACAGACAGTGCTACTATTTCTTTACAAGGTTTCATTTCATCCTCAATTCTGTCAAAATCATTTCACGGAGGACATGAATTGTGTGCCTAGTGTTTCAAATGCAAAGTAACTACAGAGCCTATTGTTTGAGATTGTAGGAATACCCATCCTCAAAGCAATGCCTGAGCAAATTCCTTCAAGGCCTCTGAATTATGTAGTACTAGTCATTGAGTGAAGATATTTAGCATTACATCAACACATATCCTTCCAAAGTCAAATAAAATGGGCCGTATATATTTTTCCCAATCAAGAAACATCATAGTCATATTTCTGTGTATACTAAGGAGTTATGTCTCTAAGATAAGAGAGAAAAATATGCAAAAATTAAGTAATGGGTAGAAATAGCTTCCTTCATATACCTCAGCATAATTAAAAGTAGTACTTACTTCATTTATACTAAAATTATATTTTTATTAACAGAATTGAATCCACATCAAAAATTAATATTGAGGGGATTCAAAACATATCTATAATATTTACTACATATATATTCAAAACTTACATGCTTATTTAAATTCAAAACAATAATTTCATTTTCTTAAATAAAATTTTAGTGCTTTGCATAGGTATAACTTTATAACAGAGCTTACAGCAAAGTTTCATTGCTCTGCCTAACTTTTAAAATGTGTGAAATTTAAAAGTGGTTGGGTACCTGCGTATCCTGGGTGTAGACGGCTGAGTTTATTAGGAGGCTAATTACTACGTCGCCTAGATCAAGCAATATTCCTCAAAATATTGATGACCGAAGCTAACAACAATTTTAATCTGCATGTGTTTCTATGTGCCTACTATTAGAGCAAAATTAGTTTTTTGAGTTTTGTGGATGAATGAACATTAGGTTTATATTGCTTATGAAAAAAAAAATGTTTTGTGTGCAGAAAATATAGAAATCATTTTTTAATTTTTTTTTTCAGACAATAGAGACCAGCATACAAACATTTCAATACATAATTTTTAAAAAAATGAAGAATGTTGAAACATGAATTTTGAGAAATGCTAAATTATAGCAATGGTATATCATCAATTTAATAAAAGAATAGCAGGCTCCTCTTTTGGAAAAAAAAAATACATTTAACTCTAAAAATAAAATTTTTTTCATCAGTATGATCCTAATCATAATTTTTGGAGTAAGTACACTTCTTTTTAGATTTTTTTGGTACTCATAAGATGTTTATCCATGGTCATTGACTCTCCAATGTGGTTGATAGCTAGGGATTTCCAATTCTAGATTCCTGGGGTAAGTTCTCTTCTACGGCATCCACAAATCTGTGTCTCGCCCTGACTGTTTTCTTTTCAAAGCCCCATTATATCATCTAACATCTTATTTGAAGTCTGTAATGTCATATTTTTTCAAAATGACCCAAACACCACAACAGTCCAAAGCTTCCTATAGAATGTCACTAGTTTCGTATAACTTCTGATCATCCGCTCCCACCATTCTTTAAAAAATTAAAAATCCTTCTAGGGAATTTTCTCTTGCAGAATCTCCTTTTTTCCCTCTGTTATACTGCCAATGAAACATTTATATCTATTACTGTTTTATGCACAACTAACTTAATTCCTCTCATGAAACTATTAAATGCAAGAGCTCCCTGTAGGTCATCTGGTCCCCGCAAACATTCTTGTTTTTATTTCCATATAAGCTATTGATTTCTGATAATAGTTAAAACAGGTTATAAATTATGAGCTAGGATTACACGTACTTCCTAAAACTGAAAATTTTTCAGTGATGGTCTGCAAGTAATGAGTACTAATGATGTACAGGAATTACTGAAATAAATACAAAGCCAAACTATGTGGCGAAGGTGATATATCTCCTACATTTCATTGATGGTAATGGATATTTTTGTTATACAAGGGGAAAACTTATCATATCTGAAGGGTCTCAAACCCAGCTCTCCTTGGTATGTCAGTGGGTGGTCAATCAATGGTTTGAAGGAGACACAACCAGTGCCGTTTTACAGATTAAAGAAAAACACTCCTACTGAATTTAAACACTGAATTTTATTGATGGTAATAAGGGAGCATACTCCCAGAAAATGATTTAATGTCAATACCAAGTCAAGTTTCTGGAAGGTAGGTTAAAGAGAGAAAAATTCAACTGCATTAGCTCTTACCTGCAACATACTTGGACAGCATATGGCTTAGGAAGACTGGAGGCCTGGGTTTGCGTATCAGCAGATATTAAAAGAATTTTTCGCATAAAAAAATGAAATACTAACAATATATTTTGCCATGTATACAGGCCTGTTAACTATACTATTTAAAAAATATCAAATAACTATCTTAACAAAACAATAAAAAATAGACGATTCAAATACAAACCATTTAAATGTAGAATATCATTTCAAATAGGACTTGAAAAATAAACTTTTGGGTTCTGCTTTTGGATTTCTGTAGGTTTACAAGCAAATATACTCTTGGGAAGAAAACACCAAATGGAAATCTCTTCATGGATCAAAGTAATTAGTTGCGGTAATTTACAGATTGGTTGTTAGGCCTCTTATCGGTTGACCAATTTGTTTCTTGAAAAGTTACAGAAATCAAGAAGTAGGGAATGTTTATTTCTACCAAAAACCATGTGATGTACCACTTTAGATATAAGGATAAAACACTTTAGTACATTCTAAATAATTCTTTTAACGAGCCAGAACATTGTATTATTTTACAAGATTGATGTTTGCATTTAAATTTTCAGTGCCTGTTAATAGAAAAAGTCTCAGGAGAAATGAACCATTCATTGCACCATGCTTTAAAGGTAGGCATCATGAATGAAACTGAACTAGAGACGTTAGTAAATTCTACAAGCAATGCAGATTTAAAAGTAGAAGATAATAATGGCATGACACCCATATTTTTAGCTGCGTCCCTAGGAAACGTGCGCCTATTTAAGTTGATCCAGGCAAGAGGAGGAGAAGGAAATATAACTAACAGGGAAGGTGAGACATTGCTACACCGAGCTGTCATGGGTGGTGACCTACAAATAATTGACATTGTTCTTGAAGTGTATGAAATAAGCCTCAGTGCTCAAGATAAGGATGGCAACACTGTGATGCATTATGTAGCTCTTGGAAAGCCTAAAAGAAATAAAATTGAGATTTGTAGGATGCTTCTAGAAGAAGGAGCTATTTATTTCATAAAGAACAATGAAAATAAAACCCCTTATCACATAGCAGTGCTAAGTGAAGACAAAGAGATACTGGAAATAATGCTTCAAATGAAGGCTCAAGGCATCCAAATCCATGATGAAAACGGACACACTCCAATGCAAATAGCATTAGATAGAAAATTCACAAATATATTTTCACTGCTAATAAATTACAGTGTAAGCCCTTTTGAAAAAGATTTTAATGGCAGAACTGTAATACATAATGCTATATTAAATGGAGAAATTGAATTAATCAAGACAGCACTTTTATCTGGAAATGTGTTTAGAGGTGAAGCAAACCGAATCATTACTTATCAGGAGGGACTGGGATATCAAGACTTGTTGAATTACACAGCCTTACACTCGGCAGCAGAAAAAGGCTTTGAAGAAGTAATCAAAATAATCCTCAAATTTAAGAAATGCATAGAGCCTAGGTGCAAGGACTTAATTGTGAAGACCACTAACTACTATGATGACACTATTCTCCATGGAGCTGTTAAAGGGGGTAAAGTGTCCATTCTTGAGCAGCTTTTAGATATATTTGAAGAAATGGATAGCTATATTGACCAACAAAATAAAGATGGGCACACTCCTTTACATATAGCTGTTCAGGATGAAAAACCAGAGATGGTAAATTTGCTTCTTATTAAAAAAGCAAATGCATTTATTAAGGACTTTCATGATTTTTATCCTTTGAGTTTAGCAGCTTCCTTCAGTAAACTTAACATGTTAAGGCTGTTTAAACAGTATAAGTATAATGCAGAACCGAACTACACTAGAACTGAGCTCCTAGGACTTGCTATAGCTAATGTAAATGATCAAGACGTAATTGAAGAGTTGCTAAATGATACTCTGTCTGATTTTGGCCAAACATTTTTGGCTCCAGCCAAACCTTTGGATGGTCTAATTCAAAATCATTGTAATAGTATTTGTACAATTACATTAGAAAAGTGTGAAAGAAATTCACCAGAACAAAAAAAGGTTCTTGGTATTATAGATACAATAACAGGAGATCATGAAAAATTTATAAGAGAATTGGCTGAAGAAGATGAGGATGAATCTAGTGATCTGTTTGGATCCAAACCAACTATGCTAAACTATGCTTTGTTTTTCAATGGTAAGCTAAGTACAGTAAAAAAAATTCTGGAATGTAAGTCTGCAACTGGGAATAAGACAATATGTGAGGCCTGCCGTATAAATGATGCTTGGTCTCCCATAGACATTGCAGCATTTAGAGGAAAGCTAGACATTGTAGATTTCTTCATTGAAGAATGCAAGAAACAGTGCAATATAAGTTTGGTTGAGATGAAAGACAAACATGAGCAAACAGTGATTCATAAAGCGGCTTGGGGTGGTCAATGCAAAATTATTGAATATTTAAAGAGAAACCAGTCTGCAAACATTAATGACATAGACAAGTGGAAACGAACACCTCTACATGTTGCAGCATTACGAGGTTATAAAGGAGCTATTGAATGTATCCTTAATTTAGATAGGACCTCTCTCAATTGGAGGGACAAATATGGATTTAATTCACTTCATCTTGCTGAAATATATGGTCATCATAAATTTTTTACAGTCCTGCAACAAACTAGTTTAACACTAGATTCTCAGGTTAGATATCAAATGAAATACCCGGGAACAAAAAGTCGAATTCGTAATCACGCTGATGTAATTAACCTACTACTTCAAAATGGGTTAAACCCTAACTTGCAGGATGGGACACTTGGATGGTCACCCCTTCATTGGGCTGCAGCCAATGGTGATTTAGAAGTTGTGAAAATGCTTGTTAATAATAAAATAAAAGCTAACGTCAATCTTCCATCAAAGAGTGACCAGACACCAATGTATTTAGCCAGGTTTTGGGGGAGGAAAGATGTTTATAACTACCTCAAGTCCCTCAATGCAGTATGGTAATTTATATTTTATCAAGGCTAGTTCAGAATGTCTAAATATTTTTCAATGAAGAACCATAAAATTATTCGACATACTTATTTCCTATATATTTTCTGGTATTAGTACTTTTTATGAGTTATGAAATAAAATTGAGCAAGTCAGAGGTCTATAGAACTATGATTCACACCTAATCCTTTTAGGGCAATCATGTAATTCAAATGAATCAAGAATCTCCACATTAAACTGTTATTCATAAAATGTGTATAAAGCTTTATTTTATAATTAAATTAGTAATATAGAATTGAACAGTTTTAATTAACTTAATTGATCTGAATAAACCCTTGGCTCAAAGAAATTGCAGAATGTTGTTGATGAAACTCCATATGGTTTGACATGATATCAATAAACTTCTGTAGCAGGCACTAACATCCTTTCTTAATTCAGAATCTGAAATATATTCTTTTTTTATGGCTGCAATGGATTGAATACACAGTCATAGTATATAGTATCTGCATTTATTGATATTTTAGCATAATTGCCTTAAAGAAAATCAGCTATTGAGATATTACTTAAGAGCCAATTTTCAATGCATTTCTTCAAATTTCCACCAATTTTACCTACCTACCTAGGATATGACAAAAAAAGTTTGTCACACAGGGGCTGTCAGATTTACCATGTGAGGGTATGATACACTATTGATCTCATCTCACAATATATTTTATTTTTCTAAGTAAAAATCCAATAAGCAGAAGTGGCCGTTTGCTGAAAGCTGATAACAAGAAAGTATAAAAAACTTACTTAATATTTGAGGTATGAAAAAATATATAAAGCAACAATTGTAAAGTGCGAATAATTCAACAAGATTGGTTCTATAACATTTATCCATCCGACTTATAATAAAGTCCGCCATGCAGGGGCTGCGTAAACTAAGCCGATTTCCCACGTGAAGTTTTACAATAGAGAAATATCACGAGATTCAAGCAGTTAAGGAAACAGCCGAACTAGCTTTTGGCGGGAAAGTCACCCGTCCGTAGCCGCCCCGATTTAATAAAAATGCAAATATCTCGGTTAATATTCAAGATAGAGAATAAATGTATACAACAATATTTATATTAAATTTAATTTGCAATAAGATTGATTCTGTACAATATTTCGATCCGACTATAGTAACGGAGATATTTCGAATTTTCCAAAATCCTCCCCTCTAAACCCCCCCCTCCCAATGGTCCGATTTCAGTCGTTAACGAACTTGATCTTTCTTTTTACATAAAACGACTAAATATCGAGTTTGGTAACGATCAAACAAAAATTGCGACCGCTAGAGCGGTACCAGACAAATATATATATATATATATATATATATATATATATATATATATATATATATATATATATACAGTTTTGAACGGACCTCATTTTCGTCATCTGCTAGGTAGGATCGATGGACATTTGAAGAAAAAATTCGAAAATTCCGTCATGAGTACAACCTCAATAACTGATATCCCTTAAGGGAAATCTGCTAAAAGGAGATATTTTGTATTTTCAACTCCCCCCCCCTTTCCAGGTCCAATTTCAGCTAATAACAACTATGGACTTTGCATGTACACTTGCACTTTGAAGTGTTGCATGGAATGATTAAATATCGAGTATGATATAGATTAAATAAACCCTTTCGAATTAAGAACATAAAATCACAATTGGACATTATTATACAACGTATTTGTGCGTATCTCGCATAATAAAGATCCATTGATAACAATATATTGCATTTGTATCGAATAATGTGGTTCATGATATAAGAAATTATTGTTAATTATGATAGTAATGGGGATCTACTGAAGGCTGGAAATTAAAAAAAAAATACATGGTTAATATTCAAGATAAAGAAAAAATGTATGAAATAACATTTATAGGAAAGTACATTTGTAATAAGATTGGTTCAATATCATTTTTCTATCCAAATCATAATAACGGAGATATTTTGAATTTTCACTGGTCTGATTTCAGACACTAACGAACTTACATGGTATGTTTAAATATGAAATATATAGTTTAAAACGGCCATGTTTTCCTGGGTAGGATAGATGGATGTTTCAAGAAATTTTTTGAAAATCACGTCATGAGTGCTTAATACAAATTGGGTTTTTGTCATTTTAAAGTTCTCAATCGCCTACCTTTCTAGGCACCCAAATCTTTTGATCACATCCTCAAAACATCTTGATGTTCAGAATCAGACACCCACACAAAAATAATAATTATAAAATATTGTTAACAATTTAGTGTGTAACAGAAATGTACATTTTCCCACCCCTTTGAAGTTAAAGTTATTGCATACTCTACGTCATTTGACAGCTTGAGAAACACTCGTATACTGTGGCAAAATCAAATTAATCAATACTTTTTTAACAAAAAGAAAGAAAAAAAGTGGATTCCTTGTATCCTTTGATTAACAGAGTAGGCTCACTCAATAGATGATAGATGAACACAATGAAAACAAAAAAAAAAAAAAAACGGGCTCAGGTTGGCCGTGCGAGTTAAGGCGTTGGTCTTAATCTCGAGTGGTAGACCTAGGGTGGCGGGTTCGAATCCCGCACTGGGCAGGGAAATGTCTAAATAAATGTCTATTTATTTAGTGACGGACTCATTAAATAAACTCCTTAAGCCCACCCTGGATAGAAGAGGGTGGTAACCTGTAGATAACCCATCCTGATTAGCCATAATTGCATAAAGTGGACGTAAAAAAAACAAAGGGTTCTAGTCTTGAAAATACCTAAGAAACACATGAAACAGGGATAAATAAAATAATGAAAATAATTCCTGTAACACATGAATAATTTTAAATTTTATTCACAAATATACAAATAGAGAAAATACCCCTCATGATATTGGTCAAACATCATTCGTGAGCAGATTCATATCACATCCAAAAAAATTGCAAACCTTTCAGGCATAACATTTATACAATTTTTTATAAGGGATAGAATAGTTTTTGTAATATATATATATATTTTTTTTAAGAAACTAGAAAAAGAAAATTCTTTTCTCATTATGTATATACATACATATATTTTTCTTTTGTATACTTTGATTCCAAGTTCCAAAATAATCACTTCCGTTCTAAAAGTGGTAGGTGAAAGAATTAAGTTCCTACATAAATTAGTGTCAGTGTTATATGACCCCTACAAATATGTAATGTCTTATCTATACGTCTATAAATAATATTTGGTTCACATCTTTCATTATAATTCTTTTTCAATAAAATACATTTATAACAATATTAACAAGATACAAAAGTTAACAGAGAAAATGTTAATGATGTGAGATCCTCAGCAAATTTAGACAAATAAAAGTATTATAAATAACTCTAAAATAAATATGAACAAATCAAACAGAATAGAAATGCATTTAAATTACAAAAATTGTATAAACAAGATTTATAGAAAATGCCACCAAAAAATGTACAGAGGCTGCAAACATATTTGCACACTAAATTTTTTTGCGAAAACAAAAATATTTCTGTTGAATCTGGTAACCATATTTAACCCTAAAAAATTATTAATCACAGTTTTGTTTTAAAGATTTGTGCTGGGAAAAGCTTAAAAAATAAGAGTATTTAATGTATTTAAGGCTGAGAAAGCCAGTAGCTCAATGATTTGATAAAAATTTGAATGACAAATTTATACTGATTCAACATGAAATTAATTAAACTTTTAGACTCTTCTTGTTTTGTTACAATGTAAAGTACCGGGGATTTGTGAGACTTGCTTATTTATTATTTAAAATCTCCATGTAAGAGGGAGAGAGAGAGAGAGAGAGGTTCTTGACAATTAAGTAAGTAAAGTGAAATGAATCCATAAGTAGTATGAATATGAAATATATTTATTTATTTGTTCGTTGTGATTTTGTATTAATCTATAGTACACATGGTTATTAAGCTTTGTTTCAGATATATCTAAACACTATCAAATTAGATGCCAAAACAGATCATACAAAAGAAGTTTAGAATGAAGCAGCAACTGCTCTATTAATCATCATACTTAAACAAAGTTAATTTAAGAGTATGGGCGATTCTAGGGGCAGTTACAACTAAAAATAATTCAATTAAATAAATCTCAGTTTATTATAATTGATGTCCTTCTTTTGATTTGGATTGTCAAGGACCATTGCCACAATACTCAATTGCACATAAAAAAGCCTACGATAGTTTATAAATTAGTAAATATCTAGTGAAAACATTCATAACCCATTGTCAGGAAAGAGTTCTACATAAATTTTTTTCTAAAATTTCTTTAACTTTTCAACGTTTTGATCAGTTTATAGTTTTTATAGAGAAATTGAGAAACAGAAGGGAGTTTGTAATTTCAGGAAGGTAGTATGAGCCGTCAAATATTAGACAGCTCTAAAAGAAACAAATTTTATAGGTAGTGAAGAAGTAGTTAGAAATATTTTTGTTTTCATAATACTTCTCAGTGCAAAACTACTAATTCGCTGCCATTACACATAAATCACAATAGTTAGTAGAAAAAAAAAAGGAAAGAAGAACTATATAAAACACTTTGAAGGAACTTCCCTCCCAAAAAAAATATAGCTTTTCTCATTCAAAACTCATAGCATAAAAAGTGCATATGAGAGAAAGAAAATCAATCTGAAAATAAAATACTGGTAGTGCACATACAGCTTTATATCATCATATGATTAAAAAAATATATGTATATAAATAATTTATAAAAACTTGTACATGAATAGGGAAGAGTTAAGAGAAAGAGAGAGATAGAAACAGAAATAAGGAACAAAGTAAAAACAAATGCCACATGAAGAAATTAATTGCTCTTCAAGCCTCAAGATCGTAGACAAAGATTACTTCACTTTTCCCCAATCCAACATCATTTAACGTTTTCTCTGGCTCAGTCTGGCACTGCAGGGTCCTTTTAGGGAAGTTCGTAGTAATTTCAAAGCAGTCAGGAGAGGACGGGTGACAAAACACAAAATTATATACATCCTGAAATTATTGATAGTACAAAATTAATATGTAAAATTTGTTTAAAAAAAAAAACATTGTAAAGCTTTAATACATAAAAATCTATTGTGAAACATTAAGAATCCACTCTATTGTGGAATAAGCCCACTCGATATAAATTCCTTCAAAGTCACTCACCCCCCAATGGAAACTAATATCTCAGAAGAAATACTAGCTAGTGACACCTTGATTAGATGAAGTCCTTCCCCTGGGTCCAATGGCATTGGATATGAGTTTTTTCCAAAACCTCCCTCAAAATTGGTGGTCGTACTTAGTAATAGTAATAGTTTAATATGATTCTGTGCACTAATGAATACCCCATCCATGGTCTAATATCTGTTTAAACATGCTCTATAAGCAAGTTGACAAAAATAATGCATCGGATTATTGAAGTATAGCACTTGCTAAACGGATTCTAAAAATATCTACAAAATTAAATGGAATGAAGATGTAAAAATATTTCCAGAATGCTAAGTACGGTTTCAAAGAGGAAGTGGTACATAGATCATATTTTTCAATTGACAGCCTTCTGATTTCATAGACTTTCTCACTGGGCAAATTTTTCTTCTGAAATGTGCTGGCTTTCTGCCAGGTGCAAATTTTTGGCAACTCTACAGTTGCCTCCTTTAGGCTGGTAATCACTATGTCACAGTCCAGGGACTAAATAAATAATAAAGTAAAGGCTGTAACAAAAGCCCTAGAAATTTTAGCGGAGCCTCAAAACATAAATGGCAAGGATGGTTGACCAGTACCTGAGGCATGGAACAAGACAGAAGGGAGAAGGGGGGGGGGAGAAGAGTACACCCTATAATTGGGATGGCATTTAGTCACCCTATAATTGGGATGGCATTTAGTCACCCGATATCTTAAAGGAAATAAGCTAAAAATGGAAATGTCTATGTCAATCATGTTAAGGTTATTCAATATGGCCCTCCAGCACCTCAGGGCTCAGTTATGTTCCCTGTATCATGGACCCAGCAACAATCCCAAATAGTTGAAAAGTGTTTGAAAGTGATTTCTCATTACCGTTTGCATTTATTCACTTAATATTCATGGTGGTATTAGCAGTATGTAGATTTATCTATTGTAAACCTTCACATGGGAAATCACCTCAGTTTAAGCAGCCCCTGCGTGACAGACTTTTTGAATGCCAGTTTAAACAAGAGAGACAATGGATAAGCCAACAATATTTATTTTCAATTAATTACAAAATTTATTGTACTTAAAATGTCAGGGCAGCATGTTCCATTAAATTATTCATTTTTTGGAATTTATGTTAGGAGCTGAGTTAATCATAAATATGACTATATGATAATAAAGGAATCACAAGAATACTCTGATCCTTAGTGGTCCACTCTAAGAGAGTGATGAAGATGGAGTGTGTGCTCTGAAGATGTTCCACCCAAAATTAAATCAATGTCTTAAGGCCTTGTTCTCAAATCCTGATCTGTATACTTCACCTTCCAGCACTTTGCTTTCATAAATGCCTATGTTATTAAGAGTTATGTTCTGGAAGAATAAAGGTGTTCTTTACCTAAATGTTATATGTAAAAATCTAGATATAACAGATTATGTCCGTATAATGTAACTTAGGCTAAGAGAGACAGGCTATGTATAAGTCACCATCCTCTTCTAACAGTATTGAGACTTTCATCAAATAAAGTGTGGAACATCTATCCACCTCACGAGATTGATAAAATTTATAACTATAAATACCAAAACTTACATTTTACTCAGACGAAAACATTGCTTACCTTCAAGGTATGAGAACGAAGGAACCTCCTTTCAATCCTTTCTCCAGAAGGCATTTTAAATACAATACAAATAACTTCAGGATGATTTGCCTCTGGTTCATTAGGAACTTCAGAAGCTAAATCAACTTTTGCCTTACGTATTGCCTAGAAACATTTCAAATAAAAATAAATGTAGCTCAAAATTTAAGAACAATACATACCAATTAACAAATATCTGATGTTGAAAAATCAAAATTAAATTAAAATAGTTCATATTGTATAGAAACATTATAATTTTTAACTCATTTTTTGAAAAGCTTTGTTTTCAAAAAATGAGGTAATATGTTGCCGAACATATGTTAGGCTTATACGTTGTGTTTCAGCTCGACTTCTTCCTTTCTGTATTGTGGTGTGGATATTATAACTAAATATATATTTATTTATTCTAGTTACTACTCAATTGTATCACAGTGCTGAGTGGATCAGGGGGAACTGATAGAAGTCCAAACTCAAAACCCAGTGGGCACACAGCTAAATAAAGTTAAGAGGCCAACCCTGGAGTATGAATGCAGCACCTCTAGTAAGGGAGCATAATGTGTTACCCATTACACTACTGCTACCCCCCCCCTCCCCTAGCATTGCAAATTGTGATAATCTTCTCACATTTATGTATAAAAACGATATGGAAACCAGGAAAATTAGAGCTAATTACAAAAATAGAAAAATATGTTTAATAATGAAATATATATTGTAGTAACCTACCTCCTTTCTTAGCTGTTCTTGTAGAATTCTCTCTCTTTCTTCTTCTTCAAGTTTTCTCTTCCTTTCAGTTTCCTCAAACTTCTTTCTTTCTTTTTCCTGATCTGCTCTTAATGACTCAAGGTAAGCTGCATCTTGCTCTCGTCTTATTGTCTGATTAAGATTTCGAGCAATGCTAGAAATTAAAATGCATGTTAAAGAACAACAAAAAGAAGAGTAAAGGTGGATATGAAGCTCCAGGTTATATCATTATTTTGAAATATGGTTACAATTTAGAAATAACTAAGGACCAAGATCTCCCATGTCTATTTCTATAATTAATTACTCCTCCCCCATAGAATACTATTCAAACCACCTTCACATACATGTCGTGTGACTTTAAATACTATAAGAAAATATTTGCAAAATAGGGCTTCAATATCCAAAATTATATTGGGGAAAATCATATTGAACAACAATATTTGAAGATTCAAAGATGTCAGGTATTTTCAAACATCTACTTTAATCTTTCTGACTACTAAAGGCATTTAGTTCCGTCTACTTCTAACCATCATCCCTAATGTAAGACCTCTGTTCTTATATACCAGTATCTTGAAAAAACCACTTTCCATGGAAAAAACTTAGCGCAGCAGAAGGAACCAGCTGTTAGGTATGAGTAAATTGAGTTTTTAAATATACAAATATCAACATTTGGGCATTACTGCAATTCACTAATTTAACATGATATTAATAATACAAAATGCTGATAATGAGGAATAATAAGTACACAAAAGGAAAACTTAAAACTCACCGCTCGGATCGGGCTGCATCTAGGAATGAGACATTTGAAGTAACAATGGCACCAAGACGACTGAGGAGCTCAGTGCTAGTAGATGGACCCTCCAATCTATAATTTCAAACATTTAAAGCAGAATTTTTATTGTGTATATCAATTGTTTCCGCATTTCTCCCTAAGATCAAAATAAAAATTGTCTGCCAGTTTTTGCCTAGCCATTTGTAACTTAAAAAAAAAATCTCTTTTGATAGTGTGCAGTACATGCATTCTACTTTACTACCAGTAAAAGGAGTAGAGGTTTACTTGGAAGGCCAAACATAAACACATCCAAATGGTCCATGTCTGATCAAATATCAAAGTTATGCCAACAGCATGAGTGAATAGGGAAGATATTTTCAGTATGTAAAGAATAGGAAATAGTTATTTAGTATTAAGTTAATGCAACCTTTATATTTCTATGGGGACTTATTTTTTTTATATTGAGACAGCTACCTAGTACAATAATAATTATGAATAAAAGATTCTACTTACCTTCCAACGACACACATTCTTGACTCTTTGAGGACTATGACAGCAAGAAATGGGAATGCCCCAGCCCTGAGTGTCTGACTCACAGCATAACCTTCGCCACTCTCAGTGTTGCATCCCCACATCAACATGTTGTTGTTTATGTAGTTTGTAACTTCAGACTGGGAAAGTGTCTCCCTAAACAAGTTGATCAGCTAATGAAAATGTTATATTTGATATTTATATATGGTTTGTAGGCAGCAGAAAATGAACTTTTAAAAATAATAAAAATTAACTTTTAATTACAATTAATTCTAATGAATTAATTTGTTATGGCATTGACAAATTTATAAGTTAATGTTTTTAATATTTAATTAGCTGTTAGGCTAACAAAATATATATTACTTAGACACAATGTACCTGCAAAAATTAGCACAGTCTTGATTTGCTTCCTTATGAAGGTAGATAAGGAGAAACCTGAGTTCCTGCTTAGCATCATTGAGTGCTTGGCTGTAAGAGCCCTGGTAGAAGACTGGGTGGTTTCGCCCATATGTTTCATTGTATGTGTAGATGAATTTCAAAACATCTCCCACTGGGTCTGTAACAGCTAAATGTTCATAGTTTTTAATGATAAAGACAACAAGTAAATAGAATTGATAAAAAAAAAAAAGAGAGAGAAAAACTAGTTCTTCTTAACCATTTTTAATTATCACTCACAGCACATCAATTTTCTATTTCTTCTAGGGATGCCAGGTTTTGGAAGAACAAATTTATCTGGATGAATAAGCAAGGACTATTTTCCTCCACAAAATAATAATAATGCAAAGAGCAGAACCTTGAATCAGGTAGCTGGGCAGCAAGCTACTGCTCTTTCCAGGCACTAGACATGGATTTGGTCCACTCAAAGTGCAAGGGTTAATCTCAAATTAATTAATCAATTGGTTTATGACATTATTGTGAAATTCCAGAAATGTAAGAACGTAGGAAAATAAATACATATTATTGTAATGACAGCCCCAGCAAAGAAACATAACATCATCTGGGGTTTTATTATTTTATTTCTTAAAATTCCTCAGATTACCCATTTCAATGAGCCATAATAGCATAAAGTGGATGTTAAAAAGTAACATAACACCATTAATTAACTTCAGAAAGCTTCTATGAAATTATTAAAACAGATAATTAAACTCAAACAAAAGCAAAGTTTTCTCCTTTAAATATTATTGTTATATCTCATTTTGTGTATCTAAAATACAAAATATCTAAAATATCTAAATTTTACTCAAATAAATAAATAGTTAATCTTACCTCTTCGAGTGTCTTTCCAAAAAAAAGAGAAAGCAAATTTCAAAATTGATGTCAAGGTGTTGTAGCAGAACTGGAAGACAAAGGTGACAATATAACCAAATGGTCCTCCCCAACTGAAAAATGGAACCATCTTATAACAAAGGCAAGAGAAATAAACAATTAGAAATTTCCCAATAATTGCGGAGAAATCCAAGATGGAGGATCCATTGTATTAATATTCTAAAAAGGCATTTATTTTTTAACATTGATATATAATTTAAAACAAAAAATGTAGGAAGTCATATTATGAATTTGATGCAGCAAACATTGGCTTATAATCACTGTAACGTAATGAAGCCTGGTCTGCACATAACACAGTTGTACATCACATGGCAACAAAATATTAAAATTAAAACTTTTCATCTTTTTTAAAGTGGTGCAAAATGAGTAATATCTATCTTAGTTCATCCCTAATTTACTACCAACACAACTTACAATATATTATTTATATATATATATATATATATATATATATACTAGCCAAGGTACCCGGCTTCGCTCGGGAAATCATTTGAGACGGAAAGATTTTATTTTGTTTTTGGCAATGCTTCTATGTGTAGAACTGCTCTTCCCGTCTAGGCTCACTTTTGCCCATAAGGGTCCCTTGGGCGACTTATGGAAAAAAAATGTTAGGTTTGAAGAATAAATGAAAATAAGTCTCTAGTCATTCCCTCTTTGACACACCGTGAATAATTCAAATCACAATCATGAATAGCAATTATTATAATTAAATATCATCAATAATGTACGTATTTTGTATATACAATCTAGCTAATATACCCGGCAATGCCCGGGAAATCATCGTTGACTGACTAATGATTGTATTTTTATAGAAGATCGTTGAAAAACCAATTGGAATCGGAATATCACAATTTTTCATTTCAGGCCTCCCTCATAACGCCCACTCCCGTTTGGACCTTAAAATTTTAATATATCTTATAATCATGGAAAAATTAACGCTAATTCACATTCCGAGTTTTTTTATGTTGAGTTCAATAGTTAGGGTCCAACAAAATTGTTCGCCCCCGCTCTAGTTTTTAGTGTATATCACGTTTATACTTTGTTATACGACAGAAATGAATATAACAAAAGTTATTTTAAATAACAAAATAAACAACTTGTGTCATGTGCATATATGCGGAAAAACCAATAGAAAACGAAATACCGCTATTTTTAATTTCAAGCCTCCCTTGAAGCCCCCACTCCTGCCCGTCCCTAGAAATGTTAGTATAGCTTATTATAATGAAGGCGTTAGTGCTAATACGCATACCGAGTTTTATTGAGTTCGGTTGAGTCTTTTGTGCCAAAGAAAATTGTTGACTCCCGCTATAATTTTTAGCGTTTGACGCCTTTATACTTCGGTATACGATACTATTTTTATATAATAGTGTATATAACAAAATATTCTCTAAATAACAAAATAAACAACTTTTGTCATGTTCATGTTTGCCGGAAAACCAATAGGAAACGAAATATCGCTATTTTTAATTTCTGGCTTCCCTTATAACCTCCACTCCTGCCCCACCCTAGAAATGTTGGTATGGCTTGTTATAATGTAAGTGTTAGTGCTAATACATATACCGAGTTTTATTTATTTCGGTCTTTTGTCCCAAATAAAATTGTTCACTTCCGCTATAGGTTTTAGCGTATATCTCGTTTATAATTCGGTATACGAAAAAAGTGTATATAACAAAAGTTACTCTAAATAACAAAATAAACAACTTTTGTTATGTGCATAATTGCCGAAAAACAAATAGGAAACGAAATATCGCTATTTTTTATTTCAGGCCTCCCTTATAACCCCACTCCTGTTTATCTCAGAGAATTTTAATATAGCCTAAAGTCTAAGTTGGGTTAATAGTAATATCCATACGAAGTTTCATAAAATTCGGTTCAGCCGTTTATGCGTGAAAAGGTAACAAACAAACAAACATACGAAAGAAACAAAATGCAGTTATGGTGTCTATGACATGTGAAACGAAAAGTTGACGTGGAATTTCGCGAAAAAAATCAATGTACAGACAGAGGTTACAATTTTATATATAAATAGATATATCCACACTATCTATCTAAGTAACCCGGCTTCACCCGGGAATTTATTTGAGGCTGAACAATGATGGTATTTTTTTTAGTTTTTACTTAGCTCAATATTTTGACATTTTCTCATCTCAGTGTTTAGGCTTCATAACCGTCATTGCTGTGGATTTGTTAATAATAAAATTATTTGTTATGTAAAACTTCACTGTCCTCAATATTTTTATATTTCCGTCTCCTGTGCATGTATTTTTTTGTATAACGTAATAGACCATATAATTCATAATCATAGAAAGTATTCTGTCTTCCAAACCATGTATGAATAAAAGTTCTTTTCCCTTGATGCTGTAGAAAGCCCAATAGTGACAGCTGTTTTAGGTACGTCATAACCACTATTAAAAATACTCTTTTGTAAGTCTAGATTGTAAACTTTATATTCATATTGGTACATAGTGTGTTCAGTATAGTATGTCATATATTAATGGAGCAAGGTTAATAAATACCAGGAAGAAATGGGTGCACCTCCTCATCGTTCATCCCTTTAATTAAATTATTTGTTTATGATAATTAAACAAATTCACATTTCTAAGAATAACACTACATTGCTAAAAGTATAAGAATCAATAAACGTGTAAACATAGCGACCCATATGAAGCCGGCAGGGAAGTGGCAGAACTGATAGGACAAAGGAAAAATGAAAGAGTAAACAATATGAAATGAAGATAGCCGAAAGGGCATGCCATTACTACTGATTGTAAAAATAGACGAAAAAGAAAAACCTAAATAGGTATGGTGCGGTGCACCGCCCCGAGGTAGACTGTGGGTGGTCTGCCGGCTATATTAGGGTGTCATTGCACTAACTAGACTTGGGATTTACTCCTACCTCGCTGGTTCATTCCTCTACTTACTACGTCACTAACAGCAGGCAAATTGCTCCAAGGAAGAATAATGGCCCTAACAACTACGAGGAAATTATGATTATACCTTCCCTAAAACTATAATTACACTTTTTTAGCTAAGGTCTGCCATATCTTTCAATTAGTTAATTCATGCTTTGATGGAGATATTCCAATTAGATTCAGGTTGATTGGCCTTTAATTTTACGGAGTCGGAGTTTAGGAATAAATTATTTGATGTCGAGTTGATACAATAATAATTAGCAGATTATTATAAAACAAGATAATAAAAGTGAGAACATTTTCGGCATGTGATAAAAATAATGGGATCATAAAGTGTTTAAATTAAAACAAAAGTCGGGAAACAGCAATTCTAAAAACAAATTCGTGCATGTTTAGTACCTAACGAAACTTTAACTGAAATGAAAGGTCGCTTGTGTCTTGAGATGAAAATGAAAGGGTTAATTAGTGCTTCATTTATTATATATATATATATATATATATATATATATATATATATATATATAAAACTATTAATATTCTAGCTAAGGTACCCGGCGTTGCTTGTCTATATAAATCATAATGATGGTATTCAATATCCCGATTCATGGCACAGCTAAAGCAGCTAGTACATAACCACTATTAAAAATACCCTTTTGTATGTCTGGAAAGTAAACTTCATATTCATAATGGTACATAGTATGTTCAGTGAAGTAATAACGGAGCAGTGTTAAGTAGCAGACATAACTGGGTGCTCCCCCCCCCCCTCCTCCCACCAGCTAGTTCATTCCACCTGCCTTCATCGTTTTATATAATTTATTTATAATGATTAAACAAATTCACATTCCTGAGAACATTGCTAAACCTATAAGCATCAAGTGACATGTAAACATAGACCATTATGTGTTCGGCAGGCGAGCAGCAGAACAGATAAGACAAAGGAAGTATCCCCACCACCCTAGGCTCAGTGTTGCCAACCTACCACTCATTGGGGATCTCAATCCTGCAATATATTAAATTATATTAACAAATCTGATTGCATTATCTTCACAATTCTAAAACTGTTTGTTCAAATAATTTTCACGTTTTAATTAAATAAGTATTTAATTAATTAATACATTTAAGGGCAAACTGGCGTTTCTCATGAATTAATGTTTGGGAGAAGAGAAGAGGGGGGGGGGGCAGTATACTTTACTTGGTGCAATCTGCTACTGGCGTTAAAAAAATTAAATAATGTGAATTATTAAGGATAAAATATTAACATAGATTTGAATTAATTTATCCAGGTGAGGTACCTGGTAGTTCATATTGGAAAGAACTGTTGAGCATATCAATATTTCTACAAAAATTACTTTCTTCATAGATTCTTATACGAAAAAATGTATAAAACAAACATCACTCTAAAAAACAAAGAAAACAACTTTTGTTATGTGCACATTTGCCGAAAAACAAATGGAAAATGAAATATCGCGAATTTTTATTTCTGGCCTCCCTTATAACCCCACTCCTGATTGAACCTAAAAATTTTGATATGGCTTATAATCATAGAAGAATTCATGCTAATTCACATACCGAGTTTTGTTAAGTTCGGTTCAATCGTTAGTGCCCAATAAAATGGTTGGCTCCCACTTTAGTTTTTAGTTTATATCTCGTTATATGATAAAAGTGAATATAATAAAAGTTACTCCAAATAACTAAATAAACAACTTTTTCCTTGTGCATATTTGCCAAAAAACCAATAGGAAACGAAATATAGCTATTTTTTATTTCAGGCTTTTCTTACAACCCCCACTCCTGCTCATCCCTAGAAATGTTGGTACGGCTTGTTATCATGGAGGAGTTAGTTCTAATACACATACCGAGTTTTGTTTAGTTCGGTTGAGTCTTTTATGTCAAATAAAATTGTTGACTCCCGCTATAGTTTTTAGCATATAACTCAAGTATACTTCAGTAATACGACAAAAGTGTATATAACAATAGTTACCCTAAATAACAAAATAAACATTTTTTGTTATGTACATATTTGCCAAAAACCTATATAAATGAAATATCACTATATTTTGTGTGTGTGTGTGTGTGTGTGTGTGTGCGCGCGTGTGTGTGTGTGTGTGTGTGTGTGTGTGTGTGTGTGTGTGTGTGTGTGTGTGTGTGTGTGTGTGTGTGTGTGTGTGTGTGTGTGTGTGTGTGTGTGTGAATTTACTCACTGCTGGCTTTGTACCTTATTTCTTACCATTTCCAAGAATTTTATTGAGCAACAAAAAAAATGTATAAATACATGAGTAGATGGGATTTTGACAAGAACAAATGAAAATCTTGTGTGTATTAAGTATTTCGAGTGCCGTAGCAAATATTGAATTAGTTTAAAAGTTGGAGAAATTGTCTAAAAGAAAGAAGGAAAATGCTTAGATCCAGTTCCGCAATGAATAAAATAGAATCGGGTTGAAAAAAATGACTTTAAACTTTAATTATGCTAAAAAAAAGTCCGTCACGCAGGGGCTGCATAAACTAAGCAGATTTCCTATGTGAAGTTTAACAATAGAGAAATCTGCATACTGGTAACACAACACCACCATAAGTAAATACAAACGGTAATGAGAAATCTTTTAGTTAATTTTAATAAACTCCCAACTGAAACGGCTTCTGAATTGTAAGAATAATTTATATTTTAATAACTCAAATTTTAATAGTCCAAGAACTAAAGAAGGTGGGGGGGGGTGCGGATGAACAGACCGTATTTGCATAAATCTCACAAAGTAAAGAAGGTTAGGTAAGGTTACACCCGACCACAGACTTCATAAAAATGCAAATATCTCGGTTAATATTCAAGATAGAGAATAAGTGTATATAACAATATTTATAGTAAATTTAATTTGCAATAAGATTGGTTCTATACAATTTTTCGATCCGACGGAGATATTTCGAATTTTTGAAAATCCCCCCCTCCCTCTGGTACTATTTTCAGCCATTAACGAACTTGATCTGTCTTTTTACATAAAACGGTTAAATATCGAGTTTCGTGACGATCAAACAAAAATTGCGACCGCTAGAGCGTTAACAGACAAATATATATATATATATATATATATATATCATTTTGAACGGACCTCATTTTCATCATCTCCTGGGTAGGATCGATGGACATTTGAAGACATTTTTCGAAACTCGCGTCATGAGTACGACCTCAATAGCTGATTTCCCTTAAGGGAAATCTGCTAAAAGATTAAAATCACAGGAAGGCAAAATTTTGCAAAATAGAGAACCATTAACTCTGTTATTCTTATATGAAAAGAAAAAAAAAGAACATTATTAGCTCCAGCTAATACATGACAATAATTCCCAGGTTGAACACTGCCATTGTATGGGTCTCATAAGATTGAATTCGAACATATACAGCCAGCTGATTTAAGGGAATATGCAGAGATCATCAAAATATAATCTATAAAGAAGATGAGAAACAGAAAGTAAATATTGAGTAGATAAAGGAAACTGGTGTAAATGTAAAGAGCTTAATGAAGTAAACCTCCAGGCTTAACACGTTCGCTGCTGTATCGGTCCCCGGGGTTCGATCATCATCAAGTCTTTCAAGACGGGCCCCTCTCCTTCAGTCCACTCCAAAAAGACGAAGGCTGTAGCAAGCTTATTATGAGAGATATTTAAACGGGGATTGGATGTAATTTATTCTTAGAACCTGTAGATTTAGTTTATCTAGAAAAATACTATAGGACGCTGGGGACCGTAACCGTCTAGAAATAGAGAAACTCCAATTTGGTACGGCACCACCCCCTGGCGCCCCCTTGCTTATTCCAGTCACAACTTGATCAAACATGAACTGACTTGAATCTGTTTTACCTCCCATGCCCCTCATTCGCTCATTTACCATTGTGTTGCACTCAGTATGTCTCGTGGTCGGAGATTAGTTGAGTAAGCACTTTCTTTTTTTTTATCTGAGACCCAGCTTCACAATTTAGATGGTAGTAAGGTAGTGTGACCTACCGGGGGTGAGAAGTGATAGTTTCTACTGAACTATAGTTCCATTATAAGGGTGAGGGAATTGTGATTGGGTGTAATGGAACACTGGGGATGGGTTACCCGGTAGCTGGTGATACCGGCTGGGTTCCAGGAGTACGCACTGTCTTGCAGACAACAGTGAAAGTGAGAGTGATACGACTTCAAGTGACGATAGCTTTGCAGACAAGAACTATTTACCCTCATGTTCTAGTTCAACTACTGACCTAGAAGTGCTTACAAGTTTAGAGTGCTTTTTGAAAATAACAACTGACAAAGTGATAAAAAATGTACATTAGTTGTAGACGACATCGGACGCCGGGGACCACTCCTGGCTTTGCTGGTGCTAGTTTTGGGATTGGAGGACTGAAGGCTCTCCTAAATCATTCATTTAGTTCACTTTGTCAAGAGATAGCGTTACCTTCGAAAACTACATCGGTCCCCGGGGTCCGATACAGGTTTTAACGTTAGGAGAGGCATCGGACGCCGGGGACCGGTGCAGTTAGTGGTGGAGTACATCACATATAGACTGCAGCAGCGAACGTGTTAATGATGCCAAAATTGCAGATATTACAGTCCCTCTACTCACTCAATCTAGATAAATCATATTTTGACAGTAATGGGCAACTTTTAAATCCAAAATACTTCATCCTGTTGAATAAAGGAGTATGATGAAAATGCATGTTATGGATGACATAGTTTTCAGTAAGTCTGGTGGAACATCATTCTAAACTTTTTCAAAGAATCTATAAGACTCTAGAGATCCATAGGGCAAGGAAATTGAGCCACCATTCGCCCCTCAGGTAGAAAAATTAAAATTCTTGAATGAAAAATATTTTTTGAAAGGTCTAAAATCTTCTCAGAAAACTAAGGACTATCCTTATGGGCAATAATAAGTGGCCAAGCTTGCCAGCTGTACTCGACTATCAGCCAGTAACGACGGTCTCCACCGACAGGTATGACAATAAGTGGCTCTATTTGGTCCAACCCATCTGGTGTTATCATTTGAAGAAAATCGGGACAGGAGGGAAGATTTTGTATTTTATTGAATTTCAGGACTGAATAGTAAATAATTACTAATTAAATTATTTTTTATTTGAGAAAAAGAGAGGATTTTATCTGTGGTGATTTAATACCTGATTGGGATGATCAGGCTAAAGGAGTTGTAGTGCAACAACTGACAAAATAATACTAACAGATTAGTCAACCTAAATCTTGAAGTTGACTAAGAGAAAAAATATATGTTCAATTAACCTGATTAGTTTTCAATCGAGTTTATTTAGTTATGTTAATGTGTAGATTATGGTATCAAATGAAAAACTTGTGTTATATCTTACTTTAGTTATCATTTGATAAAACGGATTTACTCATTACTAGTTGTGCACATTATTTATTGTCACTTAGACTTCAGACAGGCCAAATCCGTGATAATCATGGCACGAATGTGGAAGTCAATGGAAACAAGATGAAATTTGCTGAAGTGGTTCCTGTTATGGGTCATTTTTGGAGACAATGGACCCTATAAAACGAAATGCATTCTTCCAAATAAAAAATACTAGCCAATTTATCAAAAAGTGACATGATTTAATGTCTTTAAACATTTTAGCAGCATTGTTTCTTGACCCTTTTACACCTTCTAAGGACCATTATTATTAGGTATATGCTTATATAAGGGGCTTATTAATTCCCAGCCAGCTTTCTATTCAGCACCTCCATAATCAGACTGCTGCAAGTTATGGGCAATTTTCAAATGCCTTTTTCAGATCGATCATCCTGCACATGTTTAACCATCAATTAAAAGTCTGATCCTTTATAAAGGTTCTAACTAGCATTTTATTGTTTATCCTAATGCTTTTCAGGTATAAGAAAACTCACAGATGAAATAAGAACTTTTTATCTGATTATATTAGGGAAAGCATGTGTTCTACCAGAAGAAAAGGAATCAACGCAGAAACCGACTAAACAACAGGAAACAGGGAAGGGAGAGAAAAGAGAGAGATGTGTATGGCGTGTGGCACGAGTCTAGTGCCGACCCAAGAAATTGTTTAGAATCAATTGTGGAAATAAAATAATGGTGTGATGCAAAGACCCACTCAGCAAAAGAGAATCCAGGGAATGGACAAGACCAGGAGAAGCATCACTGCTGAAGCCAAAAGTCACACAGTCAACAAAAGAGGCAACAGCCACTATTTTTTGGGGATTGTATATATTTGATTTCACACAACGTCTGCTACCACACATTCTGCATATTCAGCATGATTTTGTTTAAATATATTATACAAATTAAATAATCGTAATGCTCGTATAGTTTAATTTCTGTTGGAATTAAATAACAAAGTTATTTTCTAATTAAAATAAATAACAAATGAGGAGGCAGAGATTTCCCTTAATATGAATCTTTCTTAGAACTATCATGTAGTCTAAAAACATAACATCATTTTTCATAATATGCCTATATTAAAAACACTTTAATGAGTACCTATAAAATTGTTTACTCCCAGTATTATTTGTGGCGCATATCTCATGTATACTATGTTGTATGGCAAAAGTTACTCTAAATAACAATAAAAATACTTTCTGATATTTGCATGTTTGCCAAAAAAACAATAGGAAACGAAATATCGCTATTTTAATTTCAGGCCTCCATTACAACCCCCAATACTGAACGTTCCTAAAAATGTTAATACAAATTATAATCAAGGAGTTAATACCAGCTAATATACAGAGATTCATTAAGTTCAATTTAGTCCTTTGTGGCCTTTGAAATTATTGACTCCCGCTATAGTTTTTAGCATATATCTCGTCCTTCGGTATACGACAAAAGTTTATATAACAAAAGTTACTCTAAATAACAAAATAAACAATTTTTGTTATGTACATATTTGCCGAATCACCTATAGGAAACTAAATATTGATATTTTTAATTTCAGGGCTCCCTTATAACCCCCACTCCTGTTCATCTCAGAGAATATTAGTATAGCCTAAAGTCTAAGTTGGGTTAGTATTAATACACATAACAAGTTTCCTAAAATTCGGTTCAGCCGTTAATGCTTGAAAAGGTAACAAACAGGCACCAAAGCTACAAATTGCAGATATCGTGTCTATGACATGTTAAACGAAAAAGTATCGTGAAATTTTGAGAAAAAAATCAATTTACAGACACAGGTTATAATTATATATATGTATAGTATAATATAGAAAAAGGCAGAATGAATAAACTGCACAACAAAAAATATTTGGGAATTTGAATTATCACTATCCGAAGATGACAAAAGGACTGAAAAAGGATTGTTATAGTTAAAAAAGGGATCAATCACTACAAGGTTTTATGTAGCTTGTGAATTTTGCCTTGAAAAGACAGCTTATTTTTTTTCTAATCCTGACTATTTCAAGACAGAAAATATATAAATTAACAAAATATCTTTGTTCATATAATAAGTATAACAATGATTTCCATAGAACTATTAATGCTAACTTATTACACAGCAATTTCAGCATAATGTGATAACTGTAAATCACTACATAAACAAATATGTTAATCATTCTGATTTCAAGATCTGTGCAACCAATTGAAATATCAAATGAGCTTCCTTAAATCAATTATTTCACTCTACAACAGACTGATAAGGTGATTCAAATGATTTTTTTTTACAAAGATTTCCTTCTTCTCTCAATATAACAAAAAAAAAAAGAAAATAAAAGTATTTGCAAAATTAACTGATTTCTTCTCTACTGAAATGAATCTGGCTTTCTATCATCTACTGCAGACTAGGTTAAGAGAGACTGTTAAATAAGCAAGCAGAAATGTTCTAAAGGTTATTCAATTAAAATTGGGTGTTTAAGATTATTCCAGGAAGGAAAAACATTAACTTAATAGACCTCAAATTATATTGAAATAACTAGAGTGAATGTTTGAACAAAATAGAAGCTTTGAGATAAAATGGTATATAGTTTTATTGAAAACAAGATCTTCAGAATATAATAAAATAAGAAATAAAAACATCCAGTCAGTATACAGATCCAGTCTTAACATAGTGTTTTAAATACCATTCAACTTTATCTCTTGACAAAAACTTTGGGTTCCTTCAATTATCCTAGTATAGTTCATACATGAAAGTAAATATCACTGAAGGCATGGAAATATAAAACAAATAAAAATAGTAGGAAAATAAATTAATTGAAAATAGGAGCTCTAATAAATCATATTGGAATTGACAACCCATGACATTGTCAACCTATTAAAACATTAATGATTCGGCAAGAAATACATTCTTAAACCACATTGTAAAAATGTCATCCATCTCATGGTAGATTTGAATTCCATCCAATATGAATCATTAAAAACCAAACTACTATTGGGCCACAAGAAACCCTGAATATCATATAGTCATACCCATAACATATAGTCATTCTAATCTACTTGGTTTTGCATGAAAGTATGCCATAAACTTTACAGTAGCAAGTTTACATGAAACAATGAAGTTCTATAGCAAAATCATAAACTATAATTAGTCATAGAAGGATAAAACATAAAGCTTGATATTTACCGATAACGACCTGAAGGAGGATTATAAAAGACATGCTGTATAATGCCATCGTTGACAACTGTTGGGGGAGCATGTTCTGAAGCATATAGAGAAGGTCTACCTTCATTGATGTTAAGCTGATTCTGGACAGCAACTTCTAAATCCCAAGCATGTCTTTGCAGTGCATCTCTGCATACTGCAATATTTTCTATGCCCGTCAGATCCTAGGCAATGTCACACTATATACTTAGTCCGAAACATTAATGACAATCCAAATGAATACCGTTAATTGTATATTCACTAACCTGATATTGGAGTATCTTTTCTGTTTGGTCCTGCGACAAATTTAAATCGTCCATTTCGCAACAGCCGTTCCTAAAGTAAAACTTCACGCCACCCTCTTAACTAATTCACTATTTAAATTCACTTCACAAATTTTGAAATAACCACCCCTAAGTACACAACTAATGCTGCTAGTCCCCTACATAACACTCGATCAAGCATTGCTATCTAGACCTTATCTCTTCTTCACAACCTGTCTGATTTGTCAAAATGACTTACGAAAAAATGTTTCTTAATCCTTTAATTTCAAAATAAAGTAATAGTAATTAATTCAATTTGAGCAAATAATTTTTGAAAAAAGACATTGGAAAAAAAAAATTGTGCTCTGAATCTTTCGTTAGAGGATGGATGTGGAAAATCGATAGGTGCATCACTGATAAAATCATTTTCGTGCTGCTTACAATTCTCTTGGGTCTGGCTCAACGTGGTCTATGTGCTGTTCTGGCTGTTATTTTTAACTTCAAATTAGGTATTTATCTATTTTGACGTTTAATTTATTTTATTCCCCCAAGTTTATTATTTATGATACGTTATTTTTTAGATCGAAATGATTTTAACGTCTCCTTTGGTGGTTGAGAAAGTTTGGTTGGATAAACCGAAATATGATGCTGCTGAGAGACGTTACTACGAAAGTCTTTCAAAGGTTTGTATTGTACCATTTATTGTCAAATTATTTTATGCATTTATACTGGAATTTAGATTACTAATATTTCTTAATTGTGTTTAGTCTTCAGTGCCTCCTAAGACTGAAGCTAGTCATAATTGTTCAGCCAATTCAGATATAGTTTGTCCTAAATCAGTTAGCGATAAAAACATAGAGGAAGGAGACCCTATTGTTGTTGAGGATAATGAAATTTCTCGTACCCCCTTGTCTGGAAATGTCAATGAAAAAGTCGAACAAGTGACAGATGTGTGTGTTAAACCAACAAAAGTACCTGAAGCAATAAAACCCGCTACTCCTGAAGCCAAGAAAAAGAAGAAGGATTCAAAGTCACCACCTCAGAAAGTAGATGAGACTAAGTTGGAAAAGGATTCTACTACTCAGATTAAAAAAGACACTAATGTATGTTCCCTTCCTTCGAAGCCTGAAAAACAAAAGAAACAGGGAGCATTGTCGCAGAAAAATGATTCAGATTCAAATATTAGCATTGCAAGTGCAAAGAATGAGTCTGATGAAATTATTCGCTCTAAAGTTCAATCCAATGCCAAAGACTTAGAAGGCAAATTGTTACAGGCTTTACAGAATAATCAAAAGATAGATACCAATATTACTGAACAAATCACTGATGTTACCAAGGTAAAATATGTGTGGAATGTTCTTAATTGTTTTGTTTAATCACTCTGTTCCCCCGTTTTTTTTTTTTTGTCCTAATTGTTATAAGTAAATATTGAAACCTCTCTTTGATTATCCTTTGGTTAAATGGTATGCCCAAATTATATAGGGATTTTTGGATTGTAGTTCTGTGCATAACTTTTTTTTTTTTGTGGTTTAGTTTTTTAATAGTAGATTTTAATATTACTATACTTCAAAGTATTTAAATATATACATATATATATATATATATATATATATATATATATATATATTTGGTTCATGTGTAATTTTTGCTGTGAGATAGGCAGTAAGAGTAGTTTTAAGGCTGCAGTACAACTACAGGGATACACTTAAGAAAAATTTACTCTACCAGGGAAAAATTGATTGAGGGCTGTGCTCTATGAATGGAAACATTTTCATGTTCACAGATTTGTAATAGGTCATATAGTGCTTCACCCTTAAATTTTATAAAATTAAAAACATTTTTGACACAATTAACACAAGAATGTATAAAACAGATTTTGTGATCTATATCTCCAATAACCAGTGACTCTTCATTAATAGTATTTTATTTCGCAGGTATATTAAGTGAATGTCTAAACAGAAAGAATATTTGTGTTACATTAGGAAGGTTAGGTGATTGGAGTACAAATTAATTTAATCTTTTGAAGTTCCATGGGAAACCATTTTTAATCAACTTGTTAATTATTGGTAACATAACTAATTCCTATTAGTATTAGAGAAATTGCAATTTTGTGTTTCCTTCCCTTAAACAATTTTACTTCTATTTGTAGTATGAACACTAAAAATACCTGTGTTTGTAATTTTGAATTTTAGTCATACTATAAAAGTTCGTCACGCAGGAGCTGCATAAACTAAGCAGATTTCCCTAGGGAAGTTTTACAATAGATAAATCTATATACTAATAACAAACACTTAACACCACCATGATGACTACAAACAGTAATGAGAAATCTTTCAGTCAATTTTAATAACCTCCAAATGGATAGAGTCTTAATTAATTGTAAACAAACAGGTCAGCCAGCCTCAGATATACAGGTAGATGGAACTATTCTAGCCTGGAAAGAAGAACAATTACTGAAATATATGTGAACATAACATATTCATTTTATTGAAAATTATTTACTATAGCTATTACTGTAATTTATAATGAATCATAATAATTTTTATCTCAATCACTCAACTTTTAGTAATCCAAGAACGAAAGAAGAGGGGGGGGGAGTCAACTGAACTTATTTGCATATACCACACAAAGTAAAAGACAATATTTGGTATTTAACCTTGGAATGAAATGATTCATAATATAACAGCTTATTATAATATGACATGAATAGGTTTGGGGGTTTACTGAAAGGCGAAAACTATAAAATCCAAATATCTTGGTTAATATTAATTATATATAGACCATTAAATTTGTAATAAGATTGGTTCAATATAATTTTTCGATCCGACCTATAGTAAAGGAGATATCTCGAATTTTGCAAAATTCCGCTCTCTAAACTCCTCCTCCACTGGTCTGATTTCAGCCGTTAACGATCAAACAAAATTTGAATTTTGAACAGACCTCATATTCGTCATCACCTGGATAGGGTCGATGGACATTTAAAGAAATTTGTCAAAAATCGCATCATTAGCACGACCTCAATAGCTGATTTCCCTTTATAGAAATCTGCTAAAATTAAGTTACTTCATACATTACTCCATATAAACTTTTGAGGTCATTCCATGTCAACTCTTCACACCCATTTTACCTTACCTCCTCAGATTTCAATGAAATTTGGCACACGGATTATGGTCACAAAGAACAATTAAATGCCACTTTTCGAATTTTTATCTTGAATAGTTTTTAAAATATCCTTCATAAAGTTTCCAAATAATCGCTAATATCCTAAATCAAACAATATTGAAACTGCTTTAAGAGCTGACTTAATTGAGCTAGTGAAGTGGGGGGGGGGGGTCATTTTAGAGCCATTTTAATGCTCTTTTCTGAGATATGCAACATGATCAAGCTACCATGCTAAAAATAATTATGTGATGATAATGGGTTATTGGCCTGAGAAAGTACTATTTATCTATATTTTTTTTTTCTTTATTCATTTTAAATGTGGAACTTTTTGGGAAAAAATTATAATCTTAATTTGAATTTTGAAAAAATATGTTTGACAACCCATGTCATGTTGTATATCTCTGAAAAGGGCATTAAAATATCTGTAAAATGACAACCCCTCCCACCTCTCTAGATCAATTAAGTCAGCTCTTTAGCAGATTTTTTTTCAGTCAGAGCAAATTCAAAATTCTTTTTTTTGATTTTTTTTTTTTTTTTTTTTTTTTTGCGATTCTTTGAAAACGTAATGTAGCCATTTTTTAAAAACCATTCAAGACAAAAATTTGAAAATTGCTATTTTTGTTGTTCTTTGTGCCTACAATCTATGTGCTAAATTGTATTGACATGTAAAATGGTAATGTAAATATTTTATTTAAAATGTGTTTGTTTGAGTTCCATATACACTTATATTGTTCTATTTTTACCATATTTCGTTTAAATCTTTCATTGTCATTTACGGATTCTTTTAATGTGGACATTCTCAGTTATATGCACGTTAATTTCCATATACTCCTTTATTTTATGTAGTTTTTTAGTTACAAAAAAAAAAGAATGAACAGTTTTTTATCTTTTAATTATCATAGATTTGTATGGCTTTATTATGTGAGGTTTCATATTTTCTTTTGGTCTGCCACACTATTCTAAGAGAGGTTTCAATGTAATTTACTTTATGAGGCATGCTGGTTTAGTAACAGATTTAAGTGTTTGTTATTTTTATGCTCTGTACTTTATTAATTTTTAACAGTTGTTTTTATTATTGCAAGCAGCTTAAAGGATATTTCCTCCAGTCCAAAAACCTCTTTTCCCAGACCAATAACTCCCATACCAAGGGAACTAATGTAAACACAATTCCTGAAATTTCTAAGTTACCTTGTCCAGAAAAGTCAAAATCTAATAATAGTGGTAAGAAATTGAACCAAGTGAATCAGCAGTTGCCCTCACTTGACAAACAGGAGTCTACTGACCTAATCATTCCCACTGATAGTGTTTCTGAAACTGTAGGGGATGATCAAGCTAAAAAAGATTCAAAGAGAAAGAAAAGGAGCAAAAAAGAACGCCATAGAGATAAGAAGGTATATCCATTAGTATCTATTATTATATGACATTTTTATTTCAATTTTTCATTATTTTAGTTATATCACATAGTAACAATTCTCTACCAAAAGCTCAACTTCTGAAGAGAGACCATTGTTAATTATGTGCATATTCATTTCAATGATACCTACTTCTGGTTCCTAAATAGCTTAGAGAAAAATCTAGTGTTTATATTTTACTATAACTAATTTGATAATTCAATTAACGTTTTAACATATGTAGCGTTATTACTAAGTCCTTTAAAGTTGAATTCAATTATGAATTTGTTATTACTTGTAAGCACTGATCAATTGTATAAATAATAAGTAAGTGATAAGCCTCTGTAAAACATTACTAAAGTGTTTTCACTGTTAGAAAGAAATATATTGTTATTGAGGCCGAAACCTGTTGATCATCGATATCTCTACATTTATCATATTGGAATAATTAAGAATAATTTTCTTTCATAAATGTGTGAGGCAACACTCAGAAGTAGCCAAACAAATGTGAAGTGTGGAGCCTTGAAGATAAAAATGTTTGAATAAATTTTCACGAATAGGTGATACAGTTAGTTAGTATACACGGTCCTTTCGGATATATAGAGTGAGATTCAAGTTCTGCTTTATTCTAATGCAAACATTTTTTGATGAAAAAAGTATTTAATACTGACAGTTGATTCTGTTCATATGAGTATAAGAAAATTACATTTGGTGTGTTAGTACATTATGGGAATAAATTATTTATTATTGATACCTGCACTTCATTTGGAAGTATTTTTCAGTTTGTTTTACTCTTAATGTAATTCCATTATTTGCAAAGTTGATATATTCTATAATATTTTTTACATTTCGTAAGTAACTACCTCGGCTGGTAGTTTATTATTTTTGTTCATTTTTATTATTAATTTCAAATAATCTGAATTTATGTGCAAAGTGATTAGATATGTTTTCCTATTTTTGTGAAACCATTCTGCAGTCTTTTATTGCAGAACATAAAAAATACGTTGATAGCTAGCCATGTTTTATTATCTGAGGAATGATGGTTGTTAACAATGATGACTAGAGGGTCCATAAGTGTGTTAGAAAGTAAAACACTTCATTTAAAGTGATCAGGAAACCTTCATAAACGTTTTCAGGGATTAACAAACAAAAAGAAAAAGATTTTTATACTTGTGAATCCATCAACAGATTATTTTTAAATATTTGGTTACATAAGTTATTTTTGAGGTTAATTGGTTTACCTTGTTTTTCCTGATAGCCACAAATATATTGGCATTCGATATTTCATTGCTTATTTATATGTATATGTGTTAATATACAAGCATTATGCATCTGTAATTATATTGTTCTAAATAAGTATTTTTAAGTAATTTATCTGCAATTTTCTGTAAAATTTGAATTTGATAATTCTAAGAGGAGCTTAGAACAAGTGTATTTCCAAAGTGGGCAAACCATTCCCAAATAATATATTGAAAATATTTTTGACTCATTGTCTTAAAATGATAAGAAAATCCATCTAATTTTTATATTAACTGAATCTACTTTCCAAATATGTACATAAATGATTAATTATCATGGACATAGGATAACTATGTTTTTTATATCATAAAAATATGAATTATCTCAAAATGATTTTTTTTAAAATAGCCGATTATTAATTCATTAACTTGATTGAGTGTTTCATATATTGGTTGTGTGTGATATATACTCACGCACTCAATTTAAATATTGTGGGTGTTCCTTCTTTGGTAGTTTGTTAATTCCTGCAGTATCTTCAGTGTGTGAGTAGTGACAGAATAATCCTTGATTGGATTGTAGATTTCTTAAATTCGCACTCTGAATTAAAATTTACTTCAACATGTAGATACATTTTTCATGAATAATGTTTATCAAAATTCACTACTATAATTAGATAGATGATCAAATATATAGAGATGCATCACAAGTTAAAACACTTCAAAATAATGGATGAGGGTGGAAAATATATGTATGAACATCAATTAAATATATTGAATTTGGATAATAATTAACTTGTAAAAATTCATTTCTATGTGAGTTTAAGAAAATAATTCATTTTTAAAAAATTTGCACGGTATATTTTCTTCTGTTACATAATATAAATACATTTCACTAATGTCTAAAGACTGAGCATCAGAGAATAATGCAACACTTCTTCTCATCAGTTTATCAGCTTATTTTGGTTTCATACCACCCGCTGAAATTTAATTGGCCACATATCCTTAAGCACCTTCTGCTTGGGCAATGCTCCAAATGTTGTCAAATAAATTTAAACTTGCGACAGATTACTCCTGATGAGGCACTGTTGGTAGGTCGAAACTAAAAAATAAATGTTTTTTTTCCTCTCTGACTATACATTAGTGAAGTTTAAATATGTGTTAACTATTATGAAGTAGGAATAAGCTCTTTTTACAGGAGATAAATTATTATTCCTCAATTATTTTTTAATTTAAAGAGTTCAGTATAATCAATACACCAGCCTACATATAACGGAGATACATTTCTTTAACCCTTAACTGGTCAAGGTGTCTTTAAAGACACCGTTCATATTTAACACTCCCAGAGAGCAACTGCTTCTATTCTTACCCCTTTTGGGCCACAGTTCACACCCCTGTAACCTCCCGAGCATGAGCATATGCAACAAAAGTCGATTTATTGTTTTTGGAGCTAATTAATAACCAAATACTGAAGAAAATCATCATTGTTTACTACCGTATTCCACACTAGTTGCCATCCAAGTTTCTAATTCATTAAAATATACGCTATTCGATTTAAATATGAACCAAAATGGGTGAATTAGTTGTAAAGGATTGTATTTAAGTTCCTATGTGTTTCATTTTCCATTCTGGAGAGAAATAGAGTTTTAGCATGGATTTTAATGATGGTGTACTTAAGCTCTCATAGCCGATGCAGCAAGACTTGATGGGATGCACCATTGGCAAGTATTCGCTACAAAAGGAAAGTGCAGACTGTATCACCAAAATCAAACGGTTGTTTTGTGCCGAAAATATAATGTGAGACTTTGTAACACCCGTGAAAGGCCCTGTTTTCTTGAATGAATGGAAGGTTTAATGATATTTTTGACAGATTTATATTTTGTTTATAATGTACTTATTTTTTATTTACAACATGTTTATTTTATTACATGATAAATTATTTAATTACATTTTTAGAAACTATGTCAGTTTATTAACATAACTTACAGGCACCAGCATTGATTTACGGTGATTGGCCAGAGTGTACTTAAAGACACCACTAAGGTTTTAGGGTAACTGGCCAAAGTGTATTTAAAGACACCATGTAATATTTTTGTTCTGAAAAAAAAATTATTTATTTATTTTATTATTATTTAAATATTTATTAGGAACGCAAAAAATGAGTTTTTAAGAAAAGTTTTCATTTCAAGTCATTTTTTTGAATTTCTGGCCAATTAAGGGTTAAGTTCATCATATTTTCATTTTATATGTATTAATGACAGTATATTACATTTTTAAGCATGTTAGTATATTTGATTTACTAGATGTTGGTTTCATTTGATAAGGGAATCTTGGTTTTTTTTTTTTTTTTTGTAGTATTTTAGCTACTATTTCTAAATAGGAAGTACCTCCACTTGTTAATACTTTATTTTTTGTTCATCAAATATATTTTTATTTTATGCCATTCAACCTCATCATATGCTATATTCTTTGTCATGTAAATTCCATGGCAATACTTTATTGTATGATTAATTTTATTTATAAAGATATTTCAAGTTCAATATCCTTTACCGAGATCACTGACGAGCGGTTTTTGCAAAAAATGGAACATATAACAAGCAGAGGTAACATGTTATTTTGGATCCCTTTATTGTACGTTTCATTCTTTACAAAGATCTTTCGAGAACAATACTCTTTTGTGTTCTCATTCAGGTCACTGATATTGACAGAGTTTTGCAAGGAATAAAATATGTAACAACCAGATGTATTGTTTAATTTTGGGAGTCTGGTGATCTATGTACAGCCACTTTAAGAAAATGATATAATCTCTTAAAACTTAACATTTAATTTGTTTGCAGAAAATGTTTGGTAGATATCTTACTTATGATTTAACTCAATGTCCAAAAATATGCATATTATGTGTTTATTAACTTGTAGAGGTATTGGTTCATAATCATTTGTCATTGAATGTCCTTAATAAATGTTATGGCAACTAATATCAATGTAATTATTTATTTTAACTAAATAAATGGAAATTTTAAACTCCTCTCGAATTTGTTTACATTGATGTATATAATTTATGTATATTTACAGGATAATACTATTTTTTTTTCCTTCCTGTAGTGTGAAACTTCCTTCTTTCAATTGATATATATTATTAATGGATTTGTTTTAAGAAGATTATTAAGAAGAATTTTGTTGGTTTTGTTAAGGGGATTACTCAGAATCCGAACTCTTGGAATTCCCTTGCTGGTGAGGTTGCCAAAGCGAGGCAGCACATCAAAAATTCCTTACAGTGTGTAAGATATCTTTATTATCCCTTTCCATTCCACTTAGTCGCTTACGGACACTAGTTTTTACTTCACTTAGTTTATGTAGGTATAAGTTATTATTTTTTTTTTTTACTATTCAGCTTTGAATTTCATGGAAAATGATCTCCTGGCATGCAGACGTTGAAAATGAATTGGCTTCATTTAAGGTTAAGGTTTATGTAAAGCAACCTGCTGTTGACTTGGCCCTTTTGAAAGCTTTGCAAAGGTTTCTTGTTGTGCACAAATATGATATTCTTTAATTTATTACTGTTTATTTATTGTATTTTTACTTCATAAATTTTGATTTATTTCAAACACATTACTATTATGAAGTGGTCTAAATGTGCAAATGTAATATTTCCCTTCTTTTCAGTTGAAACAGTTACTTGCTTTGCTTTTACAGGTTTTCCAAAAGAGCCGTCAGAATCGAATCCCAAAAACTTCAGAACAACCTTTTGATGATCTCAATCCTCCATTCTCACCCATTCTTTCCAGGAGGCTGTAATGTTAAAGTCGTTCTCAGCCATCTCACCCTATATATCCTCCTGCAATTCCTACATCTTTTCAGTTTCTTCCAACCTTCTTTATCATTGGTTCCTAAAGATGCATCCTCTGTCATATATCTCAATACGAACTTTGACCCCTCATCTTTCTTGAAAGCCAACAAACCCAGCTTGGTTACTTGAGTCTAATCATTTTTTGCACAAATACCTCTAAGCATGTTAGGGTTTCTTCTTCATCGTTAGAAAATATTTCCTTCATATAACTTCATTTATTCGCTCATCTTATCTTTTTACATCAGCCTCCTAGAAGTCCTATTATTGTCTAAACATGTCTCAAATTAAGCCACTCACTGATGTATACTAACTTGAAGAAGTCAGAATGGAGATTTAAGTAACTTTTATTGAATCAACAACCCTGATAATGGTTTACTTTTTAGGTCATGTCTTTATTTATTTTTTTGTGGGTAGGGGGCTTGTAACACAGTCAAGAACTCTAACAGTGTCATCAGTCTCAGGGTATCCTGTCATAGTTTAATATTTTTTAATGATTTTTTATAATGATGTGTCCTGCAGGTTTACATTTTGTGTTATTATTAGACACCGAACTCGTGGGAGTTATTTGTATCACCTTGGGTTATATGTAGTCAGTTTCCCCATACCATATCCATTCCCCTCCTGCCTTACTCATTGTTAAATATCTTTTATTAATTCCAATGGAACGTTTGTTCTATCTTGTATTTGGCCAAATATAAAGCAGCAATTTGACAATCTGCTGCGGCTTACTCTAAAAAAAATAATTTTTGGTTTCTTTATACTCTAAGCCTAATACTTTGTTTGAGGAAGTTTTAAAAAATTATAAATAAAAAAAATGCATACTTAACAAATGGAATTGTCTTAGTTAGATTTAGAGCTAATCGGATGTAAAGCCTTCCCAAGAACACATGATTTACATAAAATCATGCTGACTGACTACATACTACCCAATTTGTGGAAAAACTCCAAGGATACCCCCATTGTCCAAAAACTATCCTCATTTATTTGCCATTCAATAGATTGTTCACTAGGTTACTGTGCCATCGTCTTTCCATCTGTGGTCACTCATTCCTTCTCCATAGTTCAGCTCTTTATATTTATGCTAATTCTTAAAAATATCTTATAAAACCTTAATTTCTCTCCCAAAAAGACACGATGTCTAAAAAATGTTGGTTAGTTTTCTTGGTTAAAGTTTTTATAACAATGGTTTTTGTGTTGCAATGACAGTTTAAAAAAGTACTGTTTTATTGTTGATCTCACTAATACCATTATCTAAAATTAACTGAGCTTGAAATAAATAATCCTAATCCCTAAATTTTTTGTGATTTCCCATGCTTCGCGTGTATTATCTGAAGTCATTTTCAGAGTTCTGAGAGAACTTATATTTCACAGCATGTGCAGAGGAGGAAAAGTGGTGGGCCCTTTATTTACAGGATTTCTCAATAAGAATTCACCTCCACTTTAAAAATATAAAATTAATAATGTATTTCTTTGACAGATATTTCAAGGCTAACACTTCAGACTCAATTGTCTGCATTTTCTTAGATCTAAGGAGGTGTTAGACTTGAAAATTCTGCCCAGGAGTAAACAAATTTTATATTGGATGTAACTTAATATGTAAATACTGAAATTATTAATTTCATTTTTTTTTTTAAATTTGTTTCCCCATAGTTTTAACTTACAAATCTTTAGAGCTATTAGAATTAAAATGTAGAATTAAATGTTTATGGCTTCTCAGTTTGATATGATATTTACAATTATTTTATTTTTTTATTGTCAGGATAAAATATAAATTCTTCTTAAGAATTCATTTAGTAAGAATTTTGAGACTAAAAATTATTCTAACTTACATTATTTTGCTTTTTTTATATTAAACATGGACGAATATTCTCTGTAATATGGGGGCTTTGTTTTCATTTTTTTTAAATTTCCCCTCTCCTGGGAGAAATTGTTACCCACCCTGCACCAATTGTAATTTGAGCCATGCTAGAGATATCCTTGTATTGCATATATAGATCTCCTTGTATCTCTTTCCCTTTTTTGGGAGAATCAAATAATCTATAATTGAATTTATTCTGGCTGTTTTTGTTTTTATGTCCTCTATACCTATTATTGGTGTGTAATCATTTTGCATGATTTGCTTTATAGTTTTGATTTGAGATTTAATTAACTAAATTTAACAAGAGTAACTGGAAATATCAAGGATTTTCACCATTATTTTGGTTTTCAGATTGATGACATCGCTGTTACATCGAATACAGTCAGTGTTGAAGTAACAAATCGTCTCGTATCTTTAGAAAAAGAAAATCAGGAACTGACTAGCAGTAAGTTTTTCTATGTTAAATTCTTACTATTATACATTGAATCCATTAATTCAAGATGTCTTCATGGATATTGAAAAAAAAATGTACTTTTTAGTACTTGGGATGGTTGAGGACATTTTTAGCTAGCTAGTATCTATTTTCCAATGTTTTGGCCTGATTTTCAATCATTATTAGGACTAAAACAACAGTACTTGTGGTTTTAAAGAAAAATAATAAGATGAAATTGAAAGAACAAAAAGAATTTGTAACTGACAAGAAATAAAATAAAGCAAATGTAAGAAACAAAAACAATCTGAATAAGTTACAAAAAACATATTGTTGTGAAAATTAAATACATGAATAATCCTTCAGAGAGAGAGAGAGTCGCGTATTTGGGAAGTGCGATATAGATCAAAGAAGCCGACAGAATAGCCTAGCTCCTACCAGTACCTTCCAGCCAGACGTCGAGGGGTCCAGACAATTCCCCTTTGATGTATGCCGACATCCTATATAAAGAAGGGCCAGCCGCGAGCTAGTCAGTTTTATTCTCATCTGTCTTGATGTTCACATCAGTGCGACAGTGGAGTGCGGTAAAGTGTTTTTATAAGAAGAACAGTGTTGTGCCGTGACTGTAAGTAACAGTTTAGTGCTGTGTTTAAGACAGTCCAGTGCCGCGAAGTAAAGGACAGTGAAGTGCCGCGAAGTCGAGGACTGCAGTGCTGTCTTGTTGTGAATTTCAGTGACCGTGAGTGAATTGTTGGACTGTGTAATCTGAAGAACAGTGACGCTATCAGTGTATACTGTGAGTAGTAATTAAGAATAATTACCAAGTGTATTGTGCATTGTGAAATAAATTGCGCAGTGATAAAAACTGTGAAACATGCGAGTATTTAATTTTGCAATCCAAACGAACCCTTATTAAAAACGTTTATTACTGGTTTTAGTAATAAAACGTAACAATATGTATAAGAAAATAAATACAAAATACCAAAACATGGATAGATACTTAAAAGGAATTAACATTTTACAATAGTGATATATGAAATAAATCCCAAGATGTAGTGACAACTCTTAAGAGTTAGAAGGGAACTAGCTATAAAATCAAGGACCAACTACGGAAGAAGCTGAAACAGAGAGGGAAGGGGGCATCATGGAGACTAGTGTACGTGATAGCATTTGTATTTAATTTTGTAGTTTTTTAGCAGATTTCCCTTAGGGGAAATCAGCTATTGAGGTCGTGCTCATGACGCAAAAAATGTCCACAAATGTCCATCGATCCTATCTAGGAGATAACGAAAATGAGGGTCTTTCAAAATTATACACATACACACACACACACATATATATATATATATATATATATTTGTCTCACCGCTCTATTTTTGTTTGATCATTACAAAACTGGATATTTAAACTGAAGATCAAGTTCATTAACAGCTGAAATCTGACCAGTGGGAGGGGGGATTTTCGGAAATTCAAAATATCTTCGTTGTTATAAGTCGGATCGAAAAATTGTATAGAACCAATATTATTGCAAATTTAATGTGTCTATAAATGTTATATACATGTTTCTCTATCTTCAATATTAACTGAGATATTGGCATTTTTAGATTTCAACCTTCAGTAAACCCCCACTTTCAGTCATCGCACGTTAAGAATAAGTTAATATACCATGAACTGTCTTATTTCAAGCCGAAATTCCAAATAATGTATTTAAAAAAATGTTTCTAAATGAGATACTTAAAAATACGTTCTGATGATCTCTCCCCCCCCCCCCTCCCCGTCTTAGTAGATTTCTAGATCCATGATTGCTGGATTACTAAAATTAAGAGTGATTGAGATTATTCTTATTCATTGTAAATTGCAGTACTAGATATAACAAATAGTTTGTGCTAATCTATGCTTGAACTAAACTGGGGAAAACAAATCATAGTCTTATTGAAATTTGATCTATTCGGTTTCAAGTTAGGCCACCCTGGCTCATAGGTGTTTCTTTGCTAATTTGTTTATGAAGGAACTTGAGTTTTGAGTCTTGGAGTGTACAAACTTTTTGTTTTACATAAATGAATACACTGGTAGTAGATAGTGACTGTTTCCATTTATTAAAATAATAATCATGAAAGTATACACTAATTTGTTTTTAAAAGTATCTCTTAACTTGCCCAGGAATGTTTGTCCATATCCATCAATAAATGTGAATTGTACATTTTTTTGAAAAACTATCAGTATCCTGTATGGGCCCCTTCCCTTTTTTTAGCATTTTATCTTTAGGCAAAGGAGCTATTGAGGTAGGATCACAAGACAAAATTACCAAACAAATTTCTTCATTTCTTCGTAATCATAGTATTAGTTCCGAAAACATCAGCTTAAATTTTAAAACTTTATATATATATATATATATATATATATATATATATATATATATATATATATATATATATATATTAATTATAATTCATGAAAAAAGAGCTATTGAGGTTGCTCACATGACAAAATTACACAAAAGTTCCTTCAACTCTTCACCAAGCCAAAGTGCACAGTAAACATAATGGGGTTATGTATCTGCAAATATATTGTTTAATCAATTACAATTTCAGTGGCTGGAACTCTTCTTCTTCTTTTTTATTGAATGAATGAAACTATTAATGCATTGTGATTTAAAAAGCCTCATTTATTTTAGCAATTTTCTTTGATGGTGTTTTATTAATTCATAAATTATTTTTAATTATTAGTTTCTTTTTAAGGATTCTTTTTTCGAAAGTACTAAACTTTTTTTTTTTTTTTGTAATTGCACAAGGTACTAGTGTTCCTGCTTTTCTTTATACTTGCCAACATAATTCCATTATTTATCTGGTTTTATTTGGCTCTTATTTATCTTGTGATTATCTATTTTGAAACAAACAGGAATGGAAAAAATGGAGCAAAGGATTGTCGCCTTAGAAAAGGCTTTACAAGCTGCGACTGCTGCTGCAGCTGCAGTTGCCAGCCGCCCTGTTGAAAAGGCCGCTCCCAAACCTCAGCCACCAGCACCTAAGCCAAGTAATGATGATGATGACGATGGAGTAGATTTATTTGGCTCCGATTCTGAGGTAATTATATTTAGTATATACTCTGATATCCATTGTTTTTAATTAGTTAAATCAATAATTGATCCCCACTTATTCTAAATTTTAATTTATTTTAGGAAGAAGATGCTGAAGCAGCAAAAATTAAGGAACAACGTCTTGCAGAGTATGCTGCACGAAAGGCAAAAAGTATGTTTATTTACTTATTTTTAAATTATATATAAATTATAATTTTTGGAATTATAAAATTCTATGCACTGCAAATGTATTCTGTTTATAATTATTTTAAATTACTCCTCGATCTCTTGAGCGTCATTATCAGTATAAATGAATAAGACTCGTAAATTTTTACTCTACATTTTGTTTCTTCATCACATCACCTTAAGCCTTTGATGACAATAATTAGTTTACTTTTTTTTTGCTTTCATCTCACTTGTGGTTTGGGGTTGGAAAATCATAGGTATATTAAGTAATAAGCTGGCTTTCCTTATGTTAACCAGTGAATATTCAAAGTTCCTAGGTTCTTTGTGTTTTTTGGTAAGCAAAATTGACATGAGTACTGCAGGATTGTTAGCCTGAAATTATTTGTGACTTGAGTTCCACATATGCCAGCTGTGAATGTATTAATCGTTTGTTGAAAGGCAAGTTTTAATTAATTGTAGTTTTTTTTTTTTTTGTAAATTCTTCTTGCTATAGATTCAAAATAAACTATAATAATATGTGTTATATGTTGATTTTTATTATAATTATTATTATCATTTAATCAACTGACAAGTTTTCTGAATAAAAGAATTTGATTACGTATGTCAAAATGGGCAATGCTTCTGTTTTTCTGTCGCAAGAATCAAAATAAGTATAAAAAAAAAACATTCATTGGTAAAGTGAAAAGAAAAGATATAGACTAATCTCATATGACGAGGAAAAAACGTTTTGCATCATAAAACATTTGGCCTAATCAATAAATTATTGAACATAATTGCAGACTTATTAGTTAGCTTAGAAACATCCTTTCCTATTTATAGAAATTGTTTATAGTTATGCTATGGAAATTAAATTAAATTCCTTTTGTCATTTTTAAAATTGACCTTATTCTCCAGTAAGAAGAAACTTCTGGAAGCAATGTACATTTCCAAAGACCTGGAGAATGTGGTAAATTTTAAAATTGACACAAGGAATTGAAATACCTGTTATGCTGAAGTTTTAGAAAAATTAAAATAATTCCAGCAAATAAAGGTAAAGATAGTTTAGGGGGGGATTTGTAGTTATTATTCTGAAGTGATTTAAATGTTTTGGCTGTGATAATTTTAAATAACTATTAACCTTTTAATTATTAATTTTATGAATTTATAATCTGGGATTTTATTATTGTTATATATTTATGAGCACAGTTAATAATGGCATAGCACTGATGATAGTTATAGAATCTACCTGTTAAGAGATATTTATTAGATATTATTTGACAAATTATCACTTGGTAAGGCTGATTGAATTAAGGAGTTTTTTATTCTGTAGAGATTTATTAGTTTTATATTGACTGAGGGGAATAATTTTAAAGGTTTGTTAGTACCCTATGAATCTAAGAAAATTATGAATTGCCTTTATGGATGTAAGATAAAAAAATTTACCCTGTATGTTTTTAGCATTGCTAATGCCCAGGAGGTTCGAAATGCCTGCTTTGTAAAATAAGAGAATAAATGTTCTCAGTAAGGATTAGATGCAATTACACAAATTATTTTTATCATTCGTTCTTCATTTGCCCATACTCTATGGGCCATATTTTAATAAATGAATTTAATTAAATAGCGTACATTGTATATAAGCCCTTTCAACAATATAAATAATATTTCGTTTTTACAGAACCTGTACTCATCGCTAAATCAAATATTATCTTGGACGTTAAGCCATGGGACGATGAAACTGATATGAAGCTAATGGAAGCAGAAGTTAGAAAGATTCAATGTGATGGGCTTGTTTGGGGAGCATGTAAGTTTTATTGTTGATATCAGTCATAAGTACTATTATTATAAGCTATTTATTTAAACATCCATTTTCAGAATATTATTTTGTATCCTATAAAAGGAAGATCAATTTTTAAATGCGTTTCTTCCATTCAAAACTATTAGTTTAATATATATATATATATATATATATATATATATATATATATATATATATATATATATATATATATATAATTGCAAAACTATTTGTTTATTTTGAATGTGTGTATTGTACTAAATATTCAAAATCATTTTATTTTCTAGTCCATGTAGGCTAAGGAGTGGGAATTAATATATTTCTATTAACTATAATATGTATACAACCTTATTCTTCTCAATCTATTTTAATCTGCTTTGCTAATAAATCTAATGTTCTTTGTTTTCTATATGAATGATTATGATAAATCACAGGTTGAATATTTTCTCCATGAAAAATTGTTTAACCTATTAAAAATATTAATAGATTTATAATCATAGGGTTATATTAATTGAAACCCTCTTTTGAATGACTCTGTCCTACCTCAAGATATAACCTTCCTTGAGACTACCAGAGTTTCTATTTTCTGCTCTGCCCTAAATTCTTATTTACCTCTGATTATATTTAGAAATGTAGTCGTAATTTTAATTTCCTACCCCTAAATTTGACAAATAATGATTTTAAATCTCAAGATGACGTTTAGAAGTTCTAACTTGATTTTGAGGGTAACTTCTGCTGTTTTTTTTTTGTTTTTTTTTTTTTTTTTTTAGTTATTTTGTTATTAATACGAGACACCTTGCTGCTAAACCACAATATTACAATTTTTCTGAAATACTGGTTCATTTCAATTCATGTTTTATAACAAGATTTATTATATTTAATCTTACTAATTTCAGCCAAGCTGGTTCCTCTGGCTTATGGAATCCACAAACTCCAGATATCATGTGTTGTTGAAGATGATAAAGTATCAGTTGACTGGCTGCAGGAATCCATTGAAGGAATTGAAGACTATGTAAGTTACGTTAAAATGATCTAATTTTTTATTTTTGCACTCATTATTTCCTTAAGCATTTTTATTTGATCATTAATTAATGATTTCCAAACAGTCGGATATTTGTTGTATCCATTATATATGAACCCTCCCAATGAACATTTCTGCAATTATAAATAATCTGTTTCATAATAATCACATAAATTATATTTTATTTGTTACTCCTGCATTCATTTTTTTAATTGTTAAAATGTGCTAGCAGTTAACAGTACTTAAGATTATGGAGAATCCTAACAGCTAATTAATAGTGAATTTAATGTTGAGCATTCTTAATGAAAACCACACCACTTTGTCACTTTCCCAACAATTTTTTACTGTTCTTTTTTTGGCTATCTGCAATCACTTTTTTCTTTATTCCAAATATCATCTGGTAAACCTTGTTCAAGAAATGCCTCTCCTGCAGTTCCAAAGACCCAGCCAGATTATTATTGTTTTTCAATTCTTTTGTCTAGTAATGTCACTTCTGCTATGATGCCCAAGGTTGGGATAATATCCTTAGACCTGCTCTGGCTAGAAAAGGGGGATAACCTGTAGATAACCCAACCATTTTTTATTAATATAAATATATTTTATTTTTTTAAAGAAAATAATAATTCTTTTATTTTCCAGGTCCAAAGTGTAGATATTGCTGCATTCAACAAAGTCTGAACATCATTTAATGAATGCATTCCAGTTTTATCCTCTCTTAATGTTATTTGTTGTTATATATTGATTTTTATTGATGTCTGTGTTTCACCTTGATATCTGTAAGAATAAATTATTCTACTGAATATTACATAGCTGTGGATTATTGTTTCTTCTTGCTGCTTATAAAATCTTTAATAAGTGAAGCAGTTTTATATTTCTGTGTTTGTTGAATTCCAATAAAGTAAATTAATCCTCTTATATTCATAATAGTAAAATATAAGTAAAGAAGCCAGCTCTTTCCAGTCCTATATTTTTAATGTTAGTTTTAAGGAGAGTAGTTGGTTATCAGCAGCTGCCCCCCCTCCAAGTCAGTTGGCCTCTGCCTGACACACTTAGGCGGCCCTAAGGTGAGTACTGTTATTATTGTAGATGATATCAGTGAACTTACCCCCAAAAATGTGGAATAAAATAAAATTAAGCTAAAAATAAAGTACTAAATACTGGGGGGCGGGGGCAGCCTATAAGCCTTATTTAAAAATGATATATCAGAAAAGATCTTATAAATACATATGCCACATACGCTGCTCACATGAACACATTCTATATATATATATATATATATATTGTAAATTTCCTCTGCGTTGAAGATTGCATCAACAAAGTATTTTTAAAGTATTGTAGTAATATTAAATGAGACCATTTACAGAGTTTTATAATAAAATATTTATTGAAATAGTTCCATAGTTTTTGGAATATTGAAATGGAAGTTGGCGAATCATTTTAATCAATAATTACATCTCTTTTTCTAACAATACTGCTGTCTGATCTTTTCCAAAAGCCCTGTATAGCACATTTCCTGAGGAGAATATCTGCAAGGTCTTCAAATTAGAAATTTTGTGTGTTTACAAGCTCTGATAATAGAAGGATTAAATAGTGGTTTTAGGTTACACTAAACAAATCAAAAAAGTCCGTCATGCAAGGGCAGAGTAAACTAAGCAGATTACCTGCGTTCAGATATAACACACTCTTGTGATCTAATCTCTGAAAGTATGAATAACTCGCTTAAAACTTGAGTTACAAAAAAATGCACAGAACAACTATTGTAGCTTGTTGGAGCTTCAATAGTTTAACAAGATTGACTCTATAACATTTTACGATACTATTAATAATAACAGAGATATTTCGAATTCTCGTACTTCTCTAAGCTCTCCCCTATTCCTGGTTTCATTTCTATCTACACAAATATGATCTTTTGTGTTGAATAAAACACATAACGAATTTGCATGGAAACAGTATTTGGAATTTAAGCTTAGAATAAAGAGCTTCAAGTTATAACAGCTTATTAGGACATGAGTAGAAGTAGGAGTTTACTGAAGGCTGAAAACACAAAATTCCAGATGTCTGTTAATATTAATCTTAGAGAAATTATTATGTATGTAACAAAATTTACAAACAAATTTTTAATAAGATTACGTCTACACTTTTTCGATCCAACGAATAGTAACGGAGAAATTTTGAAATTCTCCCCCTTTAAACCTCCCACTGGTCCTATTTCTGCCATTAACGAATTTGATCTTTGTTTTTACATAAAACGATTAAATATCAACTTTGGTAATGATACAACAAAAATTGTGACCGCTAGAGCGGTAACAGAAAAAAAAAGAACATACGTATACAATTTTGAATGGACCTCATTTTCATCATCTAGGAAGGATCGATAGACATTTGAGGAAATTTCTTGAAAATCGTGTCATGAGTGTGACCTCAACAGCTGATTTCCCTCAAGGGAATCTGCTGATATTAATAATTACAAAAAATATATAATCTTAAAACCTAAGACCTAGTATTCAGTGCAACTGGAGGTCTTTTCAACAACATCTTTATCGGGATATGTGCATTTATTTTTCAGTTGAGTGTTCCATAATTCCACCAACTAATAACTTTCAAAAAGAGCAAATAAGATGGATTAAATAAATAAGAAATGATCTATTTATTCTTTTACTTTTTACAGCATTATTGAGGATTGTTAGAATATACTGAACAAAAACGTGATTTATCCTACTAGTTCATGAAAAATAATGTGTGTTGTGTTATTTATTAATGCCCTGATTAAGCTATCTGTCACCTAGTTAACACCCTTTTCTAGCCAGAAAGAAACTAAGGAATGTACTTAATGAGTTTATCACCAAATGAAATCCTGTTGCCTTTGAGTGTATTAAGATCAATTTTGTAACTCACATGGCTAACTTGAGCCCCTAAAAAAGAATGATACAGCTAGTTGGTTTCTCAAATTTATTGAGTCTAAAAAGGCCATCATATTATAATAAAGGACCTAATTAACTATCTTGTTTCATCATAAACTCCTCAGACAGCTATGAGCTCTCATGGAATTGAATAACTACCAGTGATCAGTCATATACTGTTAAAGTCAAATACAAGCAGCAACAGTCTTAATCTCCTAAGACGTAAAGAAAACAATAAAGGTTTTAATAATTTACTTTTCAGTGAATTGAATCTCATAAATAAATAATTATTTATTTTAAATATATTTGCCAAACTGAGCATTTCCCTTCAGAGGTAGCAGAGTAACAGGCATCAGTTTTTTGACACTGTTGCAGGGAAATGTAGAGTTACCAAAGATCTAAGAAAAATTTAAGGAAAAGCCAAAATAAAGTGTCTGTTTAGGAAATAATTAAAATAAGCCATAATCTGTGGCCAAAGCTCAACCCATCTAATGTCCAGAAAAACAAAAATATTGAATATGAAAACTTTTGAGCTAAAAAAAATTAATTTAAAGGAAGTATATCCTGAATGATCCATAGTTTGAAGGTACTAAATTAGAAAATTAAATAAAACAAAAATTTGTCAACAACTTTTTATCTTACACAATATTATATACAAATGTATTGTGATTAATTAAATTTATCTTTAAAGTAAATTATAAATAAAATGCATTTATAATAAATTAAACAGCTAAGCAATATCATAATAATTAATATAATCTCAATAAATAAATTTAATTGATATGTTGTAGCTTGTAAGTAAATATAAGCTTACTGTTGACATAAAAGCTTCAAAATATTAGCAAAATTTCAAAAATAATGCTACATATGTTAACAAATGTGATGTCACCTACTGAATAGGTCTAGAGATTAATACCTCATGATTTCAAGCTATTTTTCACCTACAATTATGAAATATCTGTAATCATAAATTTAAAGGACCTATGTCAAAGATTATGATAATGTAAATAAAGCTCTGTCATGCAAGGCCTGCATAAACTAAACAGATTTTCCATGTGCTGGTATAACGTGCTTGTGATTTTATCTCGCCACATATTTTCTAGTTATATGTAAAAAAAGAACAAGTATAAGGGGGTTACTGAAGGCAGGAAACAAGGAAGTACACATAACTCGCTTAATGTTTGAGTTACAAAAAAAAAAAAAAAAGATCAAGAATTGTAGATCAAGATTGGTTCTGTATTATTTTACGATCCAACTCATAATAATAGAAATTTGTTGAATTCCCTATCCGATTTTCGTCAATAACAAATATGATCTCTAGTGTTGACTGAAACAGTTAAATATAGAGTATGGTATAAATAAACATTTTCGCGTAAGAATGAAAAATCTTAATTGATGATGCCATCACAATGCATGTACATGTATTTCACAAGGTAAAAATTCAATGAAAACCATATTTGGTATTTAACCTTGGAATGAAGTGGTTCAAAACAGCTAATATGACATGATAGGAGTGGGGGTTTATTGATGACTGAAAACTAAAATATGGAAATATTTCAGTTAATATTTTATATAAAGAACGATTAAGAACATTTATAGCACATTACATTTGCAATAAGATTGATTCTATACACTTTTTCTATTCAACGCAACGGAAAGGTAGTTAATTCAGCACCTTCTTAAAAACTTAATGTATATAATAATGTAAAATTCACTGTTTATGAGCTTCAAAATATTAAAAATAAATACCATAAATAATTTCAGGCAAAAAAAGGATCTTAAGGTCTCAACTAAACCATCCTTTTCAACTGGCAGACATTTCACTTTATTGGGCACTAACAATGCAAAAAACATACATTTTTGTCTCTCATTCATTAAGGCTATCCATCATTTTCTTAGATACTAACAGTAATAACCAATCTTTAAAATTCTGAAAGCCATTTACATATCCAAAGACCTGGAGAATGTAGTCAGTTTTAAAACAGACATAAGGAATTTAAATACCCATTATGCCGAAGTGTTAAAGAAATTGAAATAAATCTGGTAAATAAAGGTTAAGATGGTTAAGGGGTGATAAACATTTATTGTTCTTGTGTGAAAATTTTAAATATATTTTTAATTCTAATTTTATTTAGTTATAATTTGTGAATATAATCTAGAATTATTGTATATATATATATATATATATATATATATATATATATATATATATATATATATATATATATATATACACACATACAATTACAGTTAATTATGGCATAGCACCTATTAGGGTTATAGAACCTACCTTGTTAAAGATTTGGGAAATAACCACTTGGTTAAGACTTTAAGCTCATTTTTTTGCCTGAAATACTTTTTTGGTTTCAGCTAGGATTAGGTAGTCAACTATGAGTTGACTACCTATTCCTACCTATTATTTTTGGTAGTCAACTATGAGATAGATTGTGGTGTCTGGTAACCATGTTATACAATATATTAAGAAAATACTAAGGACATAATATCAGTCTTACCAGAAAGCCCTGCCCTCCCAAAAAGAGGACTTATGATTTGAACTTAAGACAGACACCAATCAATTAAATTGATAAAAACTAATCACATTTCAACAAATGATAAAAGTTAAAATTACCTATTATTATTGTATAGGAAAAATATTCTTGTTGACATAGATCCTTTATCCTTATAAATAATCATTTTTTAACAGTATGTTTACTATTAAGGCAGTAAATATTATCCACCCATAAGATCTATGGGATTAATATATAATTTCATAGATTCTTAATGAGTTTTATTGCCTTCTGTTTCAGGTTTATCCCTCCCCCTTTGCTCTTGTTAGAATTACAAATTACCTAGCTAAATTTGGAAGAAAATTTCAATTAATGTCAACTTCCAATGCTATCAGAAATTATAATAATCTTAACAAGAATCTTAAATAAATCTAAATGAGTCAGACTTAAACAGATTTTGACTTCAAATGAAGTCAAATTTAATTAATTAAACTGTGTAGGTTTCCCCTGAATCGAATCCAAAGAGATAATTAAGAGCAAGCAGAAGTGCAAAGGAAGATATATAATACTAAACCTACACGAACTAAACAAATCTAACAAATTATTATGTGTATATTGAAAGTAAGAATTAACAAGATGAATTATTCCTAGTTAAATATGGTTGTTTTAAATAAAAAAAAAAAAAAAAAACAGGAAATGTAACAACCATTAACAACTATTTTTAGTTTTCAATCACAGTTTTCCATTGTGTCCAACATTTTATAGTTTAAACAAAAAAAATTAGGAGTGTTTTTATCACATACAAAATTTAATTTATTAGGATGAATAACTAAGCCCTAAAAAAAGAATGTAAAGAAATTAAAATGCATTTATGAATGTAACAAATCCATACAATCCAAACAAGATAAAATTAAAAGCAGATATATTTTATTAATATAAATAACATACTCTACAATATAAAAACCTGACTTGTCAGGTATAAAAATACATAAAAATTTATAAAATTACAGCATTATAATACATATGCACATACTATGCAACTCAAGGACTCGATTAGTAGTAAGGCCTCCTCGGATTGTTCTGGAAAAAAAAAGGATACAAAAAATTTAACATTATTAAATTAAAAATACTTAACATTTTTAAAAAAAAAATAATTAAAAACATTTTAAAATTAATGTTTAATGACTAAATAGTTGAGATTGATCGAATATTAAAATAGGAAAAATAAACCACCTATGTCTCCTACAGAATTTACTTGAGCCAATATGTCTTCGGCAGTGTGTATCGTGTCTAGAGTGAAAGTCTAATGATAGCATGGAAGCGGCCAACAAATGTGAGCCTAATAAATGATCTCTTACTGAAGTTCTATATTTCGTAAGTAAAATGATTAAAACTTCAAAAAGAACATCACTGAGATATAGCACCTACTTACTACCTAAAGTACCATTTCCGTGTATTATATTTTACTGAAAGGGTCAGGTAACTGTAGAGAAATTATGTCTCTGTCTCTCAAAATGTATATATGTGTGTGTGTGTGTATATATATATATATAAAATTGTAACCTCTTTCAGTACATTGATTTTTTTCTCGAAATTTCATGATAACTTTTCGTTTCACAAGTCATAGACACCATAACTGAATTTTGTTTCTTTGGTGTCTGTTTGTTTGTTACCTTTTCATGCATAAATGGATAAACCGAATTTTATGAAACTTGGTATGTATATTACTACTAACCCGACTTAGACTTTAGGCCATGTTAATATTCTCTGAGACGAACAGGAATGGGGGGTTATAAGGGAGGTCTAAAATTAAAAATAGCGATATTTTGTTTCTTATTGTTTTTTTTTGGCAAATATGCACGTAACAAAAGTTATTTATTTTGTTATTTAGAGTAACTTATGTCGTATATATATATATATATATATATATATATATATATATATATATATATATATATATATAAGTATAAATGAGTTAAACGCTGAAAACTATAGTGGGAGTCAACAATTTTATTTGACAACAAAAGACTCAACCGAAGTAAACATAACTCGGTATGTGAATTAGCACTAACATCTCTATGATAATGAGCTGTACCAACATTTCTAGGGACGGAGAGGAGTGGGGGTTGTAAGGAAGGCCTGAAATTAAAAATTGCGATATTTCGTTTCCTATTGGGTTTTGGCAGATATGCACAAGACAAAAGTTGTTTATTCTGTTATTTAGAGTAACTTTTGCTTTATAACAAAGAATAAACGAGATATACATTAAAAACTAAAGTTGAAGCCAACTATTTCATTCGGCACTAACAGTTGAACCGAACTTAACAAAACTCGGTAAGTGAATTAGCATTAATTTTCCCAAGATTATAAGCTATATTAAAATTTTTCGGTTCAAACGGGAGTGGGGGTTATAAGGGAGGCCTGAAATAAAAATTCGTGATATTTCATTTTCTATTTGTTTTTCGGCAATCGTGCACATAACAAAAGCTGTTTACTTTTTTATCTAGACTAACATTGGTTGCTTTCACTTTTGTCGTAAAATTAAGTAAACACAGAATATACGCTAAAACTATAGCGGGAGTCATTAATTTAATTAGTACTTATTTAAGTGTTTTTAATAAATGTGTATTATGACAAAAGATGTTTTGTTTTAGTCTTATATGATAGTTCTAAGAATGATTCGGATTTATAAGGTTATAAATCTCCGTCGCCTCCTCCTCATTTATTTATTTTCCCTATAAAATAACTTTGATATTTATTTCCAATAGAAATGTAAACTATAAGAACATTTCCGGTATTTAATATATACTCGATATGAATGTTTAAAGTATTACTTAGGTTGCAGGGAGTGCTCTCTTCCCGTCATCTAGCTTTTTGCATATAAATGAAATTATTTTTACGGTACCACTATTATTTAGTTTATCAGGTAAATAAATTATTAAAATAATATTCTGAATAAATAATCTAAGGAAAACAATGATGATAACGCTCATGCGAGAGCGGAAATTGACAGGAGGCATTACGGGAAGCGATTTCCACTGAAATTTAGTATCACGAATATAATCTTATGTATAAAACTATGCTTAATGTGCTCGGATTGGTTTTTGACAGGAAATATGTTCACATAGATGGTATTTAATTGTAACAAATGCTATCCATGATTATGGTTTGAATTATCCAAAAACGGTTAGTCAAAACGTCGAGAGGGATAGATTAGGAATACATTTTCAATTATTTTTCAAAACTAAAATTTTTATTCTATTATTCCCCAAACGTTACACTTTAGGATTGGCTATTTCAGAAAAACAATACGTCGTGGGGTGAAGTGCAATTGTACACATTGAAGTCTTGCTATAAAAACAGTCAGTCAACAATGATTTCCCGGGCATCGCCGTGTACCTTAGCTAGTATATATTTATATATATATATATATATATATATATATATATATATATATATATATATATATACAAATGTGTGTGTGTGTATACACATATAATAATATAATACAGAGTTATTATTTGTTTCTTTCTTTTTTTAGAAACTACTGTAAAATTGAATGTTAGATCTGAGGGAGGTAAAGTCATCTCCCTCAGATCTAATCCTGTTAATTAACTTTTGAGCATACTCCAGTTCATCTCAGCAAAAGTTATTTCACCATTGGTAGACTGCTGTCACTAATTGTGAACACCAACAACCAGCTGCAAAAACAGCTGCTAGGGGTTCATTTTACATAATGCTTAAAACTCCTGTTATTCAGTTCATTGTAATGAAATAAAAAATTGGGAAATACCTGATATGCTTATTTTAAAAATTAACGTAAAACTTAACAAAAGACACTGATAGACATAGACACAACTAAGACTATTTTTGGTGCTTATATTTTGAGTTGTGTAATTTTCGGGGTGCAATATGTTAACACGCATAAATATAAAAAAAAATAATAAAGAAATCATGAAAGGGTAAACCTATACTTACTAGTGGGTTAGGTCTAAACCTGTAAGCAAGCATCATTCTTTTTCTATAAGCATCGTACTCATCATCACCTGTTGAAATATCATCTGGCCGTGAATGTCCTAGACCCTCATTAAATTCTCGTAGTTGGCCTCTAGAAAAAAAAAAAAAAAATGTAGATTTTTTTCATTGATAAAGAAACAAAATTATATAATGAACTGACATTAATAATTTACCAACTGATATAGGCACAGTGACATCCCTGAATTGGGTATATTACTTTACATATGATGGCCTCACTTTAAATAAGTTAACAGAATAAAAATACAATGGGTTCATTGGATTTGAAATGTATAGTTCCAAGTTCTACAAAATTACAGTGTTATCCGATACAGATTTCAGTTGAATATGAATTCAATTTATCCTGTTATTAATTAACTTAGTTGTGGCTTCAGAGCTTGTTGCCTTGAATTTTGGATTTGATTCCCAGAAAGACACAATAACTTTTATATAGCTCTGTAATTATCAGGGTTCTTAGGTACATCCGACCCATAGATGACCCATAGATTTTGGCTCGTGGGTAACTCTAGACCTGGTTCGTGGTGGGGGGGGGACCTTGATTCACTAGCATATAGAAGTACTAACAATTGTCAAGCTTCATGAACTTCATTCAGAGAGTAGTAAATAGTATTTTATTTAAAGCAGAAAATGGGATTAACAATGAAAAACTTGTGTGTTCATTAATTTATGAGGTAATTATTCTTAGGAGAATACATTCAAATTAACCCTAGAACTACCAAGGGGGGGGGGGGCTCCTTGAGCCCACAACTTTTTGTTTTTGTTCCCTATCAACCAATTTTAATGGGATATTTTTGATATTTTATGTATTCCTCAGAAAAACATCCTAGAATGAGGGAATAACAACAAAATTAAATAAAAAAATTTCTATGTTGAGAAAAATTTTTTTTTTGACGTATGGGCTCGAGGAGCCCCCCCCCCTTGGTAATGCAAGGGGTAGTTATACACTTAAGTACCAAGGGGGGGGGGCTCCTCGAGCCCACTGATATTTAATACTACTTTTAACTAGTAATTCAAGTGTTATTAATTATATTGCTCAAATAATAATTACTTTGATGTAATTTTAACGTACACAAACCTTCTCAAGTTTTTTTTTCCCCAATAAAAAATATATATATATATTCTCCCCATATAATTTTTTTTTTATAAAAAATATATTACTGAGATGGTTATAATTATTGCTCCTGATAGGTACTTTTTTAGAAAAGAGAAGATTTTTTAGGTTGTTCCCAACTAGGGGAACGGTTAGTCCATGCTGCATCCTGGACACAACATGGAGAAGAAATAGTGCTGGCCGAAGAAAGTACTTTTTATTTGAACTATCTGAGAGTTTACTAGTAAATTGTGTGTTGCTGAAAGAAATGAAAATCTTGAGGGCATTCCTAGATCTTCAGTGAAGGCCATGGAGCATGCTCTAGGGCGAGAACTGATTTATCCCCAATTGGAGGAACAAGGTTCATCAAGTGGAAGGCTAAGGTGTTACACTTGTGTTAGAGAAGCCAAATCAAAAAAAGAAAAATACAACAATCTATCAAAATCTAAGCAGCGTTGCTTCAAATGTAAACGTTCAGTGTATAACAAACACTGTGAAAAAAAATGATTGTGCAAAAGCACCGATAATTGCAATTACGAATCTGATAATTAGATTTTCTTAAATTATTATTCTATTATAATGTTATAATAACTTAGATATAGATAACTTTTTATTCTAACAATGTTTAGATATGTTCCTCTAGTAGAATAAAATTACATTTAATTTAAAGTCATCTTTTTTTCCCCATCCGAACTTTTTTTTTTAATTTATTTTTATTTTTGTATTTAATTTTTTTTTTTTCACAGGTGTCATAAGAAACGTTCATTAAACATAATCCAATAGAAATAAAAATTTTAAAAAAATTATAGAACCAAAATAAAAGGTTTTTAAGTTGTGGGCTCGAGGAGCCCCCCCCCCTTGGTAATCCATGCACCTGGGAGAGGTCGGTAATACTAGGGTTAAAATAACTGTCCAGAAAACCATGGCGTAACCAGAAAATGTGTTTATATATAAAGAGCTATCTTTAAGTAAGACTTCATGAATACCAACATTAGCAGGTCCATGGTTGTCCAGTTAAGTTAAACAAATTGAAACTCACTTATTTATAGGATCTAGTCTCCCAGCTCCATCTGAACCAAGACCTTGTCCTTCAGTCCAGCCAAGCTTTTGAAGCATTTGGAAGCCCTTATTATCTTCACCCAATTTATATTCTTTGTAATCAGATAAGTCAGGTTCACTCTCACCTCCCTTAGCAGCATTGTACTGATAACAAGGCACAGATAAAAAATTGGACACAAATTAAAAAATACTGGCACAAAATACACATAAATAAGTGTACTAAAATAAAGAATTGAAAACAGTTTTCCAAAAAAAAAGTAAAATAAATTAACAATAGAATATAAAATATACATGATATGGTGTAAAATATTCGACCACTAATATCAGTAGAGAGAGGAGGAAGAAAGAAGTTGAAAAACCAATGAAATTATTTTCACATATTTATTTCTCTATAAATGTTTCAAAACCAATATGTCTCCTCTTCAGGAACTTTTTACATACATATAGAATGGACCTTAGGCTAGTGAGATGAATGACAAATACAAATCAGCCGGTCACATAAATAAGTGATATTCAAAATCAATTACAGAAGAAGCACAGCATATAAACTAATAGTCTTGCTCTTTGTTAAAATATTTGATAAATGTGTTAGGTAAGCGTTTTTCTTGAAGACAATATTATGATTGTTTTTAATTATATGGATATTTTTTTTCATCTCCTACTTGGTTATGTTTTTGTACAAGTCTTGGTAATAAGGCCGAATCTATATGGATCATGAAACATGTAGAAATAAATAAATAAATGAAAGTAATTTCACAGGTTTTCCAGTTGTTTTAATTATGTTTTCCATCCTCCAGGCATTTCACCAATAGACACATTTCAGTGTCTGTCATCAGAATCCTCATCATAATCTGAAGAAAAATCACCATCACTTTCACTCACACCCTCAAAAAGTTCTAACAAAATTCCTACTGGGCCAATCACTCGTAGGAGGGAATCTCATCGATTCAAAGTACAATAAGTTGCCTCGGACCTGGACGGACACAACGGTTACGACCCGGCGCTCAAAAGGACATCAGAATTGGAACATAAAGACTCTGACTGGAAAAGAAGTAGAAATAGTGGAGGTGTCTATATATAGGGTGGATATCCTAGGAATAAGCGAAGTAAGGAAGAAAGGCCAAGGAGAAGTGAGGCTAGACAAAGGCTTTACACTAATATATTCAGGAGTACCGGCTGGGCTGAGAGCAAAAGAAGGCGTAGGAATGATAATGTCAGAGGCTATTTGCACGTGTCGAAAGCCGGGAGCCTATTTCTTCAAGAATTATAGTGTCAAACATGGAACTGTCCTTAGGGAAAGGACCCTTATACAAGTCTACGCTCTGACAGGTAATACTGGTGCAATGGAAAAGGAAGTGTTTTATGCATACCTTGATAGAAAAGTAGTGAAAGGGCCAAATCAAAATAGGTCGATTATAGTCATTGGAGACTTAAATGCAAGGACAGGAAGAGACCATACTGGAGCACATGGGGCTACATGCAGGTGAGCATACCAGGAACAGAAATGGTCAGAAGCTGATAGATTATTGTATAGACCATGACCTTCTTATTGGCAATACTTGGTTCCCACATAAACTTGTCCATAAAATTACCTTCTCAGCTGAGGGAAGGGCGGCAAACAGCGTAATTGACTATGCAAGAGTATAAGGGAAGGAGCTTCTTCAGTGACGTAAAAGTCATAAGAGGAGCCGAAATAGGATTGGATCATTTCCTACTGATTGGCGATACCCAAATCCTCCAACCTAGGAAGGAAAAAAAGAAGAGATACAAGAAGATAGACATTGTAAAGCTTTGCAGCTTGTACCTGAAAACAAAGCAAGGTATGAAGAACTTTTGGCTCAGAAACTCCAGACCAGCATTGAGAGAAGAAATGTTGACAAGTTATGGTCAGAGATCAAGAAAGCTATCCTGGAGTCAGCAGAAACAGTATGCGGGACAGCAGTAATATCTGACAAGGTAAAGCGAACCAAATGGTGGAACGAAAGAGTTAAAGCTGCAATAGGAAGGAAAAAGCTGGCTTGGAAAGCATATTACAGGACCAAGAGTGGGGCAGATTGGGAGCTATATGTCAGAAGAAGAAATGAAGCTAAACAGGTAGTCAGAGCAGCAAAGAAGAGGAGCTAGGAGGAATTCGACCGGTACCTACAAAAGGACTATAAGAGTAACATAAGGACCTTCTGGAAAACTGTCAAGGCACTGAAAGGCAAAAGAAGCAAGCCTATAAGAAATATAAAGGATGAAAGAGGGAACCTGCTCACCATGGATGAGGAAATCCTGAAGAGATGGAACCGCCACTATGCAGAAGTGTTCTCCAGAGCACGAGAGGAAACATCTCCAGGTAGAGTTGCACCAGCAAAGGAAGACTACGACGATATAATTTGGGAAGAGGAGGTGGAAAGAGTTGTAGAGAAGCTTAAAACAGGAAAAGCAGCAGGGAGAGATGGTATAACCCCAGAACTAATTAAATATGGAGGGACAGAGCTATGTAAACACCTCCAAGCACTCTTTCAAGAAGTTTTCACTCAAAAAGTCATGCCAAAGGAGTGGGAGTATAACATCCTCGTCCCAATACATAAGAAAGGAAGCTCAAGTGACTGTGGAAACTATAGGCCTATTTGTCTTTCCCAGGTGGTCTACAAACTCTACACCGCCATCCTAGAACGAAAGCTGAGACTGCTGGTGGAGGGAAACTTGGAGGAGGAACAGGCTGCTTTTCGACCAAACAGACAGACCCAGGGTCACATCTTCTCCCTAAGGACTATAATAGAAAAGGCCTCGGAAAGAGGCAAAAGCATGTACCTGCCGTTCCTTGATATTAAGGCGGCATTCGATACGGTCCCAAGGCATGAAATTTGGGCAGCACTAGCAGAGAAGAATATTCCTGGAGCACTAATAGCTGCTATAAAATCCACCTACCACGACACTAAAGGAATAGTAAGGTTAAATGGAAGGGAGTCCAAAGCCTTTCGCATGGACATAGGTATAAAGCAAGGAGACAGCCTTAGTCCTCTGCTGTTTATCATATTTATGGATGAGATCCTAAAAATATGTAAGCGGAGAACAGCAAGAACAGTGGTGGGAAAGTGGAATATGAGGACGATCCTAGCTGAAGCAATGATCTTTGCGGATGATATAGTCCTTATAGGATACACAGGACAAGCTGCAGCAAGCAATTGTCGAGTGGGAAGCAGAGCTGTGTAGGAAAGGAATGACAATCAATGCAAGTAAGAGCAGTAATGCATATAGGCCGAGAGGAAGAAAATGTGGAGATCCAATGCAGAGGGGAAATTCTGCAAATGACAGAAGATTTTATCTATCTAGGAACTGTCATAAGCAGAAATCCAAAAATGGATGGAGAAATTTCCAACAGGATCACCAAAGCAAATAGTGTTTATTACCATTTATGCAACACCATTGCGGGAAAGAGAGAGGTGGACAAAAATGTTAAAATGCACATTTTCAAGGCCATTTACCTACCTACCCTGTATATGGCAGCGAAAGCTGGGTCCCACTGGACAAACACTGGAGCCCAATAACGGCTGCAGAAATGAAGTACCTCAGGAGGGTTACCGGTCGGACCCGGAGGGATCAGATCAGGAACCAGCGGATCCGAGAGGACTTGGGAGTCTCAGCAGTCAAAGAATCCGTTGAAAAGAAACAGCTGAGATGGTTTGGCTACCTATGCCGTATGCATGAAGACCGGGACCCTAGGAAGTTCTTTGAGGCCAGACTGACAGGCAGGCCGAGAATTACATGGGCAGAATACATCTCCAGGCTTGGACAGAATAGAGGGAAGGGTCTGAATGCCATGAGAGCTCTGGCCAGGGACCGTGATGCATGGCTGTCCTGGACCGAGACACCCCCATGCTGAAAGGCACAAAGGAGGTAGCAAAAGAAGAAGAAGTTAATGCTGGACCCCTATGAACATTCCTGGCACCGAAACCAATGGACTGACTTTTTTAGTTGAAGCAACCTAAAGGGTTAACTAGATGAAATTTGCTAAAAGACTAGTAAAAATTTGTTAATATTATGGGGAGGGGGTGGAAAGGAAAAAAGCAACGTATTGAAAAAATGCTCAAGATAGAGGTTCGTTATACTAACATTCCAAAAAAGACAGACAAATTCACCAATCTGTACAGATGTAATTCATTATCCCATATTCAAATATTCATTTAAATACCTGTTCTAACTCACAACATGGATACCACTGTGTGGGTGAGTTATTAGTGGCTTCCGTGACTAAACAGAATAAAGGAACTGGAATATTGTTGGTGTGAAATAACCATAATGTTAAATTAGCCCTCAAATTAAAAAAAAAAAAGAATTAATAATAATTTCAAATTAGCAGATGTAGGAGGAAAAATAACAAGATTATCAACCCTTTAAACTTCTGAATGATTTAAACCCCGGACTATGATCTATCTGAAATAACAGATTGGTGATGTATGTATAGTCTGAAGAAGATAGCCGTAGAGCTAACAAAAATTTGCCCAGGAAGAGTGACGAGAAGACCGCTGGAGCAGAAAGACGGTTTGGAGAAGAACATACAGCCCAGGAAAAAATCCATGAAACCATATTTACATACTTTTTATTCTATTAAGGCTAATTGGGATAAGCTATCTACAGGTTACCACCCTTATCTAGCCAGAGTATGATTAACAATTTTATTTAGTGAGTCTACCACTAAATAAATTTCAATTGCCGATAAGGGTATTGAATCCATGATCTTAATATACATGGTTAACCTGAGTCCTCACTTTAATTTAAAATACATAAATAAATAAAAAATAAACCTTAGCAAGGAATTTCTTAAGTTCATCAGGAGGAAGGAAGTCCCCAATGTGATGTTTCCCTTTAGCCATTTCAGTCAATGATTCTGCCCACTCCTGTGTTGCTATCATCTCTTTTTCTCGAAGTTTATGCTCCCAAGTTCCTTTTTCGTCAATCTCCTCATCAGAATCATACTCATACTTGTTTTTACCAGCCTCCCTGAGTTTCTCTAATGCAGCTCTCTTAGCCATCATATCTTGATATAACAAATGAACCTAAAAATAAAATGTTGTATAAAACAATAGTAATACAGTACAATTATGAAAGCATTAAAAAAAAAATCAAGAATATATCACAGCAGGGCTATTTTGCATGTTTTTAAGAATCCCTATAAAATATTTCTTATTTCTAATATAAAGAGAGGCATCATGTTCTTTGATAACAGAATAGCATAAAATAAAAATGCTACTTACTGCTAATAATCTGGAATTAGAGATCTAACCTAATTGCATTTGATTATGAAATTATATAAAAATATTACATTAATAGTCTCAAAAAGTTAGCTACATTAGAAGGGTGAGAGGTGGGTGCAAAAAAATGCTAACTACAGTTATTAATATTGGGTTGTAACATATGAAATGACCGTTTGTAGAATCAGGAAAAAAATGAAAAATTGAGATCGAATCTGAAATATTATTCATTCAAAGTATTTACCATCATTTTCAATACACTTCTGCCAACGACTTACCAAGTTTTCTATCCCACTTTTGAAAAAGTTTGTGTCACGTGTTGAAAGAAATTCAGAAAATGCATTTTTAATGTCTAAATCATCTGTAAAAAATTTTCCTCGCAAAACGTTGTCCAAACTCTGAAAAAAGTGGTAGTCTGTAGGAGATAGATCAGGGGAATATGAGGGGTGTGGTAGGACTTCATAGCCCAACTCCTTTAATTTGTTCACTGTCTGTATTGAAACATGTGGTCGGTGGTTCTTTGACGAGCAAGCAAAGAAACACACGTCTCTTGGCGTTTTAACTGCTGACGTTCGTTGAGCTCGTGCGGGACCCAGGAATCGAGCTTTTTCACCTTTCCAATCGTTTTTAAATGCCTGGAGACCGTCATATGACTTGTGCCTAGCTCTGACGCAAGTTCTCTGACTGTTTTATGAGGGTCTTCTTCAACAGCTTTTTTAAGATCTTCGTCCTCCACTGATGAGTGAGGTCGTCCACGGGGCTGATTTTCTAAAGTCGTATCTTCTGAAGAAAATTTTGAAAACCAACGACGAATAGTTCTTTCATTAGCACTTCCTTCGCCAAACGCATGATTAATATTCCTTGCTGACTGGGCCGCGGAATGACCAAGTTTATACTCGTAAAAGAAAATTATCTGGAAATCGCGTGTTTCCATGTTCCCGATTGATATTAAACTAAAATATGTAAGCCTACTTGGGACAAAAACAAACATAGCTTGCGACTAGAGGATTAACAAATGTTTATTATTGATGGTAAATATTTTGCTTGGAATCAACACACAACGTTTTAATCCTTTATAAAGACTAGGGTTTAAAAAATCGGACACTTCATGTGTTACAACCCAATATATTACATATAGTAATGTGTATTTTTAAAAGACTCGATGCTGCTTCCAACTACATATTGAAGTAGAGGAATCTATATATTCGAATAAAGGGTTCTATCAACAAAAACCTTTGATAGTTTAGAGAATGGGGATTGAGAATTTTTGGAAAACAACTATGATGAATTATATCACATAAGTAAAAGTGCATTGTTCAGTATTTTGAAATTAAATTCCTTCTCACCAAAAGTGAAACCGGCAACATTAGTAAGTTAGTTCGACTGTACTTCCACTAATCAGAAATGGTTGTCAATCTCAAAGAAGGTTTACAGCACTGTCTGAAGTTCCCTTCTGCTTTTTAGCTTATATTTGTGTCTCTACTATATTTAGTTTTTTTAGAAAATATAAAAATCTTGACATTGATTATATAAAATATTTTTGATCTGGCTCAGTAGCTGAGATATTTTGAATTTTCAATTATTCCCCCCAGAAACCCCCCACCCTTTCCCAAGGCTAATTTCAGTTATTACCTAATATAATCTTCAAGTTTTCCATGAAACTATAAAATATCAATTGTGGTTTTGATCAAATAAAAATCACGTAGTTTAAACTTAAAATCTTAAATGATGATGTCACACTGAAAATATTAGTGCATATCCCACAAAGTAAAAGTTCAATGAAAACAATATTTGGTATTTAAACTTCAAATAAAATCGTTTGTGATATAACAGATTCTTGGTAATATTACATGAGTAGGATCGAAGGTTTACTGAAGGCTGAAAACTAAAAAATACAATTATGTACTCCTGGGTAGGATCAATGGACATTTTTATGAAAATCGAGTCACCAGTACAACCTTAAGAGCTCATTTCCCTTTGCTAATGCCAGTGGACTTTAAACGAATATCCATACCTTATAGTTTTCTTCTGCTTTCTTCCAGTCTTCTTCAGTCAAGCTAGTGGAACCATAAGCTGTCAGTGCATACTGCAGAAGTCCAGGATCAGTTCGAGTAACCTTTGTCAACATATGCCCAGTCATTCCTAAAATAACAGAAAATGAAACAGTGAATATTACATAATACACCTGTTCATGTCACTGTGAAATATGAAAAATATTGAAACAAAAACTGAAAAGAACTAGGACGGAAATAGTGATGTGACATGTACATTGCTCCTACAGTGTGTGTGCTTGTATGCATGCTGGGTATGACAACAGATCCAATTCAAGCTCCAATAAGCTTTGACAGGGATTCAAACTCCTGTGTCAAATGTTATCATAGTGTACCACTATTCCCCTTAATGAAAATTGTCTTGGATATTTTTCCTTTATTACTTAGTTCAACACTGCTTAATTGTCATCAGTACATCCAAAGTGATCATTTAGTCCAAAGGTAGATGCTCAAGAAATACGATGATTTTGAAGTCCAACCATACTGAGAACCTAATTCTCCATTGATGAACATTTGCTTTTGATGTTGCTTGGGAAAGTTCATCACCCCAGGGACCAAGACTATCTGCTCACCACATAATCATAAACCACTTTTTATCACCAATTATCACTTCACAAAAGTATTTATTTTGTTTGTAATATATGTTCTCAAATGAGTTTCCTCGAGTTCATGGGGGGCTCACATTAAGTTTACTCATGTATACAATCTTCTTAAGGTGTTAATAGATCTTCTTAAGGGGATGATCCACATCAAAAACAAGACAATGTCTTGTGTTGTGTAACTGGGTTAGACGTAAGTAATTTGTTTATGGGTTGTAATGAACCTGGAAAGGTCGGCGCTACGAAGGAGTGTTTGTGAGATCAATATCGCCCTGTTTAAATTTTTTTGAACTCATCATCATAGTTTGACACTTTTCATTGGCTTCCAGCATGCTCTTCCCTTTGCTAAACTAAAACAATGAACTATGACAATGTTTGGTTTTGTAATCTCAAACTTTTGTCAAATAATCTCAAACTTTTGTCAAATAATCTCCCCCCCCCCAAAAAAAAGAATGAAACAGTTAATTTAAAAAAAGCTGGAGCGATCATCTACCAAATGGCACAATATGACCTCAAATTCAAATTAATCTTACTTACACAGAGAATCATTATCGTCTATTAGAAATATACTATTAATAAATTTTCCCACAGTTTATGTCGTCCACTGCACTAAGGGTTAAAATAGTTATGAACATGACTGATATTTTTCTTCAAATTAAAAAAGGCCAATAATTAATATCATATTGGTGACTAAAAACTTACATTTTAAAATACATTTGTGTATCACGCTATCTCTTTCAGTTTGTTAGAAAGTAATAATATTGTTATCAATGTGATATATCTCCTACATTCTGTCAGGAAGTTATTGCTAGCAAACAGCTATATGCTCATAATTTTAGCAGATTTCCCTCAAGGGAAATCAGCTATTGAGGTTGTACTCATGACGGAATTTTCGACATTTTTCTTCAAATGTCCATCGATCCTACCTAGTAGATGACGAAAATGAGGTCCGTTCAAAACTGTATATATATATATATATATATATATATATATATTTGTCGTTACCGCTCTAGCGGTTGCAATTTTTGTTTGATCCTTACCAAACTTCATATTTAAGTGGTTTATGTAAAAAGAAAGATCAAGTTCGTTAACAGCTGAAATCGGACCAGTGGGGGGCCCATCCTCTATCTTGAATATTAACCGAGATATTTGCATTTTTATTAAATCTGGCCTGCTAACGGACGAAGTGGCTTTCCCGCCAAAAGCTAGTTCGGCCGTTTCATTAACTGCTCAGCTCTCGTGAAATTTCTCTATTGTAAAACTTCACGTGGGAAATCTGTTTAGTTTACGCAGCCCCTGCGTGACGGAATTTTATTATTAGTAACTAGGGTGTTACCCTTTGTTGACGGGTTGAAATAGAAATGGTTCCCATGGAAATATAAACACAAAATCATCCGGTCATATTTATCAATAATACAAATGCCCTGAAACATGAACAGTTACAAGTGCTGCCATTCATTTGTTTCACCCAAGATATAAGCAGTTAGACAAATATATGATTAGGATTGTTGTCATCCAGAAACTAATCATCTTAATAAAACATTCTGTTCACGCATTCCGTTGTAATATGATAGAAGAATGCATGAGGAATAAAGTATCAAATCACTGATATGAACAATACTCATTCTCTTTATACACATGCAATTTCCCATAACCAAAATGAGATGATTGAATAATTAATTGTTAATTCAGAAAATAATGATGCCATTAAGACCTATTGCATACATCAGTAGGGTTTAACCTCTTCTCATCTGACTCCTTCTACCTTTATCAAAACCAACAGCAGCACAGATGCCCGGATAACAATACTTGGGGATGGTTAGTTATGAATGGTACAAACTCACTGAATGAAAGGTACTAACTGTGGAAAAAATCGTGCTGCTATAGTGGTATTGAGCTCGTGATCGCAATGACTCTGGTGCTTCAACGTGTGCACGAACACTGTAAATTGGTGTTTATAACACAGCACTGGCGAGACATGACATAGGTGAATTTGGCGGAACTTAATAACAAAAAATCTATTGATTAATAAAAAACACCATAACAAATTAAATTAATGAGCATTACCAACCTGTAACATTTATTTTAGGGATAGAAGATAAAACATCCATAACGGGTGGCTTGATGACGTCTTTTTCATCACCCCAGCGACTCTTCCTTTTACGTTCCCCTAGAACCAATTAAACAAAGCATGAATGCAAAAATAAAAAATGAACCATTGAAATTAATCATTAACTTCTTAAAATTCAAAACAGTTCTGTATATTTTAATGGAATATCAACATTTTGTATTTATGAAATTTAATCCATATCCATGGTTTATGAATGAATATTTCTAGATAATATATATATTAAAACCAATCTTTATATATTATAAAAATATTATGTATACATAATAAATAAAAAAATACAAGTAATTTCAAGCCACACTTGGAAATACTAATAATGATTTTAAAACTAATAATTTTTAAGAACGACTATTAAAGTGGAACAAAGTTGATCATTGTAAAAAGCATTAATTTTGGAAGGTTTTTCCAGCATCCTTTGTAAACTACTTTCAATTCAGTATCTAGTTTGATTAGTATTAGATATGAAATATCCAATAGTGCATATGATCAAAATAAAAATGTAAAAGAGATGAATATAACATAACAATGAGCTAATATAACATTTCATGAACCTTTAAAGATTTTGTATCCACGGCCTGCTATATTTTGGCCCAGTTGGCAAAATCTTTGTAATGAATTACTACACTGAGATAAAAGCACTGGGCACAACAAATAATTTTTCCTTTCTGTTGGTCACTATTTTTAACAATTTTTTGCTATTATTATAAAAAATTAAAAATTACTATTATTAAAATTTTTTGTTATAAAGTTAATGGTTCAATTCATGTCACCATGTATATTATTATTAAATGGTTATTAAAGAAATTCAGAGATCTATATTGTATCTTTAAGCCATAATCCAATACAAAACATTACTCAATTTATAAAGAGGAATTACATACAAGACTAATATTATTTGAAGAAATTTAACTTTAAGGAATCTAAAGAAAAGAAGTTCAATATAATTAATTATAAATAAATAGACATTATATATAAAAAGATCCCTTACCAGATTTTTTAATCTTGTGCTCAGTTTCTTTTTCATTATTGAAATGATGAGCTAGATTTGCTGTTGGGACTCCATCCAGTCTATTTCCACATTGGTCTCTTGTAGAGGGGGAAAACTCATTTCTGTGATTATTTTCCTGTGAACCTTGAAGCCTATAAATAAGAGAAAAGGCTAAAAGAACTTTAGAAAGGAATAAAATGAACCAAGAATATAAGAAGGAATCACAAAAAGATATCAACTTTCAAACAAGACATGCCGCTACACTGGTTATAGCTAAGGAAATGAAACCGTTAACACAGAAAGACGTTGGAAAAATAATAAAACACATATTTTTACTCAATGCAATATCAAAAAAGTCTTGTCATGCAGACTAAGCCTCATGAGCTGGAAAGATGCACTAGAGATCACATCTGTTCTCTGTTTATGTTGTGAAAGAAATCTATGCAAACAGGAATTGAAATGTAAGTTCAACATAAGGTGTTTAGTGACTCAAAGATCAAAGTGAAAGTCCGATATGTAGAAGTGGAGATTTGCTCAAGGTTGCACTTAGCCTGATGTAAAGGCTGAGTACCTGTAATCACAATTTGATGTCACTTGTTTTGAGAAAGAGAGAGAGAGAGCTTTCTGCAAGGTTTTAATCCTGTCAATATCAATACTGACATAAATCTTTCCCTTCAGTACCCTAATAGTCATGGAGAACAAGAGATTCCATTTTCACCACTTGATGATTTTATTTTCAAAAAGGCAAAAATGCAGCTCAATTCACAAACAAAATATGTGATGTATATGGCGACAATCAAGTAAATGAGCAGACAGTGCCTGAATTTTTATTGGAATTCAGGCAAGAAAAATGGGTGTTGAAGATCACTAACGCTCAGGTAGGCCAGTTGAAGACATGCAAATTGATGACCAAATCAAGGCAATTATTTCTGAAAACCACCAGATTACCACTCAGGATATAAGAGAGAGACTGGAATATTGAATTCGAACATTCATGAACAGTTGTTAAGTTGTTCGTTAGCCACATTTCTGATTGGGTGCAGATGAACTGACAGTTTAATGGTCTGTATATCTACATGGGATTTATTACTCAAACACTATAATAAAGATCCATTTTTTTAAAACATTTGGTAATCGGGGACCAAAAATGGATTGTTTACAATAATGTGGATCGAAAATGATTGTGAGGTTATTCCACTGTGCCCCATCAACCACTTCAAAGGCTAATCCATGCCCAAAAAGTTATGCTGTCGCTAGTACGATTGGAAGAGTGTTGTGTTCAATGACCTATTGCCTAACCATGAAACAATAAACTCCAATAAATACTGTAGTCAGTTAGACAGATTAAAGGAAGTAATATACTAGAACCGACTAGAGTTAGTAAATCATAGAGGTATTGCTTTCCACCATGATAACCAAAGACAGCACATGTCTGTGACATGGGAAAAAGTGTTGGGCTTTGGCTGGGAAGTTTTACCTCATCCTCCATATACCCTGGACTATCATTTGTTTCATTCTCTTAATGGGAAAAATTTGAATTCTCTAGAGGCCTCCAAAAAGCCCCTGGACCAATATCAGAAATAAGTCTAGGATGTTTTAGCAGATTTCCCTTAAGGGGATTTTCGAAATTTTTCTTCAAATGTCCATCGATCCTACCCAGGAGATGACGAAAATGAGGTCCGTTCAAAACTGTATATATATATATTTATATATATATATATATATATATATATATATATATATATATATATATATATATATTTGTCTGTTACCGCTCTAGCGGTCGCAATTTTTGTTTGATCGTTACCAAACTCGATATTTAGTCGTTTTATGTAAAAAGAAAGATCAAGTTCGTTAACGGCTGAAATCGGACCAGTGGGAGGGGGGGTTTAGAGGGGAGGATTTTCGAAAATTCGAAATATCTTCGTTACTATACGTCGGACCGAAAAATTGTACAGAATCAATCTTATTGCAAATTAAATTTACTATAAATATTGTTATATACATTTATTCTCTATATTGAATATTAACCGAGATATTTGCATTTGTATTCTGCGTGTGGTCACCAGTAGGCTATGTTCGGACTTTCCGCCGAAAGCTCTGGTGGCCGTTTCCATAACTATTCGTCCCTCGTGAATAGGTTTAGAGGTTAGGTTAACTGTTTTTTGGGGCTAGAAACTACTGGGTTATTACGCCCCAAATAATGTTTTAGGTTTAGAGGTTTCTTACTACTACAGTTGTTATTAGGCAGATTTCTCTATTGTAAAACTTCACGTGGGAAATCTGCTTAGTTTACGCAGCGCCTGCGTGACGGACTTTTATGAAAATGAATTATAAAACTCCCCAAAAATGGAAACTTGTTATCAAACACAATGGTAATATATTGAAGATTTTCCTTAAGGGTTAGTGGACGCAAATGATAAACAAAATAAAAAACCAGAGCCTTCTATTTATATATTAAGAATATTTCTTCTAAGCTGCAGTCACTGATGTTACAAGGTCAAAAATAATGTTGAAATGTTCTATGCATTTGTTATTCCCTCAGGTTATATTCTGTAAAGAAGTGTCATTAGAGAAGTATTAATTTATAATTTCACCAAAATTTTCACTAAACATTTTGGTGGTAAGACGATTGAAGATCCTGAAAATCCTCTACAGAAAATGTAGGGAATACATTTCATAAAGATGTCAAAAAGATATACTAATGAATATTCTCAGAGAGAAAAGTTTATTAGTAGAAATTAAATTATTAAGACTTATATGTTCAGATTATTAAGAAAGTAATCTATTCTCTAGCTAAAAAACCAAGGATTCAAGTGGAACAACTATTCAGGAAATAGAAAGTTCAGAGTGGCACCAATACTTCAACCCAAGCATAGTCAACTAACCATCAATTCACAGAACACTCAACTACTCCAAATTTGCCCAGATACATCAAAATTTTCATTTTTAGTTTTCTTCAATGCTCACATTTAGAGAACATATATAAGTTTTATTGAATATTTTAAATGAAGAATTGCAATTTTTAAGGGGAATTCAAACAAGAACTTTCCAAAAACAATGTATTACAATATGAAGACCAAACTGGAGTTCTAAGTTCCCACCACCAATCACCATACACTTAGATCACAAAGGGGGGGGGGAGGATTGAGATAATTTTGTTGTTTGTGAGTGTATATGATTAATAACCAAACATAGCATGATTTAAATGTTTTACAGATTTCATATATTTAGTTACACGTACTCAATATTAAAAATATATGAATTGGGACGAATATATGGATACAATGATGAAAATCTGAGGGTCCTGGATAGAGAAAAAGAGTGAAAATTCAGACTATCTAGGTCACATTTCTCAGACAATAAATAATAAATTAATACAGAAAGCAATAGTTCTTGGATGGGAGTTATAGAAAATGCAAGGATTATTATTATTATTATTATAAGAAAATTCCCATGGTAACTTTGATATGTGGCCAACCGGCTATGTATGACAGTTTCTTTTTTGAGATCCCTCCTCCTGGCCGGAAAAAAGCTACAAATCTGTGTGTGAACTGTAAAAAGTAAACTAAATGTATGGTGCAGTTCTGTCGATTACCCAATCACGATCAGAGTTACACTTTAAGAAAAGATAATACACGCGTCAATTCACTTTTTCCAACAAGCAGTTCAAAACTTACTATTCACATTCAATAGAAACATTTCTAAAGTGGTGCGAAATGAGCATTATTCCCAAAAATATAGAGTCAGTGCTATTAATTACTAATACAAAGAAAAATTAGTAAACAACAAAATTAATTGGTAAACAAAGAAATATTGCTATAACATTATTATTATTTTTAGAAACAAAGAAAAAATTCTATTACATTAGTATTATTTTTATAAAATATAGAAAAGGTGTTATTAAATCAGTATTACTTCTATAAATGTAGAAAAGTGGTATTAAATAAGTATTATGATTAAAAACGTATAAAAGGTGCTTTTAAATTAGCATTATTTCTAGAAATACAGAATAAGCTTGTTCATAGGACAATGCAGACGTCAGGCATTTTTAATGAGAGAATGTTAAAAGAAGAAGTATAAAAATAACAGGCAGCTACTATAGTACTTACCATTCGGGAGATTCCTTTTCATCTGCAGTTTCTGGTTGAGGAGAGTAGCGGTCACTTTGAGGATTTCCCTGGACATTCTCTGCAGGAACTAGTAAACTCGAGTCAATCCATCTATTTCATATTTATCAAAACATTCTAAACACTGTTACCGGTCTCTATCTATAGCCTTGTTATTTATATCTTAAATAGCAAAATGTTTTATCAAACTGATTTTAATTAAAGAAAAAGACAGTAAAACCTCTTTCAACTAAGACAGAATTTTTTCAAGAGTTATTCCCTAAATTATTCAATGTCTTAGACATTAAAACGATGAATAGAAAATAAGAAAATAGTTGTTATTGAATAGGAACAAACAGCATAAAAATCTAAAGACTATCTTTACAAGTAATAAAACAACCTCTTCCAAGCAGGATATACAAAAGCAAGCAGCTGGTTGAAAAGAATGAGTCTATTGAACTGTTGAATGTGCAAATTAAAAATAATGAAGAAAATGTCCCAATAAGAACAACATAAGTAATCATTTTGGAGAATAATTGCTACTCATGAGTGTCATTAAACAAAATAATTTTAATTCAGAATTTAAATTTGTTATAGGACGACTTTAAAGTATAAACTACCAGAAAAACATTGATCCAATCTCATTTATTTTCAAAATTCTATATTTTGAGACATGTTACTAATGGAAGTGTGCGTGGGTATATATATATATATATATATATATATATATATATATATATATATATATAAAATTGTAACCTCTCTCTGATACATTGATTTTTTTTCGCGAAATTTCACGATAACTTTTTGTTTCACATGTCATAGACACCATAACTGCATTTTGTTTCTTTGGTGTGTGTTGTTTGTTTGTTTATTTGTTTGTTTGTTACCTTTTCACGCATAAACGGCTAAACTGAATTTTATGAAACTTGGAATGTATATTACTACTAACCCAACTTAGACTTTAGGCTATATTAATTTTCTCTGAGACGAATAGGAGTGGGGGTTATAAGGGAGGCCTGAAATTAAAAATAGCGATATTTCGTTTCCTATTGGTTTTTCGGCAAATATGCACATAACAAAAGTTGTTTATTTTGTTATTTAGAGTAACTTTTGTTATATACGCTTTCGTCGTATTCTGAAGTTTAAATGCGTCACACTAAAAACTATAGCAGGAGTCAACAATATTATTTGGCACAAAAGACTCAACCGAACTAAATAAAACTCGGTAAGTTTATTAGTGTTGACGCCTTAATTATCATAAGCTATACCAAAATTTCTAGGGACGAGCAGGAGCGGGGGTTGTAAGGGAGGCCTGAAATTAAAAGTAGAGATATTTCGTTTCCTATTGGGGTTTCGGCAAATATGCACATAACAATAGTTGTTTATTTTGTTATTTAGAGAAATTTGCTCAACAATTCTTTTCAATATGAACTACCAGGTACCTCACCTGGAAAAATTAATTCAAATTATACTATATTATTATAATATTTTGTCCTTAATAATTTAAATCTATGCATAATGCACAGGAAATGGGAAATATGGCAATATGGAGGACGGGTATTAACCCTAAACACTGGGAAGGGTAAATGTCAAAATATTGTGCAATGTAAAGCTTTGCCAAAAAAATACCATCACCATCCAGCCTCAAATGAATTCCCGGGTGAAGCCGGGTATCTGAGCTAGTATATATATATAAAATTGCAACTTTAGTCTTTAAATTGATTTTTTTCTCGGATTTTCACAATACTTTTTCGGTTCTCATGCCATTAACATCTGTAATTTTTAGCTTTTTGTCTGTTTGTTTGCTACCTTTTCACAACAAAACTACTGAACCGAATTTTATGACAATTAATACGTGTACTACTATTAACACAACTAGACTTTATACTATATTAACATTCTCAGAGACGAACAGGAGTGGGGGATATAAGGGAGATCTGAAACAAAAAATCACACTATTTTGCTTCCCATTGGTTATTCAGCAAACATGTAAATAACAGAAGTTGTTTATATTATTATTTAAAGTAACTTTTGTTATATGCACTTTCGCCATATAACAAAGTATAAACAACATATACTCTAAAAACTATAGCAGGAGTCAACATATTTAAAGAACACAAAAGACTGAACAAAACACAACGAAACTCCGTATTTGGGTTGGTATTAACCCTTCTTTGATTTTAATCTATATTACCATTTTTAGGAATGATTAGTAACGGGGGTGGTAATGGGGGCATGAAATGATAAATCACCATATTTCATTTCCTATTGGTTTCTCAGCAAACAAGCACATAATAAAAGTTGTTTAATTTGTTATTTGGAGTAACTTTTGTTATGTACACTTTTGTCATATACCGAAGCATAAACGAGATATATGCTAAAATCTATAGTGGGAGTCAACAATTTTATTGGGCTCATATGTCTGAGCCGAACTGAACAAAACTTGGTATTTGAATTAGCATTAACTCCTCCATGATCAGAAGATATATTAAAATTTCAAACGATGAACAGGAGTGGGGGCTCTAAGAGAGGCATGAAATGAAAAACCACGTTAATTTGTTTCCTATTGGTTTTTCGACAAACCTTCACATATTAAAGTTGTTTGTAATAATATTAGTTCTATACAGTATTTCCACTATATTGGGAAGTGGAAGTTGTGGAGAGACTATTACAGTCGGCTCTAGCCAGCAGAAGTTATTTGGTAAGGTGTAGATGATGCATAGAAATGGCGAATATTATCACTGATTCTTATTTACATTGTCCACATTATCTCAAATAATAGAGGGATTGAGTTGGAAGTGAGTTCACTCATAATGTTTTGAACAGCGAATTAGGATTGAATACTAACTGCTCAATATTTAATCTGAAAGACTTGGCAATAGTACATCGATTGTCCATGTTTCCAGGAAGCTGTAAAACTAAAATAATCATACAGGAAATGTAAATGGAAAGGACTTATTATAGCTTTGCGATGATTAAAATTTACTTTTACTATTCAGCCTAAATATTTTCTAAGCAAAGCTATTTCAGTAATGGTACTTAATAATGATGAAGTTCGCTTTCATCACTAGATATTGAGGTATAAACTCTAAATACTAGAGTGGGGCAACGCAAAAATATAGTGCATAGTAAAGCCTTGCATATATAAATATATCACTATCATTCCACATACATCCAATTGATTTCCCGAGCCGGGTACCTTAGCTAATATATATATATATATATATATACATACATACATTTGTACGTGAGTATGTGTGCAAACTAATGTGAGACGTTTCCAATTTTCACAAATGTGTAAATAATTAAAACATAATTTAAAAAAGTACGCATGCTGCTAAGTTACCAATGGCTTAAGTTGGAAAGAGGTTTTACTTAACTTTTGAAATTAAAGAAAAGAAATTCAGATTAAAATGACAAAAGTTTAAATAAACAACAGAGACCAACATCAAGTTCCTACAAAAAGATGGTGGCACAAATGTTGATCCAATAAAATAGTAATAATAATAAAGACATATTTATTTGTGTTTGATTAAAGATTAGCATATTCTTCTCAGATATAAATATGCTTATTAAGAGGATATTATAAGTAATTTAATAAAATAATCAGAAATCAATATGAATCTTACAATATATTTCATTTCAACTTCACATCGAACAAGGATATAAGCATATAAAGGGGATTCATTTTTAGACCAATTTGTGAAGATGTGAACTCTTCACTAAGTGATCTAAAGATCCTTTCAAAGAAAGACTCTACCAACCTTAAATTTCTTAATAACCTGTGTCAGTATGAATTTGAGTTTCACCTTTAATATCATTATTTGGAATTTTAATAATCTCATAGGCACAACTAATGGGAAAGCATGTAATTTATAAATTATACATAATAATAGAAAACCATGAAATGATTTAGTCACCCCAATTATTGGATTATTCCTTATTTCTTTAAAGAGAGCATAATAAACTTCCTTGTTATGCATGGAAATTGTTTGATTTCAAGACTAGAATAGAAATAATGGCTTTCTTCAAACATAGCCACTAGAGATGAGAAGATATCTCTGAAACATTCAGTGTTTAGAGAAAGAGTATATCGAACATCATTGTTTGAAATAAAGACATAATGTTCGAATGAAACACCCTTTAAATTCACAAATCTAATTAAAAGAGGTGTAATTTATGCTAGTGATTATAATTTTATTTCAAATCATATATGAATGTCATAAAATTAATTAAAAAATCCATATAGATAAGATGCATACTAAAATTATTTCAAAGTATTTCTTTACTCAGTTGAACAACATGTTTATGGCAGAATGAGAATTTTGAAACATGCAAGTTAAAACAGACCAAGTGACATGCAAGTTTTTGAAGCTCTGAATAGGCCACTGTAATAAAAAAATATACCTTTTATTTGGGAACCTACATTTAAAATGTTTCCTCTATCATTTATATGTGAATTTGCTCTAGTAATTGATAAATACACAGATTTTTAGTTGTTCCCATCATTATTGAAATTTATATTAACATATGATGCTATCAGAAAGAGTTATTTTCAAGAACACTCCTTTCAATTTTAAAAGTAAATTAATCCAACCATCGAAAATAAAGAGTTAGCAATCTTTTATTTGAAACTTATTTCTATTTACACTTTTTTGAGCAAGAAATAAAGAAAGAGGAAGGATGGTTAATCAATGGACTCATTCTGCTTAACCGGAAGAACAATTACAAAACAGGTGTTTTTTTTTTTGGAAATTGTAATGAAAAGATGTTTATATAATAATATATAAAATAGAAATTTAAGAGTCTATATTTATTTTAAATAAATAAGAAAGTAATTATTAAACCTCAGCTACAACAGCATCCTCTGAGACTTAGGTTTTTAGAAAAAAAAATTTAAAAACATTTATTGCTAATGTAGTAAATCTTAATTTTCTTTTGTCAGTAGAATTTTCATACTATTTACAAACAGAGACCTTGTCTTTATAGGAGACCAGAGTCTATTTTTAAGATAGGCAATTTTATTAGGAAGAAATGTTCTAATGTTTCTACAATGTCTTGCAATCTTTCAACAGTGCCTCCTTTTTCCAGCTATCTGCTTCATGTTTATCTTTTTCTATGTTTCTTAGTTCCATATAACATCCATTCTGTTACTGATCATATTTCCCTCTTTAATTACTTGACCATCAAAATTTAAATACTCTTGATCCAAGTTAATTTCCTGATGTTAGAGCGCTTCATTAGCACCATTTCAGTATTCTAGTTCCTCATTATTTTTCCTTTTTCCTGATTTCAATGAGTCTAAGCTCTTTATTATGCCACTCAACACTCCTTTGCCTCACCTGGATCTTTTGTTTACTCATATTTTACTCTTGTATCAAATTTTAATTTTTTATTTTTAATTTAGCCTACAGAGGAAGATAAGTTCCACTTAAAGGTTTTTCTTATTTTAAGAATTTGTCATTAAATCTCTTCTAATGGCCTATAATGGAACAGAAATTGAAGGGAATAGATGAATTGATCACCTATTCTCTCTTAAAATTGCCATCTTAGTCACTTTGGGGCTTACTTATTTGTAGAGAGCTACCTCACTCCTACTAATATTTCAATGGAAAATGAAAAATGAGACCAAGTAGAAGAATAAAATGTGTAAAGCTCTTTGGTCATCAAATAGTAAGCTGCAACACTATATATGATACTATTCTCAAATTTGGTGGAGAACACTGTTAATGTCAGATCTATGAGTATACTCAGCAATAACTTTTAAAAGAAAAAACTATCTTCAATCATGTCATATGTTATACTACTTATGACAGCTTTAAGATGGCACCTCACCATTGGCAAGCTCAGAGTGCTCAATGTTCAGAAAGTAATAGCAGTCTCCATTCAACAACATATTTGGCTATAGCTTATTCATTTATTAACCCTAATAAATAAACCAGATAAATATAAATTTCAATTTCATTGAAACTGTGGTGCGGAATTTATTTCAATAGGTATGAATGAAATGTTTGGGACTACCACAAAATGTTTATTTGGAAAGTATTTTCGCCCCATTTAAAGGAATATTTTCAGTCCAGACACAGTGTTGTCTTCCACAACTCGCGTAAAACTGCTACTTGTTCTCCACAGTTTAAGTAGAGCAGTTCTATTCAAGCCGTGGTTAACTTAATGACGTCACTTTAAATAAGATGAACATATTTTCAAAATGAACATTTTTTGGAACAACACACATTTCAATCACACCTATTTAAATATTAATTTATTTAAGAGCAAAGAGAAGTAAAAACAAAACATTATGGGCTTAGAATATAGATATATTCTATGTGTAAAGGTCAAGGCAGAACCGTCTTTGAAAATATGATAAAGGAGTTAAGAATATCTTAACTGTATAAAGAAACAATAATCCTGTAATATCACATTTATAAGGAGGGAAATATCAAGATTTGTTGTAGATGTAATAATTCAATGAGTAATTTAGATTAATTATGTCTAAATACTAATCCAATAATATCCATGCTTAGGAAAGTAACATCTATCTACATGGGTACACCAATTCCTTACTTATAAGCAGAAATGTAGGTGATCATACATTAGTCTTTATACAAATAGAAGTATGAAATATCTATTTGTCTTAATTTATTCTCATATGGTTGTCATTAACTGACATACTGAATAATGATCTATCTTCCAATCAAGGAAAGCTTCCCCATGTCTGCCTATGTTAAAAGTTATAAACTAAGGAAGAAAAATCACCAATATATATTATAAAATCAATGCTTTGAAAATTCACCTTGAAGCGTATTGAAGCTGGGTGGTGGTACCATTAGATTTGGTATTGAAGATGAAAGATGAGGTTGGGCTAATGGGAAACGTTGAGGTGGGGGAGGTGGTGGGGGGAAGCAAGGTGGCAAGGGCGGTGGAGGAATTAGCAGAGGAGGGGGAGGTATATTCTGAACATTGATTGGTCTAGGAGGAGGAATAGACTGGGGGACTATTGGAGGAGGGAGGCATTGGGGCATCATAGGTGGTAATACAGGTGGTGGAGGTGGAGGTGGGGGTACTCCGTAAGGCAGGTATTGTCCAGGTCGCTGCTGGATCTGCCCGGGAGCCTGAACAACTGATTGTATAGGCTGAGGCTGAATGAGGTTGTATTGAGTATTTGGGAATGAAGTCTGCCGAGGCTGGATTTGTCCTTGGTGCTCTGAAGGTAGTGGTGGAGAACGAGAAGTAACATTCTCATATCCATTTTCATTTCTGTTGACTTCAGGCTGCTCTTTGTTGTTATTTTGTTGCTCATGATCTACAAACATAAAACAGCAATGAATATTAAAAGATGCAATCAATGTAAACAAACCGAATATAAAGTAGTAAACCATTTATATTTGTTCATAGAATAATTCAACATGATCAGAAGGTTATACAGTGGAATCCCTCTTATCCGGCCTCGGATAAACCGGCCCTCGGTTTAACCGGTCGGCGACGCTGAGGCGGGAAGGAGTCGAGACATGCTCGCGGGCTGGTGTCCAGCCCTTCCTGGGAATATGTAGGTCTCACAATCAGTCTACCCCTTCATTTTATCTCGGACGGACGTTATATTTTTGTTCTAAAATGAGTGACAAACGTAAACGAGTAGTTTTGAGTATGAAACAAAAATTAGACGCTCTTGAACGTTTAGATAGAGGCGACCCAGTGAAAAGGATTTGTGACGAGCTATGCGTGGGAAAAAGTACTGTCAACGACTGGCGCCGAAACCTTCAGTCAATTCAGGATTTTTGTTTAGGAATTGAATCGGATAAGGTCCTTTCTACAAGATGCACACTTCGGAAACCGACGAATGAGATGGTAGATGATGCTCTATGGCTTTGGTTCCAGCAGGAACGTAGGAGAGGAACTCCGATAAGCGGCCCCATTTTAAAATCGAAGGCACAAATACTGCAATCGAAACTAGAAAATAAAGGTGACTTCTCAGCAAGTGATGGGTGGCTGGACCGTTGGAAAAATGACTTTTCACAGACTCAGATGTTTCATTGAAAAAAACGACTTACATCCAGAGCAAGTCTACAATATTGATGAGACTGGGCTAAATTTCAAGCTTTTACCACACAAGACTTTTGCAACTGTTCAGGAAAATACAGTCTCAGGATTCAAAACAAACAAAGAGAGGATTACCGTGGCTCTTTGTTCAAACACTACAGGCACCCATCGACTTCCTCTTTTCGTGATTGGGAAATCGATGAAACCACGTGCATTCAAAAATGTCAACATGAAAGCTACCAATGTAAAAAAACAAACAAAAATTACAGATTTTTTTTAATAATACGATTTTTTTTAAAAATGCTAGATTTTTTTAAATAATACATGTCTTTATTAAACAATTCTATTGCATACTTTTCTTTACTCTGACAACAATTCGGTTTAACCGGCCATTTCGTTATCCGGCCAGCCTCTGGTCCCGAAGTGGCCGGTTAACAGAGATTCCACTGTACTTAGTACTTCAGTCAGAAGCTACTCGATTCATATTACGAAATGCACAGAAATCCATAAAATGATTGAATATTCAAATTCAGTAACTACTGTACCCATAAATTCTTCATTAGACATGTATAGTGCATAACGTTTAATATTTTATAATAAAGTATTTTCAACAGTGTCTGCAATTGTAGAGATAACATTAGGCACATAAAATAGCTAACATTGGTGGTTTTGGGACTACTGTCAGCTGGAAAGACTTTTATTGTTTCAATTCATGAAGTACTTTAATAGCTAAGTTCAATCCAAATAACAACAAAACCAGCTTTCTTTAAAATCTTTTATTTTACACTACATGTATCATGTCGTTCTTAAAATTTAAATATCACCTTCAAGGGCTAAAAGATTGATAGTATCTACCCAGCCAGATAGCTGGTGAAGTACTATAGTGAAAGTACCAGGTGGCAACAGGTATGGCAGCTCTGCTGACCAGCTGATTTTAATAGAACCTATATTGTGCCCCCAATAGTATAAGGTATGCCCCCCAACTAATTTTGTTCACAACGTTTCAAACTGTCAAATTCTTCAGGTTAAATTTCAAGCCTTGTTTAATCAGAGATATTAGTAAGGAAGAAGAACAAAAAAAACAAATGACATTATGTAATCTACGTTATTTAGCAAACGGGAAACCAGCACAGTGTTTTCAACCCCTGCAGTACAGACTCCCTAAAATTCAAAACTCTACAGAGAAATTCTAAATGATAATCATCTCTCGTCTCATTTTATTTTTGAAAAGTGTTCCATCCTTTATTCTATTCAATCATGTCCAAAATTTTAAGTTCTATGTGGCCTTTCTTAAAAATTGTCTACTTAATATATGTTTTCCAAAAGTTCCACTCATCGGCTATCAAGTTCTAATAACGTTACTATTTTATCTTACAAATAATAATATTTTTGTATATAAGTTTAAATCATTCACCAAATATACTTTGAAAGGAAAGGATAAAAGAAGAACTGTAAGCTTCAATATAAATTTTCTGATTCTATGTTGTGGACTTTTATAGGGTACTCGCATAAGTTTTATTTCAGTAAAAATAATTCTCATTTATTTTTTTAAGCCAATTAAACAAATATCATTAATGAATTTCAGTTCATATGATACATGAAATTTTCATTACAAGAGAAAGAAAAATGAAACAAAAAAGCCAATATTTAAAGCTAAAGCTTTACATGATTATAATAACAGTTATATTAATTAAAATCCAAGAAGTTATTTGTTTTAAGAATAAATAACAGCAGTCAGAAACCTATATATAACTTTTAACAGTTTATAAGAGCTAAAAGTGTGCACTAGAGGCTCTTGAACTGAGCAAGACAAAGAAAATAAATGGAAATATTTGGATAATAGCCAAGACAGCTACAATCCAGACAGGATGTAATTTTTCTGCAACGAGATAAATTACCATTCTCTTGCCCAAGGCCGTGATATAAAAAAAGAACAAAGATGCCTACCCAAGAAACTAAAAAAGTGACCAATTAAAATAAAATTTTGTAAATATTAATATTGATTAATTTTGCAATACAAAAATTATTGATATGCTAAGGTAACAAAATAAATTATAAAATTTCAACAGAAACCAAACTTAACCAAACTCAAATTTGAGCTATACAATTTCTTCCATTTTTAATTAAGTGCATTACGTTAATAATAGTTTTAACCTATATTCATACAATTTTAATAATATAACAAAAATATATTGGATAAATTTAGTATTAAAGGCTTATGTAATGAGTGAACAGCTACCAAGTACAATGAAACCCTAGACGTAGGTGGTACTAAAGAATAAATGGAATGGGTAGCTGGATATAATTGACATTACTAACGTACATGGATATTTGGAATTTAATAAAAAAATCTATTTCATATTATGGCTTTAGAGCCATATTTATTTTGCTAATAGTTGCTTCATTTTAAGAAAACATAATAATAAATAATACTAAGTCCTAAGAGAGTTATAAGAGCTGAGGCTCACAACACTGCATTTCCGGGGTTCATAACAATAAACCTTCTACTGTTTTGTGGTAACCACTCTAAACTATGTAAATGATGAAGATTATGTCACATTTCAATGGCTGCAAAGGAGGAATAAGAGGGCATTTATCTGTTTAATGATGGTAACAATAACTCCTAAGTAATATTAATGTACAAATATTTCATAAGTTATAAAACATTTTCTTTAAAAATAGATAAAAACCGGTTTTCTGTCAGGATATAATCTGGGGCATCAATAATGTGACTATTGACGTTAGAGGAAATTTTTAAATTTTTATGATATATAAAATTTAATTGGCGATTCTTTTGGAGCTAATATTCATTTAATAATAAAATATTTACAAATTTTAATTACATGAGTCTGATTCCAGCCTAGGTAATTGGAAATGTATTTAGTGACGAACTCAGTAACTAAAATCCTTAGTCCCACACTGCCTAGAAAAGTGTGGTAGCCTGTAGATAGCCCGTCCCAAATAGCCACATTAGCAAAAAGTGAACGTTAATAAATAATAATAATAATTACATGAATTAATGGGTAATTGGTTTCTTAATTTAAATATTTAAACAAACAAAAAAATATAATACTTCCTGCATAATTAATAAGAAAAAGAAGTGGTCCAATTATGGAATTCAATAAATAACACAAATATCCATTATAATAATGACCAAATTTAAGCTTAAATGGTTAAATTAAACCACTATTTATAACAATATTATCCGAGTGTCCTGTGAAATAATACTAAACTTAAGTCTAACCAAAATATTTAAAAACCAATGGTTTTTAGAAGTGTGATGTAATTTTAAGGGGGGGGGGGAGGGGCTCAGGTTAGCCATGTGAGTTAATACATTGCCTTTAGTCTCGCTGGGTAAACCTAGAGTGCTTTGATAATAAGAATTTATTAAGTAACGAACTCATTAAATAAAATCCTTAGTACACCCTGGCTAGCAAAGGGTAGTAACAAGTAGATAACCCGACCCAATTAGCATCAGAGGCAAAAAGCTGACGTTAATAAATACAATAATTATAAATAATTTTAATGGATACTAGGTTTCAAAACTAGTGGTCAATTATGAATGCACCTAGTAAATAAAAATTGCAATATTTAACACAGAGTAATTTTCAAAACATAAAAAATAAACCGTTAGAAGTACACTGAATCCAGTCAATGTAAATTGTACATTCCATTAATACAAACTCAGTAAATGCGCCAAGTAATTAAGGGTTTAATAGAATTAAATTTACTTTTTCTTCTTTTTAAACATTAAGTAAAACATGTTTAGGGTGAAATGATCAATAAATAAATCAATAAAATCATAAAACGAAAGATAATTTATAATAACTAGAAATATTAATTTACTGTTTTGGGCTCAGGCTAGCCATGAGCGTTAGGTGTTGGTTTTAATACACTAGGCAAACCTAGAGTCAAGAGTTTGATTCTCGCTTGAAGTATAGAAATTTATTTAGTGTTGAACTCATTAAAGAAAAAAACATAGTCACACCCTGGCTAAAAAAGAGTAATAACCAATAGACTTCAGACCCCAATCAACAGTCTTATCGTTATCTGGGTGCTAATAAATGATTTAAAATAACTTAATAGCAAAACACCTACAGAAAATCAGAAATAAAATGGCAAACAAAGAATGGAAAGACAGAAATGCAAAAATACAAAAAGTTATTAACTCACTTTCTGAATTGTCCGTTGGTTCTTCTTTCTTAATTTCAGTTTTATTTCCTTCAGGAATGCTTCCATTATTTAAACTATCACTGGGAACTATGAATAAAGCTATTACTATTAAAGCTGTCAAAAATACATAATTACACCAGTTAGAAAACAAATATTACCTGCCAATCCTGACAATTTTTTAAATTGATCCAAAAAGCTGCCATCGTTTGAAAAAATTAAAGGTTTTTTGTCAGTTGGTGTGTCAACTGTCTGTGTATTCAATAACTTCTCTTCTGCAATTTTCTTTCTTTTTAAGTCCAGCTTTTCTTGTATTTGTCTCTTTTTCTCTTCTATCAACTGTTGTTGCTTGGTCATCTGTTTATACCTGTCATTTCTGTTACTTTTGTTAAATAAATTGTCAGAACTTCGTATATCTCTATAAGACATAATTAAATAGTACACAAACACATCAATTATAACCTGAGTATAACATAACAAATTACTGCAGTACAAAGCTGCCAAAACAACGAAGCTTAATAACAAAATTCCAACTAGGTAAAATTTTTATGTTCACATACATTTAAAATTGATGTTCTAATGGAAATCAAAATCAAAATCTGAGGATATCTATAAATTTCAGAATGAATATATGCAATAACATTCATATGCTGCGAATTAAGAAAAAAAACATCTATGGACATAATTAATGAAAAGTAAAAAAATAAGCAACATAAATTTTAAAATAATGGGTTATGGCGTTTCACTATACGTAAAAATATTTTAATTCGTTTGGCATGAAATTGTAAAAGAGAGCAACCGAAATCAACAGGCAGAGCTTATGATGTTTGTTTTGTACTTAATTTACATAAATAAAATGAAAACGCCAAAAAAAGTATCTAGGCACGTAATTATGTAAGTAAGTCTCCAATTTAGTAGAATTCAGGAAACGTGGAAAACATACCCCCCCCTCTCATGTTCATTTTGCATTTTGTATATAATTAATTTGTATTTATGCAAGTTAATCTTCAGATATTGGAGTTTTACGTAACATTCTGCTTTCGTAGATATTAAGAACAACTAGACCTTCTGGAAGGGGAAATTGCAGGCTTTTTTTATATATATTTATTTTTATTAAAATAGGTTCCGGAATCTAAGGCTCCTTAGGCAAAAATGCATGAAAAATGAAATAGAATAAACCCCTAGTCCTGGTTTTGGTCATTTGTCCAAATCGCACATTATTGATACCATTGTCATTATAATGAAAACATTCATTAATATAACCTATCATAAATTCAACCAAGGTTTTGAAGGGTTTGACAGTGCCAGCAACGTTGGATCTGATGTATAAGCTGACATTAGTGTTTTCAAGCCTAATAGTAAGAAAGCTGTTGTTGCGGCTGTCACTCTGGTGACATCAAAATAACCCTGTCGTACCTCCGGCCGCTTAATCTTCTTTAGGCATCCTCTACCTTGGTTACCTTGCCTTCCCGGAAAAAGGAACCTGGGATCTCTGAGCGGATGGTAAGGGAGCACGTTTTTGGAGTTGCTTGTGCGAATTAGTATTTATTAACAGGGCAAGCCGCTCTAGAGGCAATAAACGGATGTTGGAACTGGAATAAAAAGATTGGCCAACCTCTGAACTGTTTATTGTTTGTTTATTATTATTTACATCCACTTTATGCTACAGGCTAATCGGGACGGGTTATCTACAGGTTACCACCCTTTTCTAGCCAGAGTGGGCTCAAGGAGTTTATTTAGTGAGACCGTCACTAAATAAATTTCCACTGCCCAGGGCGGGAATGAAACCCGCCACTCTAGGTCTACCAAGCGTAATTAGGACCAACGCCCTAACTCGCACGGCCAACCTGAGCCCCTCCTCTGAACTGTTACTGTAATTGTTTATTATTTCTATAATGTTAGATCAATTATATTTTTATTTTTTTTAGATCAGCTATATTTGTTACTTCAATTAAGTTATTTATAGAGTGAACCTGAATATATCCTTAACACTATCATCATCTATCCTTCTGTATTGGTATATTGAGATGAGATTAGTAGTATATCGTAACAGCACGTGGGAAATCTGCTTAGTTTACGCAGCCTGGCGTGCCATACTATTTACTCCTCATAAGGCCATAAGAGATGCCATAATTCTGGCATTTTTATGAATATTGCAGAAATAATATAAGAAGAACAATCGTCAAAGAGGAAGTTCATTCCATGACAATAATGTTTGAACCGTATCAAAATAACAATACTCTTCACGCTGCATAGATAATTATATAACTAGAGTTAAGGAACTAAATATCTTTTACCTATGAATCATGCAAAGTTGTATTTCCTAGTAGTTTACTTATCAAACTTCTTTATTAATGGTAGAAAACATTTTGATTTTGAGATAATGGTTCGGATAATGTTCTGTAATATATTTGAATATTGATATATATATATATATATATATATATATATATATATAATATATTTTAGCAGATTTCCCTTATAATTATGATTTGAATTTCCACAAATTTCCATCGTTCCTACTCCAGTGGCGACGAGAATGAGGTCCGTTAAAAACTGTACTATCTATCACATCTCTCTCTCTCTCTCTCTCTCTCTCTCTCTCTCTATATATCTATATATATATATATATATATATATATATATATATATATATATATATATCGATATTTCGTTTCCTATTGTTTTTCGGCAAATATGCACGTAACAAAAGTTATTTATTTTATTATTTAGAGTAACTTTTGTTATATACTTTTTCGTCGTATACCTAAGTATAAATGAGTTATACACTAAAACTTATAGCGGGAGTCAACAATTTTATTTGGCACAAAAGAATCAACCGAATTAAAAAAAACTCGGTACGTGTATTAGGACTAACGCCTTCATTATAAAAAGCCATACCAACATTTCTAGGGATGGGCAGGAGTGGTGGTTGTAAGGGAGGTCAGAAATAAAAAATAGCGGTATTTCGTTTTCTATTGGATTTTCTGCAAATATGCACATAACAAAAGTTGTTTATTTTGTTATTTCAAGTAACTTTTGTTATATTCTCTTTTGTTTTATAACAACGTATAAACGATATATACACAAAAACTAAAGCGGGAGCCAACTATTTTATTGGGCACTAACGATTGAATCGAACTTAACAACACTCGGTATGTGAATTAGCATTAATTCTCCCAAGATTATAAGCTATATTACAATTTTTAGGTTCAGACGGGAGTGGGGGTTATAAGGGAGGCCTGAAATAAAAATTCGCGATATTTCATCTTCTACTTATTTTTCGGCAATCGTGCACATAACAAAAGCTGTTTACTTTTTATTATATTATATTTTATTATATAATTAGATTAACTTTTGTTTTATATTTTTTTTTTGTTTTGTAAAACAAGGTATGAAGCAAGTAATTTGTGTAGAAATATTGATATGCTCAACAATTCATTCCAATATGAACTATCCGGTAACTCAACTGGATAAGTTAATTCAAATCCATGTTAGAATTTTGTCCTTAATAATCCAAAACTATGCTATTTTTTAAAGCCAGTAACAGTTTGCACCAAATAAAGTATAATGCACCCCCCCCCTCTTCTCTTATCCTAACATTAATTCATGAGAAACGCCGGTTTTCTCTAAGTGTATTTACTACATTATTTAATGAGAACGTGAAAAATATTTGAACAAATAGTTTTCGTATTGTGAAGATAATGTAATCTGATTTGTTAATATAATTTAATGTATTACAGAATTGATATCCTAAAGGAGCTGGTAGCACTGAGGCTAGGGAGGTGTCGAGCCTACTTTCTTTGACCATATATTATACATACCTTGCTTTGACCTATCAGTTCTGCCGCTTCCCTGCCGACCTCATATTGGTCTATGTTTTCATGATAATTGATGATTACACTTTTAGCAATGTAGTGTTATTCTCAGGAATGTGAATTTGTTTAATAATCATAAATAAATAATTTAAAAGAATGAACGCTGTGGATGTGCACCAAGTTATTTCTGGTATTTATTAACTCTGCTCCGTTAATGCATGATATACTTTACTAAATACCAATATAAATATACAGTTTACAATCGAGACTTACAAAAGAGTATTTTTAATAGCGGTTATGACTTACCTAAAACAGCTGTCACCGTTAAGGTTTGTACCGCATCAAGGGAAAGGAACTTTTATTCATACATGCTTTGGCAGATAGAATACTTTCTACGATTATGAATTTTACTGTTCAATACGTTATAAAAAAAAAACGACATGCAGAGGAGACGGGAAATATAAATAATATTGAGGAGAGGAAAGTCTTAAATAACAAATAATTTTATTATGAACAAATCCACAGCAACGATGGGTATGAACCCTAAAGACTGTGACGGGGAAATGTCAAAATATTGTGGAAAGTGAAGACTTGCCAAAAAAATACCATCTTCATTACAGCTCAAACGAATTCCCGGGCGATGCCGGGTACCTTAGCTAGTATATATATATATATATATATATATATATATATATATACACACACACACACACACACATATATATACATATATAATTGTAACCTCTGTCTGTAAATTGATTTCATTTTATTTCATGAAATTGAAATGTTATGAAACTCGGTAAGTGTACCTACTACTTGTAATCCAACTTAAACTTTAGGCTATTTTAGAAGATTTCCCTTAAGGGAAATCAGCTATTGCGGTCGTACTCATGACGGAATTTTCGAAATTTTTCTTCAAATGTCCATCGATCCTACCTAGTAGATGACGAAAATGAGGTCCGTTCAAAACTGTATATATATATATATATATATATTTGTCTGTTACCGCTCTAGCGGTCGCAATTTTTGTTTGATCGTTACCAAACTCGATATTTAGTCGTTTTATGCAAAAAGAAAGATCAAGTTCGTTAACGGCTGAAATCGGATCACGGGGAGGGGAGGGGTTTAGAGGGGAGGATTTTCGAAAATTCGAAATATCTCCGTTACTATTCGTCTGATCAAAACATTTTACAGAATCAATCTTATAACAAATTAAATTTACTATAAATATTGTTATATACATTTATTCTCTATCTTGAATATTAACCGAGATATTTGCATGTTTATTAAATCCTGGGCGGCTAACGGATGAAGTGTCTCCCGCCAAAAGCTAGTTCGGCCGTTTTATAAACTGCTCGGGTCTCGTGAAATTTCTCTATTGTAAAACGTGAGAAATCTGCTTAGTTTACGCAGCCCCTGCCCGACGGACTTTTCATGTTCTCAGAGACGAAGAGGAATGGGGGTTATAAGGGAAGTTTAAATGAAAAATCGCGATATGCCGTAACGTACTGGTTTTTCAGCAAATATGCACATGACAAAAGTTATTTATTTTATTATTTAGAGTAGTTTTTGTGGCATTCACTTTTGTCGTTTAACAAAGTATAAATTAGATACTATTGACTCCCAACATAATACGGCTGACATTAAAGTGTATAAATAAACTGGGAGTTGTATAGATTGCAATGAAATAATCTCTCCTCAACTCAAATCCTCCAAGTATTAAAATGCGAGTGTTTTACGCATAAATCCAGAACATTAAAGTATTAGTAATCATAATCAGAGGCTTATAGTTCTGGGGAAGTCTCTCACTCTTCCCCTCCCCCTCTCCAGGATCAAACAGTTATGCCAACCAAGCTATCATTCATTTACGATCTCAGTTCTGTTTAAATTGAATTATTTTAACAATTCTGATTACATTGTCTTCACAATATTGAACGTTTAAGTTCAAATATTATTCCTGTTTTTAAATATATGAAAGGGGAAGCTGACATTTTTGATTAATTATTGTTTGGTAGAGGGTGCGCGGCAGTGTATTTTACTAGCGTTAAAAACTTAACGTAAAGTTCAAAAGTATGATGATTTATTAAGGTGAGGGAAGTTTAATAACATTTTTTCATTATCTTTGATATTAACCGAAATATTTGCGTTTTTTAGTTTTCGGCCTTTAATAAACCCCCACTGCTACTCATGCCATATCAAAAATAAGCTGTTATATTATAAAGCACTTTATTTAAAGCCTAAATAACAAATATTGTTCTCATTGAACTTTTACGTCATGAGATAAATGCAAATACGTGAAGCAACTGGGAAATCTGCTTAGTTGACGCAGCCCCTGCGTGATAGAGTTTTTCATCATCTCCTGTTGTAGTATCGATGGGCATTTGAGGAAATTTTTCGAAATTCGCGTCATGAGTAAGACCTCAATAGCTGCTAAAAGTAAGCAATTTTTGGCGGAAAACGAGTAGGATTTAGAATTGATCTCAATCAATGTGCCAAAAGATCAAGTCACATTACTGTTACTAAAATACAAATATTAGCCCATTAAATTTCACTCAATTATAAATGCAAGATTTAATTTACGGGTCAAGTTACACATTTATTTGTATTTCTTGTTTATGAATAATTATTATTGTGCAGTGCGAAATAATTAGCGAAAAACCAATAGGAGACGAAATATCTCAATTTTTCACACACACACAAACATATGTGTGTGTGTGTGTGTGTGTGTGTGTGTGTTTTGTGTGTGTGTGTGTGTGTGTGTGTGTGTGTGTGTATATATATATATATATTTGGTTGTCCGGGAAATTCGTGTATATAATTTGAAAATAAGGTTTTATCTTAATTATTATAATTATTTCAACTAATAATGAATACAATGGTGATTTTTTTTATACACCATTAATTCTTAATGTATTAACTTTTTTCACATTCATTAATTCATCTTTATCAAAGGTCAGCAGGTATAGTTTCTGCTAATCGAACATGAGCAATAGGATTCATTCTGTGTACGGTGACGATTCAGTTGGTGTCAGCACTGTTCAGAAAATGGTTTTCGCGGTCTGGTCTGGGGATTTAACCTGGAAGACCGTCCCAGGGCTGGTCGAAGCTCAATAATCGGAATTGAGGATATCAGGGATGTTGTTGCAAACAATCCTCGTATTACTGTTCGTGTGATAGCTGTGGATTTAAATTCTTTGAAATCGATTGTTTTTGAACCTGACAAACGATGTTTGGGTTGTCCATAAGCTCAGCGAAAGGAACTTCATGGAACGAATTGTGGTGCCTTACTTAAAATTAATGCGGATTTCTTTTTGAAACAAATAGTGATTGGCAACGAAAAATGGATTCTGCACTTAAACACTAGCAGGAAAACTGATGAGGATTGCGTGGAGCAGCACCGCTAGCAACCCGCTTCCACTTTACACTTTGAGTTACTTCCAAGAAACGAAACCATCACTAGTGATGATCACTGTTCCCAATTAGATAGACTGAAGGCAGCATTAGAAGAAAAACGGCCAGAGTTGACAAATAGGAAAGGTGTCATATGCCATCATGACAATGCTCGACGTCATGTCTCTTTAAGAACTCATCAGTACTTATTCAGCTCGGATGTGTGGTTTTATCTCAACCACCGTACACACCTGGCATCGCTCCTTCGGATTACCACCTTTTCCGCTCCCTCCAAATTTTTTTGCAGGATAAATCCTATACTGCAGAAGAAAATATCAAAAGGTTCGTAGGAAATAAGACTGTGATTTTTAGAAAACAGGTTTATGGACCTCCCAAGCCTTTGGGGAAGGCTATTCAAATAATAAATTTTAAACTTTTAACGAATCTTTATTTTTTCCTAAATCTTCTTACGAACTTATATATATGTATATAACATCTAGTGGCCACTAATTTTTACGAAACTTAATGATGGTAAGTTATGAAAGAATATTAATGTATTTATTGTAAGCTATGATCAGTGGCGGCTCGTAGCTAAAATTAGTGGGGGTGCTGCTTTAGAAAATGTTTAGCCTTAGTGTGGGTCGGCACTGCGGGAATGACAGTGCTCTCTCTCCCTTGTGGAGCTTCCTGTGTGCGCATCCGCACAACAGTCAAACACCTCGCCACTGGAACTGTAAAGCGGACAGTTCCATACAAAGATTATGTATTATTTTCATAAACTGGGGATAGTTACAGCATTAAGCTTAAGGATTATATATTATACAAGTATAAAGAAAGAATTAAAGAAAAAAGCCTCATTATATTAAATGTTATAAATAATATGAAATGGAAATTGGGGGTGCTGCAGTTTCACAGTGCCTATACACGACCCGCCACTGGCTAGGGTTATAAAATGAAGGTCCAAGTGCCACTACCTGACGGTGAAATAGAAATAAATGTTGCCCGATTATGCTCTCAATGGTTTGTGAGTGATGCATTATTTGTGAAATTTGCATGCCTCAGTAAAATAGCTGGCAAGCACTGGGCTTAAACGTCAAAACTAAAGTATATAGCACAAATCGAAATGTTTGCCAGTAACAACAAGTGCTGTACCTGCAATGGTACCGACCACAATAAGAATATACAATATCTTCTTTCAAAATCACAAAAAAGAATTTAACTATTAGTATGTGGAGCATAGAGATATAAGATTTCTTTAAAAGTCTATCCAAATTTGGCTGTCATTCATTTATTAGTTTCCTTTTATGAGGTGGATCAATCGATACTTTACAATTTCTGTTTTATTCTTTTTTTTCCCCTCTTCTCTGAATATTAAACTTGTATATTTTTCTACTTTTTTTAATTTTCAGCATTCAGTAAATCTCTTCTCACATTATTATTATTTATTAACGTCCACTTTTTGCAACTTAGGCTAATTGGGACGGGTTATCTACAGGTTACCACCCATTTCTAGCCAGGGTGGGATTTAGGATGTTATTTAATGAATTCCGTCACTAAATAATTTCCTTTGCCCAGGCGAGACTTGAACTCGCCACTCTAGTTTTACCATGTGAGATCAAGGTCAACGCTTTAACTCGCATGGGTAACCTGAGCCCCTCATCTCACATTAGTAATAAGCCGACATATTTTATTACGTATTTCAAGTATTTCTTTAGCTGGAATGGTAATGAGCTAATTTTGCTAGGATGTATTTTATCGTCCTGGGATATCAAAATGAAGAATTACTTTATGAGCTTTGGTCCTTAGGAAATGGATGAGGATATAACCTTGTGTTCTCCACCAATCCTTTATTTTACTATGGAGGAATTCCCTAACAGTAATGAAGACTTTGCAGAAACAAATAATACGTGTATGGTAATGTTATGGAAGTCTGCAGACACACGTATGTAAGACGGTGGCTCAGAATAGAGATATGAAACTAGTTCTTGTTGAAAGTAACGGACTCTACAAAAGGGGATTTAATCGTTCATTAACCGGCCTGATGTGAAACCAACAATCCATGAACCTTCTGGAAGAGGATACGACGGTAAGGCTTCAGAGCTTCTAGAAGATGAAAAGTGGGAGGGGAATTTTAAGGAGGGAAGAGTTTTTCCTCCCCATAGTGCTCTTACTTTTGCTGCAGTCTTGAGCAGTCAGTCTATGCTCACCTTTCCTCGTGAACGTCGGTGTCCTCTAGGTCATCATTCCTTATTTAAGTCGTATAAGTTTGACCGCCCTATGTTCATGATATGCTACTTAACTCAAGAATAGCTTAGTTGTTTTCAACAGAGTGGTTGTGATCAAAATCAAGTAAGTATTCTCTACAAATGAAGGACTTTCCCAAAAACATTGGCTTTATTTAGTTTAGTATTTGGCCCCCAGATTTAGTTTAGTATTTCAAAAGAAACGTTTCCAAGGTTTACTATCGAAATTTGTAAATCCGTAAGTTCTTAAATTTTACTCCCCATTCTTATACGATTGGTAGTACAGATATGTCTTTACGATGGGTGTCTTGCTTAGCCAGTACTAATCTTCTATCAAGTTCAAGTCTTTCACTGTCTTCAGTGATATTAATCGCTGCCTTCAGTAAGGATGTTTCATAGGCAATAAAACTCTCTCACTTTTTGAATTTTGGAGTTAAAAATATTTAGATTTAGATTTTCTTTCTACAACTAAATCTTTAGTTTTATGTTCATTTACTACCAGCTTAATCCGACTTCTTGTGGTTTTATACAACAAATTAATACAATGCGCTGATATTTCATTAATATCTCTGCCTTTCGATAACACCTCAGAAATATAATGAAGAGATTATGTTCAGAACGTTATGTGAAGAGGGCTGCCTTTCTTAAAGCTGGCATCCCTTTCGCATTCATTTATCACGATTTGGGTATTCTAATTTTCGTAACTTCTAAATTAACATTCTGCCTTTCCTATCTTTTACTGTTTTTCGTGAGCAATTTAACATCAATTTCTAGTTGAGGCACTAATTCTACGTTTTGATTGTGTAGGGGCGAAGGACTTGAAAAAAAAACCGAATCTACTTTATATTATGAATAAAAATGATATCAAAAACATTTTCAAACAAACAAATTTATTTTTTACAAGACATTTGAACGTATCAAGATAATTATTATGAAACGAACTATAAATAAATAGTCTACTTAAATTTAATCTTATTTCTGGGCTTTAACCCATTAAGTCTACGCTTAAACTTTCTTATTTAACGACATTTAAAGCCTTTCTAAATCTACAAATGGAGCCCTTTAACAGAATTTCCAAAAAGAAAATCAGTTATTTAGAATGTATTAATGTCATAACTTTTGAATTCTTGGGCCTCTTTTACTTTACCCACCCAGTTATTCCTTATTCCTAAAAGAGTGTTTAATCTTATTATTAAATTAATGCTTGTGGAGAACAGATGATTAAAGTAATGTATTTAACTAGCTTCAAATGTAAAAAAAAAATGATAGTTCAATATACAATCCGTTGAATTGTTCATTTAGGTGGCCTATATGCCTTGTATCTTCTTCTGTAAACAATCTCACATAGATATGAGTTGAGAAGGGTTTTGTGTTCCTTCTTTTAGCGCTGGCCCACAATGACTCAATCCTTTAGGTATGGGCTCCTGTATTAGGATCAACAAAAATTTGTGAATATTTGACTGTATAATGCCTGATACGCATTCCCGGGATCCTTGGTGTGATACTTAAGTCAGAAAATAACGTTGTTCTTGGGCGTATAGAATATTTAATACATTCGATTAATGTAGCCTCTGTCCTGTCTGGCATAGCATACAACAAAACCCCAATGGTTTCTCTACACACAACAAATTCAACGCATTTTAATGTCTATGATGTAATAGGTAGGTAACCTCCTTCATTTGTAATTTTATATTTTTTAATTGACATATGTTATTAAATAACGGTATGATAAATCACTAATTATATCAAAAAGTAGCTGGTGTGGCTAAAGTAAAAAAGACCCGAATTCTTTATATAACTCATCATTCTAAAAAAAACCAAATCCCTTATAACTGTTATATTGTTGTCTTACTTTTTACTTCAGCTTGAATGTTAAAGAAGTAATTTGCAATTTTCCGTCCGTTAGTAAACCCAACTACCTAATAAAGATAGCAATTGGGGATGAAGGAATACCTTCAGAACTTCTCGAAGTCCGTCACGCAAAGCCTGTGACACAAATTAGGACATATCACATTCTATTCTATATTTCTCCCCCTAGTTAAGCTCAATATAAACAAAGCTTGAAATGTAAGTGGGACAAAAAATGTTTTAGCCTAAGAGTAGAAGTACAAGTTTATTCAAACCAGAAACAACTCACATTACACAGTAACCAATGGATTTTGAATCATTTCAGCTTAAAATAAGTGTATTTAATCTTTAGAGACCCCAATTTTATATAATCAACACCAAACACGATATTTACAACAGACCATTTTATATTTTTAAGTGCTTTAATGGTAGTAAAATACAAAATCATGCATATCTCAATTATTATTTTTATTTACATTTTTTCGTACGTGGTATTCAAAAATGTTATGTAAACAATTATTGATAAAGAAATATACTAAAATTATAGTTTTATAAATTTTAATGCAACTCGTACCTTATCCGAGTTATTTTTATTTTATTTTTTGGGGCTCAGGTTAGCCAAGCGAGTTAAAGCGTTGACCTTTATCTCACATGGTAAACCTAGAGTGGCGAGTTCGATTCTTGCCTGGGCAAAGGAAATTATTTAGTGACGAAATTCATTAAATAACGTCCTAAAACCCCACCCTGGCTAGAAAAGGGTGGTAACCTGTAGATAACCCGTCCCAATTAGCCTCAGTTGCAAAAGTGGACGTTAATAAATAATAATAATATTTTAGCAGATTTCCCTTAATTAAGGAAAACTAGCTATGTGGTTGAACTCATGAATTTCGAAACATTTCCTCAAATGTCCATCGACCCTACCTAGTCGACAACAAAAATGAGGCCCATTCAAAATGATATAAGTATATATAATCTGTTGCCGCTGTAAATTTTGCAATTTTTGTTTTATTTTTCCTAAACTCGATATACAAGCGTTTCATGGAAAACTAAAGATCAAGTTCGTTAATGGCTGAAATCAGACCGATGGGAGGAGAGGTTTAAAGGAGGGAAATTTCGAAATATGTATCTCCGTTATTATACGTCAGATAGAAAAATTCTACGAACCAATCTTATTGAAAATTTTATTTCCTATAAACCAAGTTATATACGTCGTTTATCTAGTTTGAATACTAACTAGGATATTTGCATGTTTTAATTTTCAGACTTCAGTAAATAAGCCTTCTCGAGGCATAATAACAATAATCTATTATATCATCAAACATTTTATTCGAATTTTAAATACCAAATACTGTTTACTCGAAATTATAGCGTTTCACTCAACATTAATGATTATATTCGTTAATGGATGAAATCGCACCTGGAATAGAAGGAGTTTTGAGGGGGGATTTAAAAAAAATCAAAATATCTCCAATATTATTAGTCGGATTAAAAAATGTTACAGGACAAATCTTGTTAAGCTAGTGTTGCTATACTATTCTTGATATGTACATTTTTTCGTAACTCAAATATTAAGCATGCTATTTGTACTTGGTTCTTTTCTGTCTTCAGAAAAACTCCTACTTCTACTCATAGGATTTTTATTTCGAAATAAAGAATATAGGGTGAGATTAGATCAGTAGTGTATCATACCAGCAAGTGGGAAATCTGCCTAGTTTACGTAGCCCTAGCGTATCTGACTATTTTAGATTTCATCCTTCATTTCTACTCATATCAAGGCAACTGTGTCAATAACCATCTCATGTTGAGTTTGAATTTCAAGTGCTGCTTACATGCGTGGGAGTTTACTTTGGGCCGTCATCATGGATATCGTTTTTAATACCTACGTTTTTCAAGGAAAAAATATATATAGTGTTTAAAAAGTATTTTTCAGTTATAAAACGACATTTAAATTTATGAATTTCAAAATACTGATTACCAACTTCCGGGTGCCAATTAAATGTTTAGTTGTGTACCATGAGAATATCTCAGCGTATGCCGTACTCCAATATGTTGTATTTTTCTGCTGATCTCTAGGACAATTAAATCCTGCCTTGTTGCATTGTGAATTAGCAGATTTCCCTTAGAAGGAGAAGGGGAATAATTGAAGTTTCGAAATATCTCGCTTACTATGAGTTGGGTCGAAAAGTTGATATAGCCAATGTTGGAATTTTAATTTTCTACAGTTAGCCTCAGTAGGCTCCCTAAATCCTCTTATTTGTACTATAAGTAACTGAGTAAATTTAAAATTATGTTTACTTAGTCTTATAGTACGAGAGAAATACGGCATTGATGGTTAGTTGAGATAACCAGTGTCCTGTGCCAGTACGTGGTAAATCTGCTTAGTTTATGGAGCCCTTGCGTGACGGACTTATTACAGATGTTTTATATTCTGATGTAACCTGTTTAGGTCTTTTAGTATATCTTCTGCATTTCCAGTCTCAGTAATGCAAAATGCGTCATTCAGGAACCTAAAATAAACCGGATCCAACTGTAACTGATACTGCAATACACACCTCATCGAACCACCGCCGATAAAAAGGCACACAATAGACAAAACTCTAGAATATAAACAATAAAAGCGAGCAAGAATAAAGGGAGCAAACGAGTCACCAATCTCAAGTTTTCACCTGTGCCCGACAAAAGTGCGACGAGCATAATGAAAAAAGGAATTCTCACAATATTCAAAACAGTAATAATTTATATAAATAATAATTATAGAATAATTTATAATAAATAATAAAATATAGAATAATTTCTATGGCTCAGACAATCCCTTTCAAGCGTCACTGAAAACAAGATCATATATGAAATAACCAGAGTATATACAATTAAATGAACTTGTAAAAAAGCACACGCAAGAGAAAGTGGTAAACGATTCAAGAGATAATGAGCATATACGTAACTTTAGTTTTGTATGAAACACTTATATATTGAGTTTGGTTACTATCAAAAATGAAATGCGAATGAAATATTATATAGAATCAATCTTATTTTAAATGTAATGCTCTAAAAACGTTGTTATGTGTATTTATTCTCTATCTTGAACATTAACCAAGGAATTTGTATTTTTCAATTTTCAGTAAGTTTGGTGGTGTTACCAGTATGTACATATATCTATTGTAAAATTTCACGAGGGAAATCTGGTTAGTTTACGAAGCCCCTGCGTGACGGACTTTTTAGTTTCACATGGAACTAAAACGACTCCAACCATTTTTGGCTTTGGTGTCAGTTTGTTTGTTTGTTTATTTATTAGTATTTGTGTTTCATATTCACTTTTTCGTTTCACATGCCATAGACACGATATTCGCAATTTGATTCTTTGGCGTCTGTTTGTTTATTATCTCTTCACGCCTAACCTACAGAACCGAATATTATGAAACTTTGTACGTGTAATATTACAAAACTCACTTAGACTTTATTCTATGTTAATATTTTAAACTCAATAATTCAAATCTATGTTATTTTTTTAACACCAGCAACAGATTGCACCAAGTAAAGTATACTGGCCCCCTCCCTTTCTCTTCTCCCAAACATTAATTCATGTGAAACGCCAGTTTGCCGTTAGGTGTATGTAATGGTTTATTTAATTAAAACTTGAAAATTATTTGGACAAACAGCTTTAGTATTGTGAAGATAATGTAATCAGTTAATATAATTTAATGTACAGGGTGTCCAGAAAGGGTATCGGGTATTTGTTTTCGCGCCATATTCGAAACGGGGCGTCTAAAGGGTGCGGGGAGGGGTTCGTTGCGTCCGCAATTTTGTGGAGTTTTAGTCAAGATGGAACAGTACTCGGGGACGCATCGCGCATTTTGCGTACGAGCGTATTATCGTAATGGTGATTCAATAGTGACTGCTCAACGTCTCTATCGTGCGGAATATCGTACACGCCACGCGCCAAGTGACGATAGTATTAGGAAATGGATCAGGATGTTTGAGAATACAGGTGCGACAGTTAAAATTCAAAACTCTGGTCGTCCTCGTTCAGTTCGCGATGAAGAAACAATTGAAGAAGTTGAGGCGTCGGATCGTCAAAATCCGTCTTTATCCATCCGAAAGCGAAGCCAAGCGTTGAACATCAAAATATCGTCTTTACATTCGTTTTTAAAGAAAGACTTACATCTAAAAGCCTATAAAATTCAATTGGTTCAAGAATTGAAGGATACGGACTAAGCTAATCGACTGAATTTTGCGAACGACACGCTGCAGCGATTTAACAACTTTAACAACATTCTGTTCAGTGACAAAGCAAATTTTCACCTGAATGGTCATGTTAATAAGCAGAATTGTCGGTACTGGGCAGTGGAGAGTCCGTGACGAAAGCATGAACGACCCCTGCATAGCCCAAAGGTCTTTGTTTGGGCCGCTATGTCTGCTAAAGGCATAATTGGTCCTTATTTTCATGAAGATCAACGAGGCCGAGCAATTAATGTGAATAGTGACCGTTATTGCGATATGTTGCGAAATTTTTTGGTCCCAGAGTTGCAGGAGTTTGCAGGTTTCAACTCAAGAACGTGGTTCCAGCAAGATGGGGCCACTTGCCATACCTCAAATGATTCAATGGAAGTTGTTAACAAATTATTCCCTAATAAAGTCATTTCGGGAAGGGGTAACATCAACTGGCCTCCCAGAAGCTCCGACCTTAGCCCGCTTGACTATTTTGCATGGGGATACCTTAAAAGTAAGGTTTATCAAAACAAACCGACGAATCTAACCCAGTTAAAGCAAAACATCAGGTCTGAAATGGCAGCAATATCGATAGCTATGTGTCAACGTGTTATCGCCAATCTTCGTTTCCGTTTAGAAGAGTGCCAGCAACGTAACGGTCATCATTTGGATAACATCATCTTTTCCAAATAATTCTCCAATCCATATGCTAATAATAAACCATAAACTTTTTTATTCTATACAAATAACTTTTGTTTCATTGAACTTACAAATACCCGATACCCTTTCTGGACACCCTACTACAGAATAATTTAATGGATGTAAAATGAGTAGTACGATGGAACCACTGAGCATAGGGAGATGTGGGGATACTTCATTTGACCTATTAGTTCTACCTATTCTCTGCCGACCTCATATTGGTCTAAGTTTACATGTGGCTTGATGTTTATACTTGTAGGAATGTAGTGTTATTATCAGGAATGTGAATTTTTTTAATTGTCATAAAAGGATGAACGCTGGGGAGGTGCACCCAGTTATTTCTGGTATTTATTAACTCTGCTCCATTAATATATGATATACTTTACTGAACACAATATTTACCAATATGTATATACAGTTTTCAATCGAGACTTACGAAAGAGTATTTTTAATAGCGATTATGACGTACCTAAGACAACTGTCGACTTTGTACCGCATCAAGGGAAAGGAACTTTTATTCATTCATGGTTTGGAAGACAGAATAAATCCTATGATCATGAATTATATGGTCCATTATGTTATAAAAAACGACATGCACAGGAGACGGGAAATATAAAAATATTGAGGACAGTGAAGCCTTACATAACAAATAATTTTATTATTAGCAAATCCACAGCTCCATCCACAAGGCTTTCCAAAAAAATACTTTGATCATTAAGTCTCAAATGAATTCCTGTGAGAAGCCGGATTATATAGCTAGTATATATTCGGACCAGTGGATGATGGTTTAGAAGGGGAAATTTCGAAAATTCGAAATATCTCCGTTACTACACGTCGGATCGAAAAAGTCTATAGAACTGTACTATAAATATTTTTATATACATTTATTCTCTAACTTGAATATTACCAGAGATATTTGCATTTTTTAGTTTTCGACCTTCAGTAAACCCGACGTTACGTACCCCACTCATGTTACATAAACAATACTCTGTTATATAATAAATCATTATTCAAAGCTTAAATACCAAATATTGTTTTCAAGAGACCTTTATTATACGTGGCACATGCAAATATGTTCTGGTGACCTCCCGTCTTAAGCTCTTGGAATAATAAAATTGGGTTGATTGAGATACAAATTATTTTGATTCATTATTAATTACTGTACTAGATATAGTAAATAGTTTTCAATAAAATTGATATGTTATATTCTGATATATTTTAATAATTGTTTTTCTTTCCGGTGTGAGGCTGGCAGACCTGTTTGTTTACATTTCAGACGTTTCCCGTCGGCAGGTTATTAAAATTGACTGAAAGATTTCTTATTACCGTTTGTATTTATGCACTTAATATTCACGCTGGTATTGTGTTACCAGTATGTTGATTTATCTATTGTTAAACTTCAAAAGGGAAAGTTTACGCAGCCCCTGTGTGACGGACTTTTTTATATATAGGGTGGTTCCATAAGCACCTTCGGTTTTTATCAGTAATGCGAATTGATTTCAAATATATCCGGTTCTTCTTAGCTTATCTGAACTTAATGATACTTATCGGGAAGCGGACCAAGTACCCGAAGACGCCACCTGGAAGGGAAGACTCTTCCCAAGACGACCGGACAAGACACCAATATATACCTGAAAAGGAATAGACCTCTTCTGTCTCAGAGAAAGCTCTGAGGAAGCATGTCTAGTGAAACGTCGGCAAACATGAAGACACGGTCAATACCCTAAGACCTTAATAGTTCTAATGACAAGGACCGTAGAAGTCTAAGAGTACACAGGAATAGGTTTATTATTATTATTTATTTGAGAAGCCGCTACAATGGCGATTCATTTAACATGTTTGAATATAATTTTACAAAATTAAGTAAATATTAAAATTTTTACAAAGCTAAGTTTTGCAAATTTACAAAATAAATAGAATGGACCAAAAATAAATATAAATTGTTAGTATATTTACAACATGAGGAAAATACAAATAAAAGAAAAATTATAAATAGTTAAACATGAAGGAGGCAAAACTTATATTCTACGTACAGTGCTATATATAACCTTCATGATAGCTTTTATATTTCATCAAATAATCCATTATTTCTTAAATACATCATCTAGAAATTGGCTATTGTCGGCTAGTAGTTAGCATAAATTTGTGGGCCATGGGTACGTTTTTACTTGTGTGTAGTCAGTTAGTATGTGCTTTACACTCAGCGTTCTGTTGCAGTAGCGACTTATAGGTACATCTTCCCTGCTCATTAGATATGAATGCGTTGGTCTAGTGTGTCATGTGCCTAGGCATGTAAGTACAATAATTTATGGTATAACACAGGAATATGTTAAGGGACCGCTCATAACCATCTAAAACAGCTTTGCTATGTGTCCCGCCTTGATGTTTGGCTGCCACACAAACTGACAAGCAAACCTCATTCATTCTGTAACTCCTAAACCGGCATGAAAGAGACCCAATTTATCAAATGATTAATTTCGGTAGGAGATCGTGGACACCTGCTAGTGAACCACCGAATACTACCCCGAAGGCCTACCAGAAAAAGATTTTGCTGTCCATATGGTGGAACTATTGTGGTGTGTTGTCTAACGAACTGCTTCTTCAAGGAAAAATGATAGATGCAACAGAACTGTTGAAAAGGTTTTTTTTTTTTTTCACCACAAAAACTCCACTCCGCAATAACCACACAGCAAAAATTACGGCAACTTGGCAGGGGTATTTTGCGCACAGGGGTATTTTCAGGACCTTGCTCCATCGGACTACCAGCTGTTCCAGTCCCACCAAAAGCCTTCAACGGGAAATCGTTTGCAGATGAAAAGGACGTAAAATAGTATCTTGATGAGTTTTTGCGTCTAACCCCCAGAGGTTTTACAAGTGCGAAATTATGAAGTTGTTGGATAGATGGCAAGAGGTCATCAATAAAGATGGTGAATACATAATTGAATAAAATTAATTCTTTGTTTCATAAAAGTTGTTTCATTTCAGTCTCCAGAAACCGAACTAATTTATGGAACCACCCTGTAAATATTTCCTTTATCTTGTATAGTAATCCAGATATTCGCATTTTTTTTTTTAGTTTTCATCCCTTAGTAAACCCCTACACCTACTCCTGTCATTTAACAATAAGCAGTTATATCATGAACCACTTTATTCGAAGTTTAAATAGCAAATATTGTTTTGATTGAGCATTTACTGTGTGAAATGTGTGCGTTCTATCTGCATTTCATTATAATCATTCATTATTAGGAAGTCTCTTGAATTCATCTCTTCGCATTCCCCTTTTGAACGTTGCTATATTAATAAATCTCTATGCTTTTTTGAGGTAATGGCGCGAGTTTTTATTTAGTTTTAATGCTGGTTATTTCTATGGCATTTCATCCGATCTGGAGCAAGCATGGGTTCCACTTTATGTTCTATGTCAGCTGAGTTATTTATGGAAGAATTCGAACAAGAGGATCCTTAGATAACTTAATTAGAATCTCAATTAATGGCTTCGAACACCTTCTTCGGTTTTGGTAAAGGTAAAAATGACTTAGCAAAAAAGATCATTAGAATTCATATACAGGGTGTCCAGAAAGGGTATCGGGTATTTGTAAGTTCAATGAAACAAAAATTATTTGTATGGAATAAAAAAATTTATGGTTTATTATTAGCATATGGATTGGAGAATTATTTGGAATAGATGATGTTATCCAAATGATGACCGTTACGTTGCTGGCACTCTTCTAAACGGAAACGAAGATTGGCGATAACACGTTGACACATAGCTATCGATATTGCTGCCATTTCAGACCTGATGTTTTGCTTTAACTGGGTTAGATTCGTCGGTTTGCTTTGATAAACCTTACTTTTAAGGTATCCCCATGCAAAATAGTCAAGCGGGCTAAGGTCGGGGCTTCTGGGAGGCCATTTGATGTTACCCCTTCGCGAAATGACTTTATTAGGGAATAATTTGTTAACAACTTCTATTGAATCATTTGAGGTATGGCAAGTAGCCCCATCTTGCTGGAACCACGTTCTTGAGTTGAAACCTGCAAACTCCTGCAACTTTGGGACCAAAAAATTTCGCAACATATCGCAATAACGGTCACTATTCACATTAATTGCTCGGCCTCGTTGATCTTCATGAAAATAAGGACCAATTATGCCTTTAGCAGACATAGCGGCCCAAACAACGACCTTTGGGCTATGCAGGGGTCGTTCATGCTTTCGTCTCGGACTCTCCACTGCCCAGTACCGACAATTCTGCTTATTAACATGACCATTCAGGTGAAAATTTGCTTCGTCACTGAACAGAATGTTGTTAAAGTTGTTAAATCGCTGCAGCATGTCGTTCGCAAAATTCAGTCGATTAGCATAGTCCGTATCCTTCAATTCTTGAACCAATTGAATTTTATAGGCTTTTAGATGTAAGTCTTTCTTTAAAATCGAATGTAAAGACGATTTTTTGATGTTCAACGCTTGGCTTCGCTTTCGGATGGATAAAGACGGATTTTGACGATCCGACGCCTCAACTTCTTCAATTGTTTCTTCATCGCGAACTGAACGAGGACGACCTGAGTTTTGAATTTTAACTGTCGCACCTGTATTGAACATCCTGATCCATTTCCTAATGCTATCGTCACTTGGCGCGTGGCGTGTACGATATTCCGCACGATAGAGACGTTGAGCAGTCACTATTGAATCACCATTACGATAATACGCTCGTACGCAAAATGCGCGATGCGTCCCCGAGTACTGTTCCATCTTGACTAAAACTCCACAAAATTGCGGACGCAATGAACCCCTCCCCGCATCCTTTAGACGCCCCGTTTCGAATATGGCGCGAAAACAAATACCCGATACCCTTTCTGGACACCCTGTATAATGAATGATATATCAAGGCGATAGCCCGAGCCCCTTTTCAAGGTTCTGCCTAGAATCCAATGAGTCAACTTCTTCGCGAAGAGAAGCTTGGCGACAAAATAACCATCGAAGAAAAATCCGAGATGAGGCCATTGCTTGTTTACTCTGTACACTATGGCTGGTTTAGAATATTAGACACAACGCAGCCAAAATAGATTAACATGGAATTTTAAAGAAGCTCGGTATGGAAGATAGCTAAGTCACATATTATCACTACAGCTTTCGTAAATTAATTGACAAGAATAATATTAAAACGTATGGTGATGGACATATTGAAACGATGATTATTCTCATTATTAATAAGTTAAATAAATCAACTTATAAATCAAGTTCGTTAACGACTGAAATCAGACAAGTGGAAAGGGAGGTACAGAGGAAGGATCTTGAATATTCAAAATATCTCCGTTATTATAAGTCTAATCGAAAACTTGTATAGAACCAATCTTATTGCAAATTTAGTGGTCTGTAAATATTGGTATATCCAACTTTTCTCTAACTTGAATATTGACCAAATTATTTGGTTTTTTAAGTTTTCGACATTCAGTAAACCCCCACTCTTACTTACGGGATATTAACAATAAATTCTTATATAACTTTATTCTAAGCTTAAGTACCAAATATTGTTTCCATCGAACTTTTACTCCGAAAGATACATTCAAATAAGCTGTATTACAACAATTGTTGTTATATAAATCTTCAACTTCGACTCAAATATTAATCAAGTTATTAGTGTTTTCTTGTTCTCTGTCTACACTACTACTCCTCGAGTTTTGACTTAGAAATAGAAAATATATAGTTAGATGACATTACTAGTGTGTTATGCAAGCACATGGGTGACCTGCTTACTTTACGCGGTCCATGCGTGGCCGAGTTTTACCTGTTGGATATCTTCCCCCCCCCCCATATATATAAAACACCCCCCATAAAATGGCCAATTGTATTAATAAAAAGCCGAGGGTGTGCCATAATTTTGACCCCTGGAGAATCTTTTCTGTCCATTTTCAACCTGGGAACCTTTTCCAGTACTTCTCCAGCGACCATGAGGCATTCCATTTCCATAGGTATGGGATGCCATACCTTTTATGATGGATTCTTGCAGAAAATCAAGTTCTAAAACGAGTTTACATCGGTGATTTTTTTTTTTTATTTGACGCATCCTTTAGCCGAGAAATGCACACATCTTTATTTTAGAAATGGCACATTTTATTGAAACTTCTTGTGAAATAGAAGTTATAGCCAACAAAATTATCTTTGAAACTAGTCTACGGGAAAAGGAATAGATTCTGAAAAAAAAAAAAAAAAAAATTAATGAAAAGTATTCTTGAATGAGTCAAAAAAATGTTTACTTCAAAAAACATCATCATTACAAAAAACGTTCTTTGAATTAATTTATTTTAAACTAATTACGTAGTAATTATTTTTCAAAGGAATACATTTCCCCACCAGCATAGCTTCATGTATATATATTGAGTGTCTTCAAACGCTCTAGCTGCCTCAAATTTCGTTTAACCGTCACGAAACTGGATATTTAAAATATTTAGGGAAACCTAACTGAAATTTGTTACTGGACGAAATCTGACAAAGAAGAAGGGCAGTTTAGAAAGGGGATAAAATACCTCCACTATTAAGTGACTGTGGAAAAATATTACTTAATCAATATTATTGGCAAACTAATTTTTTACAATAGTTGTATTACACATTTTCTCGAACACGAATCGTGACGGAGTGGTTTGAATTTGTGCGTTTTCAACTTGAGCCTTACTTAAATTCTCATACTCTGCTTATAGCCTTTCTTCACAGGGCTCTATCGATAGGAGAAATAGAAGAAGAAAATATGATGACACCTGTGTACTAGTCCAGCAGACGGAAAATCTGTTTAGGTTGTGCATGAGGGAAATTTTGTACTTTATCAGTCAAGGTCTGTGGACATTTGGAGAACTGTATAGAATTCAGTCCATGACTAAAACGTCAATAATTGTTTGTTCTTTGGTAAACATTTATTTTCTTTATTTTGAATAAATAAGGGGACTTTAAGTGGCAAAATATCCGAGTACTGTACTAAATACTTAAAACTTCGATAAGAAATTCTTAAATTGAACACATGAGTTAAAGGTTGAAGACAAATACACCAATTTGTTATTAAATTTTATATTCTTATCATATTTGTGTTTGGCTTAATTTATGTCGCAAACTTTCTAATTTTTTTTTAATGCAACTTTTATTTCATTAACCTTTACTTTTATTTTTATATGATGATTGTGATTGATGATTTAGCAGTGTAGTTAGCAGTTTACCATCAGTGAACAGCCGATCAATTAATTCTTTAATTAAGTATTTTTCTTTTCCGATGTCATTCCAGGAAGTGCGAAATCTGCTTAGTTTACGCAGTCTCGGAATTACTGAATTTTTCTTAATGTTTTAGGTTATCCAGAAAATAGTAACATATATATTTAACAGAAAATTTTAAAGGCATGGAATAAAGATCAATAAATTTTAGGCACTCCGTAAAAACTTTAATTTCACCATCCAGCGTTGCGTATGAGTTTCAAATGGATTCGCACAATATTCAGAAATATCCACTCTTTTCGAACCCTACAACAACTTCCGGATGCATCATTATGATTGGAAATTATAGGAAAGCGGAAAATTATGTCGCTTTCTCTAGTAATGCCAAGTTCATACACGAATGATTTTCTAATGTGTCATGGTTATCTATTTGAAGAAACGGGCATGAAAATTTCTGTTACACAAAAACCGTGGGGCGGCGAGGAAAAGAGCCCATCAGAGTGCGATGCTCCAGAGAAAAAAGCAGATCAATTCTCTAGCGAGTTTGCATCATGTCCCGTATTATGTTCGATGGGTGAAAGTTGTTTCCTGTACAAATTATTAATAATACAACTTAAGTGCTCTTGTTAACACTTGATTAAAAGTGAACGGTGTTCTTAAGTCCCCGCCTGTGTAACAGGAACTAATGCTATTCTTGTGGAGTTAACCCCACACTGGAGCAATGTTTTAACAGATTACTCTTAATTATTGAAGTTGTGATGATGGTGGGTTTTCAAAACATGTCTTCAGACATCCACCCACTCTATCTATTAGTTTATAGAAATTACTTGGTTGCGTGTATATATATATATATATATATATATATATATATATATATATGTGTGTGTGTGTGTGTGTGTGTGTGTGTGTGTGTGTGTGTGTGCGTACGTGTGTGCCTGTTAAAACCTATAGTTGCGGCAATTTCATTGAACCGTCGTTAGTGACGAAAACTAAGAAATCGAAAATGATCATTGAGGAATATAACTCCACGGCATCTGACAACAGGGACTAGAAATTTTACTTTGAAATTATGGTTATGAACGATATTGATGATGGAACGAAGGAACTTTTTAACCTGAAGAACAGCATTAGGGGTGTCATTAATTAGAGAAACGTCCGTCGTCCGGCTGCGATAACTAAGTAGATTTCCCACGTCACGTGTTTGCATTTATCTCAAAACCTAAAAGTTCAATGTGAACAATATTTGGTATTTAGGCTCAGGGTCCCCGCTACCATATGTGCAAAGTGTGCAATGCACACGGGCGCCGTCCTTTAGGAGTGCCAAAAGCAAGGGCCAAAAAAAAAAAATTGCAAAAAAAACAACAAAACAAACAAAAATAATTTTAAAATAATAGTTGAGTAATTAAATAGGATTAGGTATAACTACACACGAAATTTTATTAGTATATCATCCAGTTACTGTCGATTCCTATGGTGATAAGGGGCTCAGGTTAGCCATGTGAGTTAAAGCGTTGACCTTTGTCTCATATGGTAAACCTAGAGTGGCGAGTTCGATTCTTGCCTGGGCAAAGGAAATTATTTAGTGACGAAATTCATGAAATAACGTCCTAAAATCCCACCCTGTCTAGAAAAGGGTGGTAACCTGTAGATAACCCGTCCCGATTAGCCCAAGTTGCAAAAAGTGGACGTTAATAAATAATAATAATAATATGGTGATAAGGGGCCCCAAAATCCTTTTTTGCACACAGGCGCAAGTAGCCCTTACGGGGGCCCTGTTTAGGCTTCAAATAAAGCGCTTCATAATATGACAGCTTATTATTAATACGAAATGAGTAGGAGTGAGGATTTGCCAAAGACCGAAAACTATAAAGTTATTATATCTTGGTTAATAATCAAGGCAAGATACTGAAGAAACGTAAATAACAATAAGATTGATTCTATACAATTTTTCGATCCGACGCATAAGAACGGAGATATTTGAATTTCTCACCGCACTAGTCCGATTTTAGCCGTTAACTTGATCTTTCTTTTTACATATAACGTTTAAATATCGAGTTTGGTAACGATCATACAAAAATTGCGATTACTAGTGCGTTAACTGAATATATATATATATATATATATATATATATATATATATATATATCTTCAATATCTTTGAAGTTAAAAAAAAAAAAAAAAAAAAAAAAAGAAAAAAAAAGACTAAAACTTAAAAATTTGATGAGAAGAAGTCACAAATACATCATAATGTACAGGGTATATTTGTTTGCTATAAATTCACCTATAAACAAAAAATATCAAGTTTGAATTTTATGGCGTTCCTCAAATTCAGATATTTAAGTTTCTCACAAGTAAAAGCAATAGCAAATTTAAATAATGTGCAAGTGTATTTTACCAATATCTCGTGTGGAAAAAAAATTCCTAGCAAATAAAAAGAAAATTTTGGAACAAGCAACAAGTCACATATTATGCACCGACATCAATAGAGTATACCTATAGTACATCATACAATCCCTTTTATAGAAGTGTCTGTCATTATACCAGCCCCCAACCCGAAGATTATCTTAAATTCAAAGTGAATATGAAGAAAGTAAGAAAAGTAAGTCAACTTAGAATTTCAAATAACGACTACTTGAAGCTGTATCACAATAAAAAAATGAAAGTAATAAAATCCGGAGAAATTTGTGAATGCTGCCAGGAATTTATATCAGATGGATTAAAACATTTATTATTGCAATGCTTGGAATACAGCTGTCATAGAGAGCAATACTTGAAGAAGTTTATAGCCACAAGTGATGACTTAATGTCACTGAAAAATATTCTTCACATTGAGGACATTTATAAATTGAACATGATTTACTCAGTACAGTATGCAACTAAGCAACGACATAGTTTATACCATTATCATGAAAATTAAACACTATAATTTAGAAATGTTAACGCGTCACAGTAAACAAATAAACAAAAGTAAATATTTATATGTTGAATAGTACTAATCAGATTAAATTATAAAGAATTTTAGAAGTTTATGTACCGGAAAACATTTAATAAAAAAATGGAAAATGTATTATTTTATTGTATATAGTAGGTTAATATTATGTCACTAGTTCTTATATATATATATATATATATATATATATATATATATATATATATTTTCTTTTGTATATTACTAGTAAGATTACTAACACTAAATGGGCCAGACACAGGCTAAAATATGTATATATTAGCCAATAAAAATCTATCTATCTATCTATCAGATATATAAGTTAAGTACCCCGCCAGAGCGGGTGGGGGTGTCGTTGAATTCTATACTTCCCAAGGTGGAGTCACGATTTTTCTTGTACCTTCAGCTTCAGATAAAGATATTTCATCCATTATAACATTCAGATAATCAACCACAAAGAGCAAACGACTTACTGAGATGAGAGAAAGCCTGGCTAACAAGCAGAAATTGTGACAGGTGACTTCTGGCAGGAAATGGCCTGCCACTGGGCTGCACCAAGGGGGAGGACTCGTCCCGCACTTACTACTTTTATCCAACAAATTGCATTTCAGGTTTCAACTTTCTCCCCAATAGTTTTAAAATAATTTCATTTTCAAGATAGATTTACTCGAATATATGTTTTACCAACTTGCTGAACCTTTTTTCTAAAAGTTATCTTAACAAATCAGTAGTACTTCAGCGAATTTTCTTCAGTATGTTCTACTTTTCTTTACCACTTACTTTATTTAAGGCTCAGGTTAGCCATTTTTGTTAAGGTTGGTCTTATTCTCACTTTGTAAACCTAGAATCCCTGAGTTCGATTCTCATATAAACATTTTTTGGATTCATTCAAGACTATTTTTGCGTTATAAAATTATCTTTGAAACAAGTCTATGGTAATAGAATGGACTCTGAAAAAAAAAAAAGTATTTAATCCGAAATAATGCAAAAGTATTTTTGTATGAATCCAAAAAAAAAATGTTTGTTTGAAAAACATCCACAAAACAAAAAACCTTCTTACAATTAATTTGTTTTTAACTAACTACATAGTAATTATTTGTAAAACCAATACATTTTTCCACCATAGCTCCATGAAAAAAAAAAAAAACAGGGAAGAATCACCAAAAATAGTTTTGAATAACTTCGTTTTATTTATTTATTTTTTTTTAATTTCAGAATTCATTCCTCTTCCTATAGACTTGTTTCAAAAATAATTTCTTTGGCTACATCTTTTATATCGCAGCATCTTTGAATAAAACGTGCCGTTTCTAAAATAAAGATTTGTGCATTTTATGGCTAACGGATGTGTCAAATCGAAAAATCCACCGATATAAACTCGTTTTAGAATTTTATTTTCTACAAAAATCCGTCATAAGAACTATGACATTCCATTCGAAATTCCAAAGTTATGGTCGCTGGAAAAACACTGGAAAAGGTTACGAGGTTGAATTTGGAATGAAAAGATTCTTCAGAGGTCACAATTATGGCACACTAAGTCCCAGCCTTTTATTAACACAATTGGCGATTTTAAGTGGGGTGGCACGGGATACCCTGTATATATGTCTTGATTGTTTCCAAATATATGTGAGTATATATATATATATATATATATATATATATATATATATATATATATATATATATAAACACACGTTATTAGGCTAAATGAACATTTTGGAACAATACAGCTAATATTCTGTAATTAATTTCATTGCTAACTTTGTCATCTTTCTTCATTTTTATGTATGAGCCAAATTTATAGCCATTTTTAGATAATAGCTTAATAAATGACAGATTATGACACAGGCATTAATACAGAGGCATTAATTGTATTCAAATAAATATAAACAGGAACCAAACGTCCAATCAGATAAACTTAATTGGTGCTTCTGATTTCATGCTTGCACCTGATAGACCTGATGTCACGGTCTTTATTTACACTCGGCTGCTCTTCTCGAAATTCGTCTCGGTAAAAATTAATTTAGCACAGAGGTCCCCTTTCTTAGGGTTATGCGTAACCGTGAGAACCTTCATAAAACCACTAAACATATTGTAAAAACTAAACAATGAGGGCATTGACGGAAATTGTTTACAGTTTCAGGATGATTTGCCTTCGATGAGTAGAAGTTTTACTGACAGCTGAAAACAAGAAGTGAGAATAACTCGCGCAATAAATATTGAGAGAGTTATTCGCACTTTCTTATAAAAAATTAGAAGTATAGAAGGACAATTGAGCGTCAGTAGTTTAAAAAGATGTATTCTATATTATATTTTGATACGACCTATAATAACGGAGGTATTTGGAATTTTCGAAAGTTATTAAGTTAAAATTGTGTATTTTGTTATCTAGAGTAACTTTTGTTTATACACATTTGTTGTAGAATCGAAGAATAAATGATATAAAACTATAGCGGGAGTCAACAATTTTATTGAGCCCAAAAAACTGAAACGAACTAAACATAACTCGGTATGCGAATTAGCATTAACTCCTCCATTAAAATAAGCTGTATTTACATTTCTAGGGGCGAGTAGGTGTGGGGGGTTTTAAGGCATGAAATGAAATATCGCCTAATTTGTTCCGCATTTGTTTTTCTGCAAAAGTGCACAAAACATAAGTTGTTTATTTTGATATTTAAAGTAACTTTCGTTAAATACATTTTTGTTGTATAACGCAGTATAAATATGATATACACTAGATACTATTGCAGGAAACCGATTTTACTAGTACTCATTTTACTTTATTTGATAGTGGCATTCTATGGAAAATGATGACAATATGTGTTTAAACTCAATATGATTGTTTAAAGTACTATTCAGGTTGCTGGAAGGGGTACGAACTCTTCCCACCACCTCGCTTTTTGAATATAAATTAAATTAGTTTTAGAGTATCACTGTTATGTATTTTCACCAGGTATATAAGGAATTATTGGAATTGTTTTATGTTTTGAATAAATAATTTAAGTAAAACAATGTTGATTATACTCAAGGGGGAGCGCAAGTATAGATGATATTATTATTATAATAAATGCTATACATGATTATGAATTGAATTATTCACGGTATGTCAAACAGTGGAGAGGGGTTGATTAGGAACTCATTTTAATTTATTCTTCAAAACTAAAACTTATTTTCTGTAAGTCCTCTATTGTTACGGAAAAACCAAATGCCCAAACAGGAAGAGTAATTGTACACATGGAAGACTTTCTATAAAAATACCATCATTATTCCAACAACAATGATTTGCGACTTGATGGAACTCAACGAAACTCCATTTATGGGTTAGTATTATAGTCTTCTTGATTATAAATAATATGAGTATTTTTAGGAAAGAACAGGAGTGGGGGTTATAAGGAAGGCCTGAAATGAAATATCGCCATATTTCATTTCTATTGGTTTTCGGCAAACATGTACATAACCAACGTCGTTTAGTTTGTTATTTAGAGTAGCATTAGTTATATACACCTTTGTCGTATAACGAACTAAAAACTAAAGAGGGGTCAAACATGTATTGAGCACCAGTGGTTGGTGGGAGAGGGATTACTACTCTATTCCCGCAAGCACACATAACTGAGGGTAGAATGAAAAATTATGAGTACTAAGTTTCTTCGAGGGGCATGCAAAAGAATATTTTTATGAATACATGAAAGAGATACATTTGATGGGTTTGAGGCTGCTTTTAGGAATAACCATTGGGAATACTACTTAGATTATAATAAAAAAATGCTATCCACTATTTATATTATATATATATATATATATATATATATATATATATATATATATAATTTTTTTATTAATATAAATTGTATATATACGCATATATTACTAATATATTGATTAAATTTAATTACAGTTTCCTTACTTACAGTTCTCAAGTGCTTCCCTTTTACTTCGTTGAGACTGTCCCTTCCACCCTGGGGAGGTCATTGAGACTGAGATTCCCCAAGCAGTTGTACTAATAAGAGTTGCGGCTTAAGAAAGTTTTTTAATTTTAAATTCATGAAAAAAATAAAACGTATTTTCATCAAATCTTTGATAATCGTTGGTGAAATTAAATTCTGAAAATAAAAGTATATATTTGAACTAATGCAAGATAAACATATTAATCTTATTTTAGATACATTGAATTTTATAACTATTGTTCCTTAGATATCGTGTCTTGATAAAACGAGCCAAACAGAAATGGTCTGTCACGCAGTGCTTCATAAACTAAACAGTTCCCTACATACTGGAAACACTAACAATCAGACACTATCTTTTTTCCATTTTCCTTTAATCAAAAGCCTATGTAAACAAGATTTAAAATTTAAGCTGGAAATGAGTTGTTTAGTTATATAGAAACTCAAAGTGAAAATCTTATCTTGGCATGATAGTGGTTTTACTGAACGCTGACGACGCAAACATGCTACTAACTCTGCTGATATTCAATTAATAAATGCACATAACAACATTTGTAGCAAATCATCAATATTCGTTATGTACATTTTTTTTAACCCGTCTAATAATGACTGAGATATTTGGATTGTTCAATTTAGCCTTTCGTAAGGAAACTCACTTCTATAGGTACGAGTTCGGCCACTAATGCTTGGTAAGGATCAAGGAAAAATTGCGCACGTACGCGTGCGGATATCTCGGACACAGACACACACACACGCGCGTATATATATTTGAACTGATTCCGTATGCACTCACTTTAATTTATCGTCACAAACCTTTTAAAGCGTTATCGACAGAACTTAGAGGGATGTCAGCAGGTCGGCGCTAGATAGCTGTCAGTGAACCTGATGTGCAATAATATCAAATATTCACTGCTGGCTATCCATGAGGTGCAAGTGGAAGGACCGAACAATGTTTCTATATCCTTATCCAGTGTTTAGCTTCTTAAGTGAGATGCAAAATAGTGGATTGTAGAAAAGATTACGACTAAATATGGTATACCAAAGGGCTTAATTGCATTCTCAATACAATGAAGTCATGTGCTTCCGCCGTCATAAAAAGTCCCTCACGCAGGTGCTGCGTAGACTAAGCAGATTTCCCACGCTCTGGAATATATATGGTGAAGGTCTCGTCATCTATTCTCTATTTCTCCAATAATAAGAAGCCAATGTAAACAGAAGTAAACTTCTTTGGCCTTAGATGTTAAGTGATTGAGGTATTTGATGTGAAAATAGGATAAGTAGAATTGGGGCTTTAGAAAAGGCTGAAACCAAAAAGAAAAACACAATATTAAAGTCAGAAAAAATATGTATAAAACAATTGTTGTAGAAAATTTTCAATTGTTCCCCTCCTCAAGACCCATTACTTTAATATAGCTTTTAATCTACCGAGAAAAGGTTAAATATCGACTGTGTTGGTGATTTTGATGCCCTGAATAGGATCAACCAGCATTATGTTTCGTAAATCTCGTCATGATTACAGCCTCAATAGCCCATGGGGGAAATCTGCTACAACACTGAAACATTGGTTCAACAGGTTTTAATGACTGCTGAACCCAGGCCACAATCAACAGATTTTCAACGGGGTAAATAATATTTAATGTTTCCTGGAATTTACCCCAATAAATATCATTGCTTACAAATCCACGGGCCATCTGTCATTCAATGTAATTGATATAATTCTAGAAGAATAGAAAGCGTTTCTCCCTTATCGGTATATCCTAATTCTTTCCTTGCTATAGAGTTTAAGAAGATTTAACGACAATTATATTCAGATAATGAGGGATCTATGTAATTCCACAATAGCAAAATAGTCAGTGGACCATTCTATTTTTTCACAGTCAATCACAAATTTATATTCTAATTAGGGTAGGATAAAATTACATGAATGCTAATTCTATACGGTACTTCATTCCCTGAGATTTACTTTCTCCGTGATTTGTTGAGAATGAGAATTGCGTTTCACCCTTGTGGATATAATATTTTATATTTTCTAAATCAGTTGGTACCTCTCTATTTATTTACGTAGAGGAATTTCAACATTTAGGGAACACTTCACCTTCCTATGATGTGTTTTTTTTCAGAGAATAGGTTACCATATACAGCAAGCTAGAAGATAGGTACCACACTTCTACATAAGTTTATTATTTAAATTAAATTTAAAATACCAACACCTCAATAAAACTGCAAACTCAGTGAATTTTTAGTAACTGCATTTACCACTTTATATTATTATTATTATTATTATTATTTATTAACGTCCACTTTTTTGCAACTCAGGCTATGGGAAGGTCCGGAGCGCCCCAGTGTCATGAAATCACGATTAGTCTACACCACTTTATATAATTTAATATTAAAAATAAGTTCACTAACAGTAAAGCAATGCCTTGAAGTGCACCAAAAATGGAATAAGAAAAAGAAAAGGAGTAACTTTTGTTGTTGTTATGTATTGTCTGTTTGTTCAAATTAGTTTTTTTTTAATAAAGGAACATTTTTTAGGCATGAATTTGAAGCAAAAATAATTAGAAAAAAATTAGGTGGTGTTCTTGAGCTACAATAGAGTTTGTTTGGAGCATAACAATAAGAAAGACAAACTGAACCGTAGAATGGCCGTGGTTTTTAATATAAATTTGCTTCTATCACGAACATGTTAAAGTCTCGTCGGAATAGGATCGTATGGTTGGAAAGCATATCGACTGAAGAAGTTTTCCTTAGAATCTAAAAGTTCTAAGTTGGTTCAGAGGATAGTTTTAAAAGTTTCAAAATTAAGGTGTTTTAAATAAATTTTTATTTTTATTTTTATTAAAACGATTTGTAAAACGTAAATTGCAAATAAAAATAAACGAATATCAAATAAAATTAAATGCCCTTCAAAATGACATAGCCAGAAAACATCCAGCAGCAATAATATATCAGCTGAAGCTGAATTTATGTAATAAAACATAGATACATTCGAAAATCACAAAAATAGATTGTGATCAACTCTACGAACAACCCCCGTTAATCGAGGAGGATCGATCGACATTTGAAGAAACGTTTCAAAACCCGAGTCAAGAGTACAAACTCAATAGATGAATTCCCTTAAGGGAAAACTGAGACAAAAAAATTTCAATTTAATTTTTAAAACGGACATTAAGAGAATACTTTAAGTCAACACCTTTTTCCAGGAGGTATTTTAATTTTTGCCTAATAACTTGTTCCTTTCCATTGTTTCAGAAATGTTTTACAGTGCAGCTCTAGTTATATCACTTACACTATTCCTTCCTGTCATGAATGCAAGCCCAAAAGAAACGGTGAGTGTTCCATCCTATTAGAAATAATACTGGAACTTATACTAAATACCAAAATTCAAATTTCAAGTATATAATTAACTGACAGAATACCATTTATGAGCATTTGATCAAACTGTACCACATTGATATTATAGTTTTAGTTCAATATTCAAATTTCCAAGTCATCTTGAGAATAGGAATGCTATTGAAGTTAAGTCCTGAAACTGAGGTGAGCCTTTTTAATTAAGACTCTGGTCTTAATTCAATTGATAAATAAGAGTAGTGGTTTCAATTCCCGTGAGGACCAAGACATTACCCAGTGATATACTTCCTTTATTCCACCCTGTCTAGAAAAAAGTCCGTCACGCAGGGGCTGCGTAAACTAAGCAGATTTCCCTCGTGAAGTTGTGTAATAGATAAATCTACATACTGGTAACAACACCACCGTGAATAAATACAAACGGAAATAAGAAATGGTCCATCCAATTTCAATAACCTGCCGACAGGAAGCGTTAGGTTAGAATTGTAAACAAACGGGTCTGACCTCCTCACACCGGAAAGAAAAACTATTACTGAAATATATCAGAATATAACATATTAATTTTATTGAGAACTATTTACTATATCTAGTACTGTAATTAATAATGAGTCAGAATAATTGTTATCCCTATCAATCAAATTTTAGTAGTCGAAAACCTTAAGACGGGGGGGGGGGGTCACCAGGACATATTTGCATGTATCTCGTATAATAAAGGTCTCTTGAATACAATTTTTGGTATTTATACTTGGAATAATGTGATTTATTATGTAGCAGAGTGTTGTTTATGTAACATGAGTAGAAGTGGCGGTTTGCTGGTGTCTGAAAACTGAAAATGCCAATATCTCGGTTAATATTCAAGATAGTGAATTAATGTATATAACAATATTTATAGTAAATTTAATTTACAATAAGATTTGTTCTATACAAGTTTTCGATCCGACCTATAGTAATGGAGATATTTCGAATTTTCGAAAATCCTCCCCTCTAAACCCCCCCTTCCCCAGGACCGATTTCAGCCGTTAACGAACTTGATCTTTCTTTTTACATAAAACGACTAAAAATTTCGAAAATCGCGTCGTGAGTACAACCTCAATAGCTGATTTCCCTTAAGGGAAATCTGCTAAAAGTTCGTCTCGCAGGGGCTGGGTGAAGTAAGCAGATTTCCCTCGTGTTGGAATAACACACAGGTGATCTCATCTCACTATACTCCCGTAGAAAGAATCCTATGTAAATAGGAATTAATAGTTAAGCTGGACATTCAGTTCAGTGACTCATTTTTTATTAAACATTTAACAAGATTGAATGGTGACAGATGACACACACACTACTACCCACTACCTGACCAATTCAATCCCATACTTTCAATTTATTTGATTTATATCATTCCCCCTTATCTTACACGGAAATGTATTTTTTTACCCTCCAAAAAAATCTTTTCACATGCAAAAAAACATTTAGTCCATTGATTTAATTTCTACGAAGATGAGGATACTAGGGGCGAGAATTGTAAAAATAATATACAGTATTCAATATCATTAACAATCAGTCTCCAACACATCCATTTTGTTTAGTGGAGCCCCTATTTATAGTGGGTTTCGCCTATTGCCTTAATATTCTTGGACAATATGAAATTGTGGGTTCGATTCACAAACAAAAGGGCATTTATGTAGCCCTAACCCTCTAAATGAAATCCCTAGTCCACCCTGCCTATAAAAGCGTTACGGGAAGTGTGTAAGGAACTGTAGATAATACTTCCTGATTAGCCTTCTTTACATAAAGTCAACGCTAATTTTATGCTAGTATTTTGTTTTTAGAAAGCATATAATTTAATTAACAATTGAATAATTTTTAGAAATTGGAGAATAATGGATTAATATGTATTTTACAGGTTAGAGATCCGAGACCTTCAATGGATTTAAAAATTATGCCAAAAATACTTAAGTTCACTGCTCATGATGATTTTTTATACGAAGTAGAAGAAATTCTTGAGGGAATCATGATGGATGGATTACGCTTTGCTTCTCGTCACTTGAAAGGAAGCAAAATAGATTTTCTTTATGATATTAATATAAGCCAATACACTTGTCTGCAGTTACTCTATGGACTAGCAACTGGAAATGATCTGTACACTAAATTTATCTCCCCATTAGCATACACAATTAATCCTCAAGATGTCTCTGATTTGAGTTCGTGGCTTAAAGAATCTTTTAATTTGAGCAAAGAGAGTTTGTATGCTTCATTAAAAAACTACATCAAATGGCAAATTGACCATAATAAAAATGATGTTCCACATTTAACTGATCTTATGATTATTCTTGCAGAGGATTATTCGTTACAAGAAATAGTATCATCACAAAATGATGAAAAGACAATGGAATGGCTTTTAAAATCTGGATTTGAAATTATTCATTTTGACTCAAATTTTATTGTGAATTCTTGGGCAAAAGGAAACACAGGGATTATCAATGTAATTCTTCAAAATGGAGGCTTGGATAGCTTACCCGTCGCTAATGCCACTTTGAGTTTGTCAAAAGATGAAAATTTCTTAAAGTTCCTTATCAAGAATGAAAACCTTGGAGCTATTTCGTATTTGTTGACAAGTCGTGCTGTGGATCTTCAATGGTTCATCACTTCGGTTATTAAACTTAACAAACCAACACTGTTCAATACCTTTTTTCCTAACATTATTAAAATTAACTCTAAACCAAGCTTGAGTGACACTCTAATAGAGGAAATTACATCACAGAAAACAATAGAGACTTTACAACAACTGATCAATATTGGATTTCCAATTAACACTGTTAATAAAGATGGAGTAACACTTTTATACAAATGTATAGAACACAAAAATTCAGAGATGGTTGCAGTGCTGCTCAAAGCTGGAGCAAATGCCAATGTCGCTTCAAACTGTAATAAAACGTTACTTCATTTTGCTGCAGAGAATGGCAGTGTTTACATTGCAAGTGAATTGTTGAAGCTTGGCGCAGACCTCTATGCAAGAGATTGCCTGGGTAAAATGGCAATTCATGCAGCTATACACAACAATAACAAAGAAATGATCCTCATGATGGTTGAAAATCAATTTGATGTTAATATCAGAGCTGAAGATGGTGGTACATTACTTCACTATGCTGTAACAAATGGAACTTTATATTCTGTCGAAACATTATTGGAACTTGGAGCAATAGTTGATCCCATTGATTCAGATGGTTCAACCCCTTTGTATGCAGCTCTTAAGCTGAATAAGACCGATTTTTTCCAAACACTAGTGAAGTATGGCGCAAATATAAATATTATATTACCAGGAGGTGATACTTACACACATAGGGCATCAGAAAAAGGAAGCATAAGGGAAATAATTCTTCTGACACAGTTAGGTGTACCAATTGACGCTTTGAATAATAAAAATGAAACAGCTCTCACAAAAGCAGTTGGAACGAACAACCCTGCAATGGTAAACCTTCTTCTAGCAAAAGGAGCAAATATTTCGAGGAAATTAAATGGTGGCCAGTCATACCTTCATGTAGCTCTTATGCATAAAAATATTGACACTTTGCGTACTCTGTTAGAGCATGGTCTATTAGCAGACGCCAAGGATGATAATGGAGTAACACCATTACAGATAGCAGTAAGAAATAATAATTTAATGGCCATGGAACTTCTACAATCATTTGGAGCAAATATTCATCAAAAATTGGGCAGTGACATGCATAGCCTCCTACATGAAGCAGCAAAATTTGACAGCATTAGAGCAGTTGGGTGGTTAATAGATCAGGGCTTATATGTAGATGAAAAAAACAAGTTGAGTTGGACAGCTTTACATTTTGCAGCAAGAGATGGTCATGGAACCTTTAGCCATGAGCTAATCTTAAGAGGTGCGAATTTGGATTCAAAAACTGGCAATGGTAGCACTCCTTTAATCATTGCTTCATTCAAGGGCCATCATTCTGTTGTACATGAGTTGCTATTAAGTGGTGCTGATCCTAATGTTAAAAACAAGTATGGATGGACTGCTCTCCACAAAGCTGCAAGGTTCAACCATGTTGTCATTATTCAAGAGCTTATATCAAGAGGCGTAGACATTAATTCTACAACAAATGTAAGCTCTACAGCACTACATTTGGCTGCCCAATATAGTGATCTCACTCTAGTCCAAATACTAATGGATCAAGGAATATACGTTAACGCAAGAAATAATGAAAATTGGACGTCACTACATTTTGCAGCACGTTATCGAGATGTGACTATTGTTGAAGCCCTCATAAATAGAAATGCTGAAATTAATGCTAGAAATAACGAGGGTTGGACACCTTTGCACCTAGCTGCGCAATATAATGAACCAGCTGTTGTACAAGAAATACTAGATGCTGGTGCAAACATCAATGCTCAAAATAACAACGGTTGGACAGCATTACACCTCGCTATTAGGTATAGGGAGCACTCTATTATAGAACTAATATTAAATTATGGCATAGACGTCAATATAAAGAATAGTGATAATGAAACTGCATTACACTTAGCAGCGCGATACAGAGATATGAATACTGTTCAGGAGTTACTTGAAGAAGGTGCCAATGTTAATGCTAAGAACATTGACGATTGGACTCCTTTACATTTTGCAGCTAGACACAGCGAAATTACTGTAGTCCGAGAGCTCCTAGATCATGGAGCAAATGTCAATTCCACATCTTCCCTTGGCTGGACACCTTTACATTTAGCTGCACAGTATGGTGATGCTGCTATAATCAGTGAGCTTCTTGAAAGAGGCGCAGATGTAAACAGTAAAACTAGTTCACTCCAAACTCCGCTTCAGCTTGCACAGTATAACGATTATGATGAGGTGAGTGAACTAATTAAATTAAGAGGTGGGGCAATGTATGATTCAGATGAATACCCAACATCACCATCATATGATTGAAAAAAAATACTATCCCCAGAAAAATAAATAATCTAAATACAATACAAAAATAGAAAATACAGAATACTGACCAGTAATTAGGACATGAAAAAACGTTCTCCCATCAATGATTGTTGTAAGTGGCATATTTGTCAGTATTGCGAAACATATTACGTTTAATTATATAGAATAAAATTAAACCTTTAACCAGTGGCGGCTCGTGTATAGGCACTGTGGAACTGCAGCACCCCCAATTAAACTTGGTATTATCTATAACATTTAATATAATGAGGCTTTTTTCTTTAATTATTTCTTTATACTTGTATAACATATAATCCTTAAGCTTAATGCAGTAACCATCCCCCTATTTATGAAAAAAGATACAAAAATCTTTGTATGGAACTGTGAGCCTCACAGTTCCAGCGGCGAGGTGTTTTGACTGTTGTGCGCATGCTCACACAGGAAGCTCTACGCGAGGCTGTAAGGGGCAGAGAGCACTGTCCTTCCCGCAGTGCCGGCCCTGCCGTGCTGGATTTTCAGGAGCAGCACCCCCACTAATTTTAGCTACGAGCCGCCACTGCCTTTAACCAAGCTAAAAGTAAAAGAAGAGAGTGAACAAACACTGACACTGTCAAGAAACGTTTAGTGAAGAAGAGCTTTCTGTATCCAGAGGCGGACTATGTTAAGCAAATAGTTGTAGAGGTCAGCTGAAATGTTAGGCATTGAAAAATACTTTTGTAAGATATTTATTCCTCCTTACATTACTGTTTGTATATATGTATATATGTCCGTATGATGTGTCATATGTAATTAGTAATTAATATGTAACTAGGTTTAAAATGGTTTTGTGTCATAATCATAAGAATGAATCAAATTACGTTATTAAATTTCTTATTTGATTACTTTTTAAATGAGTCTTAATTATTTACGGGCTTCTCTATATTTTCACAATAGAATAAGCATTTGAGATGGAACGAAACGTAATCTCCCATTTAATTTAAAAAATATCTCAAAGAAAGAATATTAACATTACTGTAAGTGGTGAGGGGGATATATCAGGTTTAACAAATAGGGATGTACCAAGCCAAGATACATATAACAGATTGTACACAATTTAAGGAACATACGAAATAGGGTTCAGAATTAAATTCAGCATTATTAACATTTTCGAGATTAAAACAAGCAGATCAAATTACTCCAATGATGTTAGAGGTTATAAGATGGTCATGGTGAACTGTATGAAAATGAAGCTAGAAAAGTCCGTCAAGCAGGGGCTGCGTTAAATAAGCAGATTTCCCACGTGCGTCAAGTATTTGAATTTATCTCAAAAAATAAAAGTTCGATGAGAACAATATTTATTATTTACAATTCATATAAGTGCTTCAAAATATAACAGCTTATTGTTAATATGACATGAGTAGGAGTGGGGGTTTATTGATTGAGGAAAACTAAAATATGGAAATATCTCAGTTAATATACAGTATAGAGAAAAAATACACATAACAACTGTTGTCATACCTGTCGGTGAAGACCGTCGTCACTGGCTGACGATCGAGTACATCTGGCATTGTGCTTTAGATGCGATGTCACCATCTTCAAGCCCGTCAAAGTACAACTTTCTGAGGGAGAAAGGGTTCTACCCCTTAATTTGAATTACATAACATTTATAGACTATTACATTTGCAATAAGATTGATTCTATAGAATTTTTCGATCAGACGCATAATAATGGAGATATTTCGAATTATCAAACCCGCCCCCCTTCACCAAGTCCGATTTCACCCGTCAACGAACTAGAGTTTCTTTTTACATCTCCATTATTATGCGTCCGATCGAAAGATTGTATGGGATCAATCTTACTGGAAATGAAAAGTTCTATAAATATTGTTATGTACGTTTTTTTTTTCTTTTTCACTTCCCTGAATATTAAAGGAAATATTTGCATTTTTTAGTTTCTAGCCTTAGTAAACCCCCACCCCTACTCATGTCATTTTAGCAATAAGTTGTTATATTAAGAAGCACTTTATTCTAGACCAAATATTGTTCTCATTGAACTTTTACATTTTGAGATAAATCCAAATACATGAAGCACTAGGAAATCTCCTTAGTTAATTAAGCCCCTGTGTGACGAACGTTTTGCTACTATGGCTACCGATCTACAAATCTGTTATCTACAGAGGCAGAGTTCTGATGACCAAAAGTGCATTAATTTAATAAATAATTAACAAAAATTACAGACGTACTAAAAGGTTATGTTTTTATTTTTATTTTATGCTCAACATTTTCTAGACTACCTATCTTTATATTACAAGGTGCGGCTTTCCCCCCAGTTTAAATTCCTTAAACTCAAACAAGTAATTAAAATAAAATATTTAAGAGAAGACCTGAAGCAAAAATCTTCAGATGAATAAAAGCTTTCTATCCAAAAGGAAAACATTCACTAAATGGGTAAAATCCAAAACGTGGAAGTGTGAAAAGAAAATATTTCCCTGTCCAGACCGGTCTATGGTTGTAAAACCAAACATTAATTTAATTCCAGCATATTTTGTCCCAGTTATGAACTCAGGATCAGCCTGCTACAAGCACTGCAGTGAAATTGTAACACTCCCGCATGCCCTAAGCTCCTGAGACTGGTGAGAAGTGTTGAGTAACACATGGCAACATAAGATAAAACAGGATGTGTTGTAAAATCTGGGAAGTCTATAGGTTCTTCATTAGCATTCAGCAGATGACAGCTCAAAAACAATGTAGTCATAAGACATCATCACACACATTAATCTTATAGTACGGTTTAAAAATGGAATAGTTCAAAGACGATCATGTTGATGAATAGAAAAATGAGATATGTGAATTTACTTAAAAAAATACAAGACTGGGCCATGCTTCATTCAGAGCATTGGTCATCATTTACAACTACACAGCAAGAAAGGTTAGTGCTAGCTTTAGAAGAACCCAAAAAAGTAACAATGGATATATCAAAAGCAATCATCTGGATTGTAAACCAATACTTCATTCACAAATATAATACAATAATTTCCCCCTAGAATTACCTTTTACATGGATAAGTAGGCATCTTGAAAGGAAATTTCCTAAATGGGAGGCGGCTAAAAAGGAGTAAATCACTGGAGTATTCATAACTAAAATGGTAAAGGTTTTTCATTGTTTTTTATTTCTTTTTTACAATTCAAGCAACAAATAAGAATCATAGTTTATTTATGATAAACAACAAATATCTGGAGATAACACAACATATCACAATTTATTTTTTAAATTAAAAGGAAAATAGTGAATGTCACAATTATAAAGAAATAACTTAAAAATATATATTTAATACCAACAACTATACAAAAATATAATTTGCATTGTTCAACAAAGCAAGTTTGAACAAAGGATTTAACAAACAAATACAGAAAATATTGAGCTAAAATTTCACTAAATCCACAACATAGATAAAATCATGGAAAAATCCATTTCATATAAAGATGGGAGAAATTAATTGCTATATATACATTTATTTTGGTTAAGAAGCAAAGGCATACTCTATGACTGGCATTTCTTAAATAGTTTTACTCAACATCAATTACATCTTAGTCAAGAAACACCATTTTCATAAGAATGCTATGGTAAGCAATCATCAAGCTTTACATTCAAGCTATTGCCCGAAAAAGCGGGAGTAGTGGTAAAACAAAGGGAAATCTATTCTGTTCTGCTTGCTATCAGGCATGTTTTGCTTTCTTCTGTATGAGTATATCTAATAAAATGTCATTAAAAATATCTTAAATATTCAATCATTAGACTGAAGAAAACCTGGAATAACGCTTATTGAACATAATAACATGAGAAATTAATTCACAGAACAAGAGAACAAAGCTATTTATTAAACATAGTATTTCTCTTGTAATATGCAATAAAATTAGTCAAGAAAAATGAATGCTGTTTGAAAAACTTGAGCACATTACAGAAGTAAAAAATGAATTAATTTCTGTAAAATGATTAAAACAAATAATTTTTTTTAAAGTATGTTGAGTAAAACAATGGACAATGAATAATGTAAATGTAATATATTTATAAATGTGTACTTCTTAAAAAGAGGTGTAATAGTATATTTATCAGAATATAATAATATAGTCAACATACCAATATTCTCTTTAGAGTTTCTTTTACTGCACAAATGGATATATGAAATTTAAGCTCAATAAACAGAATAAATACTCAAATGAAAAAAGATTTTATTCTTAATCATGTTAAAGAAGCATCATTCTCCAATCTGCTATAATATTAAATGTACTAAGGCACTTAAGGGTCCTAGAAAAAAAAGGACTAAGGGTGTGCTTAAAATTAAAATTTTAAACCTTAATATTAGAATATATAATTATTATTGTGAACAATTATATTACTGTTCTCCCTTCATTCAATACCTTAAAATAGTTGTGTAACTAGAAAATCAATATGCACCATAAATAATCCTTGAAAAAAAAAAATGACTTCAGAATTACTTTTTTATAAAGAAAACCAAATTGATATTTTATAACTACAGCTAAATGATAAAGAGTGTTAATAGTTTTAATTATGGTTTCAACATACATTATTGTCATGATTATATATTCTGAAAGGAAGGTGTCTCCTTCCGACTTCCTCACCCTAAAGAGTAATCTATATATTATCTAATTACTAGGCCTAATAAAACAAGGCATGCTCAGTTACTGGATATTTCCACTGTAAGATTCATAAGAAAATTCTAGAGCAAAAACTAAATCTTAATTATCAGTAGCAAATATTACTCTCAATACTCATTTATTAATTCAATAGATGAGTTAATTTCAGGCATAATGAAAGAAGTAAATTAATGGCTGAATGAAAAACGATTATTCATGAATCGACTTTGATTGTATAGATGAAAAAATGTTAACTAAATGTCTTAACTAACCAAAAAAAAAGAAAAATATGTTATTTTATTTCATTAACCCATCAAATTTAAAACCTACAATTTATTTTAAATATAAATACAGAAAACTCCAGTTTTCTGAATTCCTACAGGGTTCACTTAACAATGTGAACAGTAAGCTACACATTTACGCCTCTTTGCCAAGCCATGAATTACCCTGCTTAAGGTGCAAGTCTCAAGATGTCCCATTTGACATCATTCTTTTTATATATAATCCTGTCATGAAGACGGTCAGACTGCCCTTGCCAAAACTCAACATATTCATGGTGTAAAACAAATCCGCCCCAAAATGGAGGTCTTTCAACTTCTCCTCTGGAAATAATAAACACAGTTAACAAAAATAAAAAAAAGTAACAATAATATAAAAAAATTGAATTGCTGAATAAATAAGGGAAAATGCCATGCATGTTTTTACATATACCAAAATACTCATGTAGTATGGGCACATAAAAAGAAGCTTTCAAATATAAGCAACATACAGATAACAATAATCTAAAGAAGACATAAGTAAAAGTCCGTCATGTAGGGGCTGCTTGCTACTGAACTTACACGTATCAATAAGTTTTAATTATCAGCCATGTATATCAAAGTAAATCCTTCATATTTTTAGCTTCTCAAAAAATAAGTAGTTAATAATTTAACTATTTATTTCAGAAATTAAAAACACTAACAAGAATTCACAAATAAAACAGGCCTCCCTTCCACAAACAGTATAGTTAAAAGTGACAGCTCTTTCAGGACAAGGGTAATAAGCACTTTAATTGTGCAGTATATATAGTGTTAATCTTAATAGCAAATTCTGTATGTAAATTATTTGTATGATGGACTGCTAGCTCTGAAATTGTTCTATTGCTTTTAAATATACTGTTTGTAGAAGGAAAGCCTGTTTTGTTCCTTCTCGATACCTTCCTTCCACCGCACAGTACTTTTCTTCGAAGTAGATAAAAAAGGTTCATACTATTAATTATATAATATCTGATACAATGACTCCAAAAATGCAAAAATTATTACCTTGAAATAACATCATTTGCTGCTTTTATCAAATAATCTCTGCTGGGGACTAGCTTGCTTTGTTCACTAATTATAGCACTTACTCTGCTAGAAATTGGCCTTTTGTTAAAATATTCCACTGATTCACTATCAGCTACTTTTTCAACTTTACCTTCAATTCGAACCTGAATTTGTAAAACAAATATATAACCATAAATTAAAAAAAGTATATCTACCTATATTGAGTTTAATAATGTTTGATTAATAAGAAAAATTCAAAATTCACCTGTCTATTAAAAGGAGGCCAATAAAACATAAGTGAAGCTTGAGGATTTTCTGCCTGTAACGATAAATTTATTGAAAACAAAGTACAATTCCTAAATAAGCTTTGAAATACATATTTGAACTTACAACTAAACAAGATGCCTATGAAAGGACTACTACCACAATTTACAATTGTAAAGTTTTTGACATGATCTTTAAACTTTTAAAGAAGATAAAAAAGTATCTGATGGGAAATCATCTTCCATTTGGATCATTAGAAGAAAAAAATGTTTATAATTTAAAATACTACTACTATATCTACCAACCCTGCATTCCCCTTCAATAAATACCAATACTCTGTGGAAAATGTTTTGGAAATGAAATGTTTAAACAGATCATTTTGTTGATCTCTCATTAGTACGCAAACATTAAACTAGCTAAATTGTAAAATATGTAGACTCAGACCAAAAGACACATTTTCGATTGACACAAACTCAAGAAAATGCCTGCATCACAGGTGCTGCATATACTAAGCAGATTTTAATCCTACAATGCTGTACTAATGGCATCATTCCACATTAAATTCTCTATTTTTCCATTAATAGAAATGATATGAAAACAGGATTTGAAATTTAAGCTGGGTATGAGATGTTTATTGATATAATTGCTTTAAATTAGAATCACATGAGTAGAAGTAGGGGTTAGAAGAAGTCTGAAATAATTCTGAGTTACAGGAAAAATGCATAGAACTACAATTTTAGAATACTAAAATTTCAAGAAGATTGAATATGTAACATTTTTCAATGCTCTTCTAATGAAATGAAAACAAGATATATTTAAGTTTGAAATAAGGCATTTTGTGATATAATCGCATTTTGTTAATGTGAGTTGATGAGTAAAATGGGGGTTTACTAAATGTTCAAAATTTGAATATTAATAGTTAATATTCAAGTTAGAGAAAAAAACAACAATTCGTCAGAAGTTAAGTTTGCAACAAGTTTGTAATATTACAGATTTCATCTGAAACCTAATAGCAGTCCATAAAGCTAAACACACATTTCAAACAACTTCACTGAGCACTGGGCCCATCTAACATTCTGGGAAGTGAAGAAATAGAACAACTCATATATGTCCAAGGTCTGAAAGTAGTCTAGATTAGAAAAGGCCTGTTAGGCAAGTGCTGCGTAAGCTAAGCCAATTTCCCATGCAATGGAATATGATAGAAATAATTTCATATCACCATTGAAGACATCAAAATGGTTATCCTGAGCAAATGGTTTCAAATCTTCAAAGAGGATAAATAATCTAGTTCAAGGTGCATGTGAAAATAATCGATCTATAGAAGCTGAATCTCAGTTTCAAAAACCTCCCCAGTGTGGAAGGGGCTGTCTAATTTAAGGTATCTCGTATAACTAGATGTCTTATATTCAGCTTAAATTTCAAGGGAGAAATAGAGAATAGAATGTGAAATTATTTCTCCAATGTGGTATTCTAGAAAGCGGGAAATCTGTATAGTTTATGCAGCAACTGCATGACAGACTTTTTATTAACAGAAATTTTCACATTTTCTTAAATGTGCAGACAATTTGCATACATAATATGCATATGAAACTACAATATTTCTGATTTACAAAACACACTGTTTGTAACAACATATAAATCTGATGAGTAATGAATTTCTTAAAATGAGGAAATACTAAAGATGAATAGAGTTAATAAGTATTAAGTCTACAAATTATTTTTTCACAGCAGTCAACCTTAATACTGAAGAAACTAGAAAATATTTTTGAAGGTCATGTTCAAAATTGTTCATAACAAGGTCTACAGTAAAAACAAAATACCCTAAACAGAGTAACCCACCCTATCCTAACTCTTGCGACATCTGCATTCCCCTTAGAAGGTATTATAATGTTGCCGAAATGTCTGAGAAGATTAGGGGGGGGGGGTGGATAGTTTAAAATTTTTAAAAGTAAATTTATATAAATAATTTCAAGAGCTATTTATAATTAAGCAAAACTATTTAAAATACTAGCCAAATCACATCCTTTTCTGCTTTCATAGTTAGTAAAAAATTTGAATCCTTCAGGTCCATAACCTTTGAGAAGGACCATTCTTGCAGATGGAATCCCATTCCTGAAAAATAAATAATGAATATTAGAGAAACTGTTTTATGATATATGGTTTATCATAGATTGTGAGGAGCAATTATATATTACTAACAAAATCTAATTAATTATATAAATGACTAACAGATAGTATCAGAACTATATGTTAAGCATTTAAATGTTTAAAAATTGATAGCCAAGTCAATAATACCTAGATACAAGCCTCTTTGTGGATCTTACAGTGCGAGTCTTTGAAGCCCCCTTTCTTGATTCGCCAGCCTCCATCACGTTTTCTCTCTTACTCTTAACAGTGCACAGCCGTATGGGCATAGTAGGTTTTATCCTGCCTCTCATGTTAATGTAATGCACTATTTTATATACAGATATTTCAATATTCATCATCAACACGCCCAATCCTGGCCTAGCTACTTGGCAGCATCTATAATTCAGAGTGAGTACCTAGCCTACCTATGTCTCCTGTTATCAATCACCTTCCTCCTAAGTCCCTGTGAACTCACTCTTTTCTCCATCTAACTCTGTATCTGTCAGCAATTTATTCATTTTTCTCTTTCATATCTTTTCATCCATTTCGTTAATTTTATCATTGATAAAATGGGTAAAGTATAATTTAACAAACTTTCAAGACCTTATACTTAAATAAATGTATGTAAAATTACCTTTGAATGAGAAAGTATGCCAAAACTTCAGGCATAAGTTATAATTTTTATTCCCTTTATTAATGAAGATTGCTTAATTACCATACTTGGTTCAAGTCTGACAGGGGGACCTAAAACACGTCATTTTGCTTCCCTCCACAACAGTTTTGATATTGGGTTTTGATATCAAAAAGATCCTTCAGTCTCAATACTATATACTTCCTCAAGACAGAAGAATACTTTTTTTTTTCTCTCTCTTTTTTTCGAAGATGGATTCATTTGTGCTTCACCTGGAGTTATATTCAAATGAACATATCATTTGGACAATTTTCGAGTACATTTTTTAGGCTCCCTTACACATTTATGACAGAGGAGTTAAATATGAGACTCCTGACTCAGTACTGAGACACCTCATAGAGGCAGTTGCATATGTCATAATCAGTTTAAAGTATTTGACCATTGCGGAAAAGATAGGATGGCTTGATAGAACTTAAACTTATTACACTTTGGATAATCTTTGTAATTCCAGCAGTCAGATCATTTAGTGAGAGACCCTGTGTGGCGGACTTTTACTCTATGCTAAGATTTTTATACTACTTCTAACAAATATATAAATTCACACCAATCTCCTAAAATGATTAATTAACTATTTGAAAATGTTTTATTGGGAAAGCTGTACCAAAACCTAGCTCTATACAACCAGTTAGTCTGACAAACAGTATGAAGATAGGAGTGGATAAAGTTGTAAAGATAAAGCAATTAAAGCTATACTTGTAATATTATTGTTATATAACCCAGTCGTTGAATTATTTAATGTTCATGAATACAAGTAATGGTTAAAAGAAAGCATACCTGTTAGCAGTGGCAAGACACATGGCATTAGGTTCGATTATATCAGGACATTTTTTCATTTCTTCAAACCATGCAGTAAATTGGCCAATTGGTTCATCACTTACAAGCTGATCCTCTGTAAAGGCCTCTGTCCGGTCCTTATATTTCACTCTCATATCTAATACAAATTGCAAGATAAAAGCATTATTAGGTTTCCTATTCCGAATCAGAAATAAATTGTATAAAAATAGTACAAAAAAATGAAATCTAACTAATTCTTCACAATGGATCATTTTAAAAATATTCCAATTACTTCTAATTATAACTATATTATAAATATTGTGAAATGAAATGATAGTTTTAGATATTTATATACTGGCAAAATAAAACTAAACTTTGTATAATACAATGTTAAATTATAGACATTAAGAGTAGTTTTATCCAGTTTGAAAAATAATAAATAAATGACTATCACTTCAGCCTGAAACATAGGGCTCAGGTTAGCTCACATGGGAAACATAGAGTGGAGAGTTTGTTCCCGCCTGGGCAATAGGAATTTATTTAGTGACTAAGTCATTAAATAAAGTCCTTAGTCCCACCCTGCCTAGAAAAGGGTGGTGACCTGTAGATAACCCATCCCAATTAGCCATAGTCGCAAATAATGAATGTTAAAAAATAATAATAATAAAAAAATACAGGAGGCTATTATAATTTATTATTATTATTATATATTAACGGCCACTTTTTGCTACTTAAGCTAATTGGGACGGGTTACCTACAGATTACCACTATTTCTAGCCACAGTCAGACTAAGGTGCAGGAACCTAGAAAATTTAAAACGATTATCTTCATTTTATAATTGAAATACAAATCAAGATACACAAAATAAATGTTTACAGGTTCTCAATTGGTTTTAGGGGACTTACAACTTTTTTTTTAGTAACAAAACAGCAAATAATTGTAGTATAAAAAATTACCTCTGATGTCAAAAGTCGACATTTTCCTCCTAATATACCTGCTAACAAAAATTAAAATTCCTATCGAATTGTTCGTGCAAAACAAAGTAATACAACAGCATTAAGATTGCAAAACAATCTTAAAATAACAAGAGTAATATGCCTTCCAACAGTTCTGGGGCTCCTAATGACAACGCATGCTAAAATAGTCGGCATCTCGGTCCATTTACACTACTTATTCACAGATAACAATACAGAGATAAGTAGGTTGTAAATCAGAATCAAATAACCTGTTGATTAGATTAAAAACTTTCTCGTAGAAATTTATAATCACTAAGGAAGGTAGTTAATTAAAACCAAAGAGACTCATCATGTTCATAAATATATATTCCAAAGAAGTTCTCTTAAATGCTTATTTTCTGATCAAGAAAACAAAAGTAATAGAAATTATCCTCGCTGGATGAAACAACCATCAGCACAGATTTTTCCGTAAATGTATGATGTAACAACTCAAAAATTCCTTCAACTTCTCTCGTATGGGAAGTAATTGAGTTATAAAAACAAGATCTGTTTGAATGTAAATATATCTTGATAATATAAAGACTACGTCTTGATGTTACAACATTCTGCTCATTCATTCATTCGTGTGTGTGTGTATGTATGTGTGTGTGTGTGTGTGTATATATATAATTTGAAAGTGAAGCCAAACTGGGTCAAAAATAAAAAATGTTCTCCTTTAAAACATCCTGTTTATTCTCGCCACATCGCGTTTCATGCATTGTTCCTCCTTATCAATGGGTTCCTTTTTCTCTAAAACTACAATTTACATTTTTTTTGTTGATTATTCAAAACATTAAAAGAAATTTTCTACTAATTTATATAGCTGGTGTAAATAAATAACTGCGGTACCTAAAAATAATTTAATTTATATTGTAAAAGTGAGGTGAGAGAAAAATATTGTAGCAACCCCCCACAGTACCAAGTAACATTTAATAGTTATGGATAGTACATAGTCATTTCATTATATCGGAGGAAAAAGATAATATATAGGTACCATAATTCAAGATTTTGATTCCCCAAAACTTCCGCTATCACACGTTGTGCAAATTCAGCATGACTTTGTTTAAATTATGCATTATACAAATTGAATTATCCAAATCTTTTATTTTAGATTTTTAATGGAAATAAATAACGAAGTTCTTCTAACTAAAATGAATAACAAATGAGGAGGGTAGGGGATATTTATAACTTCCTTAACCCAAATCATATTTAGAACTAGCATATAAGTCTAAAAACCACATCATTGTTCATAGCATGTCTATATTTAAAAAACTTAAGTGAGTATTAATAAAATTGTTAATTCCCACTATAGTTTTTAGCGAAAATCTCATTTATACTTCGGTATACTACAAAGGTGTATATAACAAAAGTTACTTTAAATAACAAAATATACAACTTTTGTTATAGGCATCTTTGCCATAACCCAGTAGGAATTGAAGTATCCCAATTTTTTTCCTTTTAGGCGTCACTTATAACCCCTCTCAGGTAAGTCCTAAGAAATGTTGGTACAACTTATATTCATAGGAGAGTTATTAATAATTTGCATTCCGAGTTTTGTTGATTTCAGATCAATCTTTTGTGCCCAATAAAATGTTTGACTTCTGCTATAGTTTTTAGCGCATATCTCGTTTATACTTTGTTATACGAGAAAAGTGAATATAACAAAAGTTACTCTAAATAACAAAATAAACAACTTTCGTCATGGTGCATATATGCCAAAAAACCAATAAGAAACGAAATTTCGCTATTTTTAATTTCAGGCCTCCTTTATAATCCCCACTCCTGTTTGTCTCAGAGAATATTATTTTTTGTAAAATTCCAAATATCTCCGTTACTAAGAGTCGGATCAAAAAATGTTATAGGACAAGTATTGTTAACAGTGGCGGCTCGTAGCTAAAATTAGTGGGGGTGCTCCTCCAGAAAATTTTTAGCCTTAGCATGGCAGGGTTGGCACTGCAGGAACGACAGTACTCTCTCTCCCCCTTCAGCCCCGCGTGGAGCTTCCTATGTGACGACAGTCAAACACCTCGCCGCTGGAACTGTGAAGCACAGTTCCATACAAAAATTTTTGTATCTTTTTTCATAAATTGGGGGATGGTTACTGCATTAAGCTTAAGGATTATATATTATACAAGTATAATGAAAGAATTAAAACAAAATAGGGTCATTATATTTAATGTTATAGATAATATGAAGTGGAAATTGGGGGTCTGCAGTTCCACAGAGTGCCGTATATGCGAGCCGCCACTGATTGTTAAGCTTTTGATGTTCTATACATTTTCTTTTAACTCAATTATTTAGCGAGTTATTAGTCTTTTTGTCCACAAGTGTGTCATTCCAGCACGAGGGAAATCTCCTTAGTTTATGCAGCCCCTGCGTGACGGACTTTTAGGAACTAACAAGAGTGGGATTGTAAGGGAACTATGAAATGAAAAATCGCCATATTTCGTTTCCTATTGGTTTTTCTCCAAATCTGTATTTAACAAATAATGTTTATGTTTTTATTTAGAGTATCTTTTTCGTATAACAATTTATAAAGCAAATAATTTGCTTTGAAATTTTGTTATTGTCACCAATTCCTTCCCATGTACATAAAAATTTATTAAATTTTGTACCTTGATTATCTCACTTCCATTGAACATCTAAAATCTATATTAATTTTTTAAAGCCATTAACAGATTTAATGGAGAGCAAAGTATATTTCCATGCAACCCCCTCTCTCCCAAACATTAATTAATCAGGCATATCAGTTTCTCCTTAAATGTATAATTAATACATAATTCATATAAACATTAAAATTACTTGAAAATACTCTTTTTCTATTGAAGATAATGTAACCACGTGTTGAAATAATTGATTGTAAAGAGAAGGAGTGGAAAGTTGGTTGGCTAAACTAAACTATAGGGAGGGAAGGTAGGAGACTTCTTCTCTGTCTTCCTATTAGCTTTTCATGATGATTAAGATTACTTTAATATTCTGATTGTATGCAAAACTCTTAGATTTTAATGCTGGGAGGATTTGAAGTGAGGAGAAATTATACATCTAGACTATTATGCACATATAGGTTATAATCACTTCTGTCCCAGCCCTCCCAACCTTACATTGGTTTATGTTTACATGTGATTTAATGTTTTTACTTTTAGTAATCTTGTGTAATTCTCAGAAATGTGAATTTGTTTAAGTCTCGTATAAATAATTTAGAAGAATGCAGGCCGAGGAGGTTTACCCAGTTATTTCTGGAATTCATTAACTATTTATATAGTTTATTTATTAACTCCATTAATATATGTTATACTTTATTGAACATACCATGTACCATTATGAATATATAGCTTAATTTCCATACATACAAAAGAATATTTTTAGTAGTGGTTATTACATAATACATACAACAGCTGCAGTGTTGTGCTTTGGGCTGCTTATAGGGAAAGGAACATGGTTCAGAATGGTCCATTATGTTATAAAAAAAAAGCTACATACACAAGAGATGGGTAATAGTGTCGATAGTGAAATCTTATATAGCAAATACTTTTTGCTGCAACTCAGGCTAATTGGGAGAGGATTTATTATTCACATATCCCCAGCAACGCCAGGTACCCTTTTATAAACTTTAAACACTGAGACAGGGAAATGTACAAATATTGAACAAAGTAAAGCCTTCCCAAAAAAAAATATCATTCAGCCTCAAATGATTTTCCGGGCGAAGCCGGGCACCTTATCAAATATATATATATATATATATATATATATATATATATATATATATTTGTGACCTCTGTTTTTACATTGATTTTCTACTCAATTTTTCATTTGTGGAATTGAAACGACATCAACAATGTTTTCATTGGTAGCTATTCCCGAAATAAACTGAATTTGATGAAACTTGATATGAGTATTACCAGTAGTATAACTTAGACTATAGGCTAGGATTCGATGAATATGAGTAGAGATGTAAGGAAGGGCTGTAATGAAAAATTCTGATTGGGTTTTTGGCTAACATACACTTAACAAAAGTTTATTTTGATTTTTAAAGTAACTTGTATTAACAAGATATATACTAGAAACCATAGAAGGGGTCAACAATTTTAGAGGATACAAATGATTGAGCAAAACTCAGTGCCTGAATTCGTACCAACTCTACTAGATTATTAACATTCTTAAGAACAGGAGTGGGGCTTGTAAGGGAGACCAGAAACAAATGAGCCTAATATTTCGTTTCCTATTCATTTTTCACCAAAATGCACATTAAAAAAATTGCTTACTTTTTGTTGTATAACAATGTATTAATTTATTAAACTTGAACCTCAGCCTGATCAATTATCATGACATATGCAAATTTGTCAATTCCATAAATTTGTCCAACACCAGTAATAGGTTGCACGAAGATCAAAGTATATTTTTGCCTCCCGTTCTTCTAAGCAATAATTAATCAGAAATACCAGTGACTCCAATCTTTTTTTTACACTCTCCAGCTATTATAGTCTATAGAATCTTAATATTTGAAGGTTAATTAGTATAAAAATCTGGTATATAATTATTCATACCATCGAAGAATGCGAATTAAATAGTTGGATAGTAATTGTAGGCTGGAGTAAGGAAAATATCCTAAGTTTATGAATGTGAAGGTGAATTTTGCCTAACAACTGAATTGCATAGATTTCCTTACTTTCGAAAGAAATCAGTACCTCCCTTCTTTCCTTCACTTCTTCCACTTTTACCGTGTGCAGAATGCAGGACCCTTTTAGCTCATAATATAAAAATTAGAAGCATATTAAATCATTAATAGTGGGGATGGTTATGTATTTAATAGAAATCATGTTATAGAGTAAAAAGCATTTACTCTTAATAATAATACAACAAAAATGTTTTTTATACATCTAAGGAACAATTTTTCACAATGAATCGGATTTAGATACAAGATACTTCATTAATAATCAAACATACAATACTCGTTCTATACTTTTCACTTCCATAGAATTATGATACTTTAAAAATTAAAAGAAATTACAATACGTAATACATTTTGAGAAATGAACACTTTCTGGGTCGAAAAAAAAAACAACAACAAAAAAACTTATTTTAAGTTGGTTTCTGATTCAAAATTCTTTTCATATTAAATAATTGTATTAAAATGTATTATAATATGAAACATCTAGAACAAATGTCCTTATCTGCATTGTTTTCAATGTGACTTGCGTAGAAATAGGCTGGGAAGTTGGTGCAGAAGCTATAATTGTGTTACCAATTTCTTCATTCCATACAAGTCTTCTAATTTCTGACTTCTTCTTATTTCCATCTATAGTCATTTCTCTAATCCCGTTGACTTTGAATGGAACAAAGAGATCCTGTAAACATTTTTTCAATTTCATTAGTATAATAATTCGTATTTGTTTTTAAGGGGAGTCTTTTATTTTTATAGATAATGTCATAAATACTAACAGATTACAAAGTTGTTCTAGACAGGATTGTATAAAATATTACCATTATAACTTGCTTGTGTTAACCTTATGGGATTATCAGTGAAGCTTGGCAAATAACAGCCGAGTTCCTTCACAGTTTTTATTGTAAGCATTTAGCGCTTTTGAGATTCAATATAAAATTGTATTTGATTGAATTTGTAGCAACTTTCCTAGTTCACAAAATACACTAAGGTAGTATACTGGGCTTTGAAGACACAAGAGTTATTCTTTGGGAGAGGAGATGACATCCCATAGTTTTTTGAGTGTAATCCTACTTTAAGCACTTGAAGAGGAAGGGCAATGATTGACCCCTCCTGCTATTATAGGTAATCATTTTTTATATGATGAAATTTAATATTTTGAGTTATTTAACTTATTAAATCCACTTAGAGCCTCCTTTATGATGGTATGTGGTTCAGCTTTGGGCATCATTTTAAAGAAATTTCCTCCTTTCAGATGATGGTTGACTGAGGCCCATCCTCAACCCTATTCTTGATGTGCTTCCTCTATGATTAGTTTTAGGATGACGAGATCATGACTGGCTCCCCTTTTCTTTTCTTATTTCTCCTTCCCCTATCCTTATATTTTTTTTTGCCAGTCCCCTAAATTACCAGAAGGGGCTCTTAATTGTAACTAAAAGTCCCTAGTCATCTTCTTTCTTTTTATATAATAGAAAGTTGTCACAAAGGAAGTAAAAAGTTTGTAAAAAAAAGGAGTGTCAGATCAGCTTTGTGATATAGTGAATTATCTATAGAAACCATCGGTGTCATGCAGAGCTCAGCAAGCCAATACTTGGGACCCAGTTTTCTTGGATTCACTGGAGCCAAGCGAGAAGGAGAGCTACAGCTGTAGACCCCAACTTTATGCTTTCACTAGGGCCTGTACATGAGATCATGGGAGAACACTGATTAGCCAGTAAAAGTGCAAAGTATTACAGTGGCAACATTTGATGGCTAAGCCCCATCCCTGAATGGGAACTTGCTGCGTTTATAGGAATGGTGCTAAGAGAAGCTAAACAGGAGTGGGACAGACAACAAAACTGGACAGAACAATGAGAGTAATAATAAAGGCCCACTTTAATCAAGCCCCTTACTATTATTTCCTTGCCATATTTTTTTAAAAATTAAATAGTTTTTTAATTGCTAAAGAAGATAGTGATATATGGGCTACTTCAGTTTTTTATCACAGAATACATTTATATTGTATACTATAATATTGTACCAACACCTTAAGATATTAGAGAAAAGTAGTGCTCATTAGTATTAACAATATCATCTTGGATTGCACATCAGCTAATAAATAAAGTGTGTTCTTGAACTTAAATTTCTCCCAAAACCATACTTAATTTGTAATTAATAGTTAAATAATAAAGGTAGGATTACCTCTAAATCAATAGTAACTGCATCTGCTTTGGTAGAAATATGTTCAAGACGCAGAAGAATTTTATCATTTGACCAAGGCTCCAATGTTAAAATCTGAACTGTTGATGGCAAGGCTGTCTTTAATGATGAAAACTGAAAAATAAAAATATTTAAGAAAATTACTAGCATTCCACAAATGCCTGCCAACTCAAAACCATAAAACTACCATAATTTTAAGGGAAAGGGTATTTTTAAATATAAAGTAATAAAATATGTTTACTACATCCAACAGAGTACAAAAATTGTGAATGCTAGAGTGTTAACAGACAAATATAATCAATGGGCATTTGAGGACATTTTTTGAAAAATGCTGCATGAGTATAACCTCATTTGAGGGTGGTAACCTGTAGATAACCCCTCCCAATTAGCCTTAGTTGCAAAAAAGTGGACGTTAATAAATAATTTAAATTTAATTTAACCTCATTTGCTGATTTCCCTTAATGGAAATCTGCTAAAAGAAAAATATATTATCTGAGTAATGCTGTGGCTTGGAAAAGGGAGGTAAAAAACAATGAAACGGTTAAAATACTACATATTTCTAGGTCGATTACCCCACTACTGTAGTGGTCTTTATGGTTTTGAAAGTTAGATTCAATTAGACAAGCACTTAGAACTTGGCGACAACCAAAGAAATGAAATTCCAATGACACAGCTTGGCCTGAAATTGAAATGACTCAAGTACAGACAAAATGAATCACCAGCATCTATTAGGAAAATGCACATCAACTTACCTGATAATTTGCCTGTTTATTCGAATTGTTATTTTTGAAGTTCACTATTGATTAAAAATATTGGTTCAACCAGATCATTTGTATAGTTATTGAGTTACAAAGTGTGTTAATTCTACTCTATCATATTTAGTAAAACACAATAAATTGTGAGAAAAAAAAAAATATAACGATTTCATTGAAAAACTTAAAAGAATATTTATAAAAATACATTACCTCCATTCGTACAGTATCTTTCCAATGTTCAAATGGTAACTGTGTAGGAGAAATAAACACCCAAGGAGCAAGAACAGACCTCTCTTGAACAACTTCTCTTCCTTTTTCTGCATTTCCAGCAAAAAGCCAGATAGATCCTCTGGCAACAAGGCCTTCCCCGAATGCAGTCTCATTTAATGCTTCTCCCACTCCAAATGCATCATCATGAGTCAATCTTCTATGTACCTTAAAATGATAAAAATCTCGTCTTTGAGTGAGAAACGGTTATATGTTTTTCCCATTCAACTTTTAAAATGTAATTTAGGGATGGTTAAGAAAAAAATTTACAACAATAATGCAAATTTGTTAAAATTTAGGTTTAAGAGAGTTAAATCCCTTGTCACAGATAGTATAATTATACCACTAATATAGAGCATTTATACGAATGCTGCTTTACGAGAAACTAATTTAAAATGAATGTACCAACAAATGTATTAATTACAAAGTCTATTTCAGAAAGTTTTTTTTTTTGGTTTGTGTGTGGGTTTGCTTTTTTTTAAACAATGTCAAAGCAAATTACATTTTTATATTTTTAAAAATATATATAAATAAAATTAAAAGTATTATAAAGTAAGCTAACCATTAGTTCAATCTCTCCATCATGTAAACTTGATCCACCTTGTGCTCTATCAGTTACTGCATTCAATCGCAATTTATCATCGCTAATTGAAATGTCTGTAGTTATGGGATAATAGTTTCCAGGTATAGGCTCTGTCAGATTCACATGCCAGTCATCTCTGTGAAACAGTTTCCTCTGGAGATGTTGTCGTCCATTTGAATCAGTCTCAAAGATATTATCTGTTTTCATGTCAGGCTTTCTGAATCGCCATATCACTTCTTTTCCTACGCCACCTCTAACAAAAATGGAGGGAATTAATTTATAGAAGGAGATAAAATCTTTTATTTCATGGTTTTAATGGTAATTCTTTACAAAATCTGAGACCATCTAACAAAAAACTAATACATGACAAAAAAGTAATCAAAGTTTATCTAATTAGGTTAGAAAAGGACAATAGAGAAGAGTTAAGCACACATTATGACCATTGACAAATGCTCACATCACTCAGCCTCAGAACTCTGCTACAATAATAAATTGCCATCTGCCTGATGGCATCTGCTGAACAATTATTATAATTGATAATAAAAAAATCTCATCTCACCACCTATTAACTATTTGTCCCACAGTAAGAACTTAGGTTATTATATTAACTGAGTATATTTTCTACAATAGTTGTAGAAAATGGCAACAAAATACCCCTTAAGGGAAATCTTAGATAAGACATCCACAGGCCAAGATTTCTACAAAATGGATAAAGATATCAAAATTATATAATAAACCAGAACAGGAGGTTTTAAACACTGAAAACACAATCTCTCCAAAAAAAAAAATTCTTAGGTTGGTGTGAACTTTTGAACCCATGTTTATGATGCAGTTAATGAGAGTGCTGAAGAGGTCTAGAAAAGTCCTACAGCCCATATTTCAATTTGTATAATAGTACCTGAGTTATTGAATGTACAAGTTTCGCAATCATGGAGTGCCTGCATCAAGCAGATTGGCATGTTCCGTTCGGCGACTGGTTTATCTGCTAAATCCCAAGATCAACAGTTACTGTTACTTTACTGTATGGGACCAGACGCTGAGGAACTGCTAACCTCTATTGGAATGAATCTCGAAGCTAGGACTTCGTATGATGCTGGTGTTAAGGAGTTTAATGAATATTTTTCTACCAAGATATATTTTATCATAGGACTGATTTCTTAAAAAGAGATCAATTAGCTGATGAAAGAGCAGATGGGTTTATTAACCCTTTAATTGTGCAAAGCCACTATAGTGGCTTTGCACAATGACAGGGGTTAAAGACCTCCAAAAAATGTAAGAGAGATACGAGTGGTCTTACAGTGATTATGGAAGTCGAAAATATTATGAGAATATGATACTGCTTAAGCTTGTTCCAGGGATTCAGGATCAGCAGCTGTCGATGCATCTTCAGATTCAGGAAGGTCAGACCCTTGCTAAAGCTAAAGTTGTTGGAGCTGACATTTTGCAGCACAATAAAAAAATGTATCTTTGTATGCAAGAATACTTTTAAAATTTATTGAATTAGTTTCATTAGATTGAATTGCGTCTATTAAAAACTCTTATTTATCTATTTTTTCCCCCACATGGAATTCCCAAGATTCTTAGGTGTGATAATGATACCCCATTAGTATCAGTTAACATGATGAAATTTTCTGAAGAATTAGGGTTCTGAATTATCGTATCAAGTCCACATTTTCTGCTGTCTAATGGTCAAGCAGAAAGGGCAGTGCACACATGCAAAAATATTTGTAATAAAAATAGTTACTATTATTTAGGACTTTTGGCCCACCAAGCCACTCCATTGGAATGTGGCAATTCACTAACCAAACTCTTGTTTGGAAGGCAAATACGTACAACTCTACATGTCTTGTCTGAACAAATGAATCCAGGTTGGCCTAATCTTGAAAAGTACAAAGAGCCGTTTGTATAACGGAGGGAAAAGAGAAAGCAAAATTTTATTTTGACAAGCGTCCCAGAACAAGAGAACTTTTGATCCTCAAACTTGAGCCAGTGGTCTGGATTTCCAGTAGGAAGTATTCCAGCTAAAAATGGAAGTGGAGTAGCACCTTTAAGTGCTGGATTCTCAGTAAAAAATCCTAATAGAGGAACTGGGAGACAGGAAGGAATACACGAAGACAAGGTGAAAGAACGTGAAGCTGAGGGAAATGGTGGTCAGGAAGAAGTACATAAAGACAAAGCTGATAAAGGCTAAACAGCAAGATACGGTAGAAGAATAAGACCACTGGCAAGATTTAAGTAATCTTCCATTTGGAGTGAAAATTAATGGTGAATGTTTATTAAACATGTGTTTCGAGTCCGTTAATAAAGGTTAGTTAGTTGTTGAGGTAGCACGCAGATTTCTTTATTTTACCAATCTACTTTATAATTTGTATCAAACTACTGTAAATAAATAATTCATTATTATTATACATCATTACAAACTGCTATACATTCTGGAACTTACTCGAGTGGAATAGGTCCAACAAGCCATTGGAATTCAATAAGATCAGAGCCTTTCATAATCCTAATTACTTGACTGGTCCAGTCTTCATTATCATTGTAATTCTTGAAAATTTGGTGGATTTCTGTTATCAGAGGACCTTTAACAATAATAATCACAAAGTATTATTATATAATTATTACATTTATTATTTATTTAATAATAAATAAGTGTGACAAGGAAATAGGGGAAAAAAAACTCCTCCATGCAAGAGCACATATTTAGTGGTTTCTCTTAGGTATCTAGAATTTGAAAAATATATTTTAGATTCAAATCATAGCACATAAACTACTGTCTACGACCCAAAAGCCGGTTTTCAAAGTCTCACCCATAATAATCTCTTAGCTTTCATATTATGTGAAATCTGTCTTAGATATCTCTTCTCTTGTTTTCCTTCTCCTGTGTTTGAAGTCACCATCCCGTTTTGGGACTATTACAGCTCTAATGAAAGTTTTCAACCTTATCTACCTTTAGCACCCATGCACCATGGGGTTTCATAATAGAATTGTAGACCCTTAATTACGAGGCCTGTGAGATTTTCATTGACCTTAGAAACCAAGAATAAAGTGTGGATGTCCTTTTTATTCTCCGGTTGATTTCAGTGAACTGGTCATTGACAGAGTCCAGCCTCATAATCATCCAAAGCTCTTTTGAAGTATAGATTAATTCTGTTAAGCACTATGTATGGCAAGATCTTGTACATTACAGGGAGCAATGTGATTTCTCTGAAGTTTCACCCTCATTTATAGGGCCTTTCTTCAGGATTGGCTTTCCAAGGCTTTTGTTCTGTCTGTAGTAACTGAAAGAACCTATACAATGAATCAGGATACATCATTTAGCTGATGGTACTAGGAATGCTGACATCTCGTACAAAGAAATTTACCTAAAGACGTGAAGGAAAAATTATTTACCTTCAACAATTTTGACAGTGGCTTAATATATATATATTTTTTTTTTTTTTTTTATGAAAAGAAAGAAAAAATATTAAAAAAGATAAAAAGGAAGAAGAATGAAGAATACCTTTAAACAATCTCACTTCTGTTGGTTTATTAGTAATAGGAATTTCAGTACCATTTGGTCTGAATATATACGCTCCAGATGACCTATTCCAAAAAACTTCATTATTGCCAACAGCAGGTAGATAATAGAAAAAGCCTTGATTTGCTCCAAACACTTGGTTTCCCATCTTAACACCCTTTAGTTCACCATTATGATTGAGAGTAACAGATGCCTGAGAAAATAAAATAATTGTTAAGACTTGTCATAATCTATAATAACATTAATGTTTTAATTCTATATAGACACTTCCAATTATTATAGTATAAAAATTATTATATAAATGTTATTCAAAACTCTATAATACAGGTGGGTAAAGTTTGATTAACTCAGTTTTGCAGGAAAATTACATTATTAAAGAAAATTCATTATTTTGAAATCATTTGGTTAGTGTTGATCAAGTATTACTCATTTCTCAGGGATTTCATAGAGAAATGCCAAAATTTCTAATTCAGTTCCAAAGAACTCAAAAAATTTAGGAAAAAATGAATGTCAATATTACATTTTTTTTTTTTTTAAATAAGTTTTTCTTGGCCAATTTGCCAAATTTCTAGTAAACAACAATTTTAAACTTCTTATTCTGGACCCAACATTTTTATATATTCTTCATAGTTTTATGGCAAGGGTCACCAATAAAAACATTTTCTTGCTCAAACTTTATTCATACTTTTTTTTTTATATTTTTTTCAAACATTTTTCATAGTTTATATTTTACCTCTTCATCAAGGGCTCTCGATTTCTGAAGTGCTCGTTTTCCTCTTAAGTTCGTTGTGTATGTCCTCACTAGGGAGGTCATTGATACTGAGTATCATATAACCAGTGGGTAAATAAACCACAAAATATATAGGGCAGTATGAATAAAATTTGAGCAAGAAAATGTTTTTTATTGGCGACCCTTGCCATAAAACTATGAAGAATATATAACAATTTTAAAAGATTAAGAATTATTTGAATTTAATTTTAGGGATCAAAAACATCGTTCTCTCTCTCATTCTCCCTCCTTCCCCTCTCAGCTGAACTGTCTTAACTCCTTCCTTCCGCAAAGCCACTATAGTGGCTTTGCACAATGAAAGGGTTAAATAAATAAATATCCTCTTAAAGGTAATAAGTTACCATTTTTTGTTATCTTGGTTAAGAGAGAGAGAGAGATTTAATATGAGGTGTGTGAGGTACTGCAAACGGCCAGGATCTCCAGTCAAATACAGTATTTGTAAAAAATCCATGGCCAAAGCAGAGATAACCATATTATATGAGAACTTGTTTGAATTATAAATAGATGTATTTTATTGTTTTGATTATTCAGGGGAACTTATCATTATTGACCCTTTCATTGCGCAAAGCCACTATATTGGCTCGATTCAAGCCACTATAGTGGCTTTGCGCAATGAAAGGGTTAAGAGAGAAATTATAATTATGGACTATAATTATATAATTTATCATATAAAAAGTCATGGCAAGGATTTAGGTCTAAAATTCTGATTGGCAGGGTTAATTGATAAAACATACCAACCTCATCATATCCAAGAGTGATAGCTTGCCCACTGAATGGGAGTTCATAAGAATTATGTTCATAACCAAAGGAAGGTGTTCTGCTTATATGAAATGATTTATAACCCAGTGGGGGCAAATCAGTGGCTATCCATGCCAATTCAAATTCACTTGAAGAAACTCGTCCAGGAATTCTCTTAACGGGATCTGGCAAAACCAGTAGTTGAGATTCCAGCTCATTTCCTGCAATAGAAATGTACTTAAAGCTTCACCAGTATTTACAGAATGTTTTTTATCTTTAAAATCAGAATATAATATAAAATAAATAATTAAAGAAAATTGATCATTCATATCTCATAGTACAACAAAAAAAATAATTGAGCATTGAAAACTAATCTGCATTCCATAGACAAGCTCCATTGAGCTTTAAACTCAAATCTTTTGGTCTTCAGTTTACATGTGACATTTGTTTAAACAAACAACAAAATGCAATAATATCAAGTTACAATTTCATATATTGTTATGTTTTATTACAAAATCAGTAATAAACATTGTTTATAAGAGTTCTTTTGGATTGCAAAATTAAACACGCATAAGCTTCACAGTTTTTATCACTGCACAATTTCTTTAACAAGCACTACACACTTGGTTAATTATTCTTATTACTCACAGTATGCACTGATAGCTTCACTGTTCTTCAGATTACAAAGCCCAATAATTCACTCACGAACACTGAAGTTCACAGGAAACACGGCACTGCACTGTCCTTTACTTCGCAAAGTTAACGGCACTGCACTGTCTTAAATAGGGCACTATAATGTTACTTACAGAGTCACGGCACAACACTGTTTTTCTTATAAAAACACTTTACCGCACTGCAACTAAGTCGCACTGTAGCACTGATGATCACTTGAAGACAGCTGAGAACAAATTAAACTGACTAGGGTCAGCCAGCATTCCTTATATAGATTGGTGGCAAAACATCAAAGGATGAGACTAAGACTCGTCCAGAAAAGTCGGGTCTTGCCGAGAACATCTGCCGGCCCCTTTGATCTATTTCAGGCGCCAATAGTCCTTCGGTCGGTTCCTTTCGTCTCCTTCATACTTCCCAAATATGTGACTATCTCTGTTTAATTTTTCATGTATTTAATTTTCGCATTAATATATAACATTTTTGAAAAATCCTTCATGAGTACAATAACTGCTCCTTAAACAAAATCAGCTAAATCAAGTTGTAAACCTGGAGGGATGACCATTGATGGCTTAACCATTCCAGTAACCCAGAGCAATTTACAATAGATTTTCATTTTTTTTTTTTTTCATATATCAGTTTCCCCAAGCCCTTGAATAATATGTTAAAATATTGATAATAAAACCAATTCACAGCAAGTGAATTTAATCTACTCAAACTAAAAAATTCATGTTGCAATAAGGTGACCTTGAATACATTTTCAATTCAAAAATGAAGACAATTACTGTAAATCCAACTTCTAAAATACTAAAACAATAATACAAACCATTAGGATCTGTGACAATATAGTTGAAATCTGAAGCCACTGGTATATGAACAGGATGGGTGACTGGTCTGCTTAGAGGATTGTACAAAGTAACCACAAATACGTCATTTTCTTCGGTCACAGTACAAGAGCTTATATTCAGAAGTAAGCATGAATTAATTTCCAAATCTAAATTTTTGGTCTTCATCATTTTTCTGAAAAGGGAAAACGTTATAAATATAAAAAAAGGGGTGAAAAGAAGGAGCAGTAAGAAACAAGAAATCAAATCAATGTAACTTTAAATTTATTTGGAAAAAAGTAACTATGTCATTTGGGGGACTAAGGATTTAATCTAGAAAGTTTGCCACTAAGTAAATTTTTGTTAGATTCCAACTCATGCCTCTATGTTTACCAAGTCTAAAAGAAACAGAAAACAATTTATAATAATAAAAATCTCTAAATTTTTTACTTTCTGAGGCAATTCAGAATACCAAACACTTCATTTCAGTTCATAACATTAGTTAATTAACTTCATAAATGAAAAATAAAACTACAATACAATTTATTATTAAACAGTGACAAATTAATAATTGAAACGAGTACATACTTCAGTCCTACTTTCAATGGGATATCCAATGCGTGATGTATGGCACGAGTTAGTAAACGAGCATAATCACTTGCAACATGTTCCTTTTCTGTTCCTGTAACAGCATCGTGATGTTGCATGACACCCATTGCTTCCCTTAACTCAGTAAGTTCTTCTGTGTCTCCAAGTCTAGCAATGCTGCTAATCTGTTTGACAATCTGAAAATTTAAAATCAATTATATATTAAATCAATGTTTTCCTGAAAGAACCAAATGTCTGAAATGACATTGAACTTATCAAAAGGGAAGAATTATATAAAATAATTGTTATGGAAATGGATTTTAATAGACTGATGATAAAAAATAGACTTATATATGTGATTCTCTCTAGAAAAATATGAAAAAGTGTGAAAATTGTAGAGAAGAAAAATGAAAATTATAATGAACCGAAATATATTGATATGCTGTTTAGGTATGGGTTCCAGGAACCTCCTTTGATGGTATTTGGTATATGTTACTGCATATTCTCACAGATGATTTTGGAGGAAGGTGGAGGTGCAGGACATGAGAAAAAAAATTCAATGTTGTTCTCTAGAGCAACATCATTAATAAATTGAAGTTTGAAGGATCCTCAATAAAAATCATTCACTCATTTGTTAAAGCTATTGGAGCACCAGCATAATTTAAGATATTATCGGATAGAATCTGCCACAATTGGACAGGATAGGCAAGAAAATCTTCCTCTGACATTTGAACTCCAAAACATTGGTTAATTCATCTTCGACTGCAAGGAAGTTGGTCACTGGACTACACTGATATAAGTAGTTTTCTAGGCTCCTAGTACTATCAACAACTTCAACAAATGAGTAGAAAAGAATGATTCTAGAAGCTATTGAGAAGTTAGACTCATGAGTATAAGTAAGATGTAAAGTATGGAGTGCTTACCAGGTTGCAGAAAGTCCCATGCACAACAGTGGTTAGAACAAGTTTGAATGGAAGTAATACAACTGTCATGGTAAAGAACACACTACACTGATAAAGCTGGTCTTTTTGTCCAATCAATATTACAAAAATAAACCAAAAATTTTGTATATGTATAAACATTTAGGAAAAAAATTAGAACAGACAAAGAAGATATGAAAGGTGGGTCTGAAGTTTAAGACCTGTATGAAGAATGTCATTTAAAGAAATTCCAGAGGGTGTGTTCACTAAATAAAATCCTTAGACTGGCCCTGATAGAAAAGAGTAGTAGCCTGTATATAATGAGCCTCAGTAGCATAAAGAGGATGCTAATAAAACACTTTTGGAACTATCGCAAGATAATTGATACTAATTTTAGAGCTATTTCAAAATACAATGGTGAAGAAATGTTTTGGAGAATTATTAATTAGTGAGGATCATATCCCTCTTGTCTCTATAGTCCTTCAAGAACTGGATATGAAAATTTAAGTGGCGGGTTTACTAAAGGCTGAATACTAAAAAATACAAATATCTCAGTTAATCAGATACAGAAAAGCTACATAGAACAAAATTTATAGGAAATTAAACTTTCAATAAGATTGAGTATAATCTCAATAGCTGATTTCTCATATGAGAAATTTGGTCATCCTCATCTCATCAGGTGCCGTTTTTGTGCGAGTTCAATCTGTCACCTTAAATTTGAAGTTCTAATATAAAAAATGGAAAATTTAATTTATTATACAGTTATGTTGCTAATTTATGAATACTTCTTTCAATTGATTCATTCAAAACAAAATGAAAATATGTGAAAGTTTAATTTATATTTATTTAAAAGGCAAGTAAAACATTATGAAAAGTCTGCTATTTATCTCTTCACTCCCATCTTAAAAATCATTACATGAGAGAGAATCTCTCAGCCATCTGGGCGTCTTTTGTCATTTTTTTTTTTTTAATTAATTAGAATTTTAAGTAAATAAAAATCAGTTCAAATAGCCATAAGCTGTCTTCAATTTTCTCCTAGAAAATATATAAATATTATAAGCCAGTTAGAGAAATATAACATAGTGCAACAATACCTGGAGGATATTGTTTCCCAATCTTTCAAATCTCTTTACAGTAGGTCGAGAAGAAAAATATCCTGTCCAAAATGCTTCAGGATCACTTGAATATGGTAGATAGTCATCTTCCTTTATAGGTAGAGATAAGTTTTCTTTATTAACTGCATTCAAGTAACAAGAAGGTGTAGAGTAGAAAGCATAGAATTCTTTACTTTGTAAATTAATTTGCCTGTAAAAGATGTTCATTCTCAAAATAAGTTCTCTAAGGAAGGGAGCAATTTATAGGAGTAAATATTATACTTACTCTATAAGTTTGTCCATATTTTTGAAATTTACATGAGCACTTTGGTACATAAAATCATCTCCCATAGTTACTAGAATGTGGTCATGCAAATAAGATTTTCTATAATTGCTCATATAATTGAGGAAGTCTGATGCCTGAGAAAAGGAATACAAAGGTGCTAAAATACTTTAAACAGCCAGTATCAATATGATGATGATATTTTCTATTAAAACAAAATCAGAAATTTCTTCAGAAAATGATCTAAGAACAAATCATATAATTTACGTATTCATTAGAGAATAGTAAGTATCCTACCTAATACGACAATGCTTAAGTAATACTTTCTTTTAAAAATTGGAATAATTAGAAATAACAGGAAAAAATGCATACCCTCTTGTCAGCATTATAATCAGGGCTTTCTTTATTTGTAATAATAGGTTCATCTTGACAATTTATGTCGAAACAAAATCCCCTGGGAGCACTGTAAGTATTGAATAGTACGCCAGTAAACAATTTTCCTTCATCTCCTGGTCCAAATATAATTTTATTATTTAAAAAATTAATTACAAATTATAAAATGAATTAAACATTTAATGTTTTACCTTGTAAAAATGGATCTGCATACCAAATTACTTCCATTTTTTTATTTTTTTGTCTGTTTATTTTGTCTTCCCAATCTATTCTTCCCAAAAATAAGCCATCAAAACCCATCTTTGCCATAATTGCTGCATTTTCTCGGCTGTGGCCAAAAGGATCAATTTGCCATCCAATACGAGGTCGTCCACACGTACCAAGCTCATTGTCTAGAGTTCTAAATAACATTTAAATATGAACATCTCATTATATCATAATACTTGAAGAGATAAGTCAGGTTCCATGCAATTCCATCAAATTCATGGTTATATATAATTGAATAATAAATAAATCATAATTATATATGTAATTGGGATCAAATATTATTATTATATATTAACAGCCACTTTTTGTTACTATGGCTAATTGGGATGGGTTATCTACAGGATACCAGCCTTTTCTGGCCAGGGTGGGACTAAGTATTTTATTTAATGAGTTTTTAACTAAATAAATTCTTATTTGCCCAGGCGGGAATCGAACTCACCACTTTAGATTTGCCCTCTGAGATTAAGGCTCAGTATTATATATAAATGTAATCATTTGGATATATGCATAATAGGATGAATATAATATTTTGTTTCTGACATTAAACAATGGGTAAATAATTATTAAAGTAACACAATTTCTACAATTAAAATTGTAAAGAAGACAAAAGTTTCTTTGAAAACAATTATTACTTGTCTAAATTTATCCATAGGAAATCATCAGATGGCTAAAATTTGAAAAGTTGTTTTTTGTTAAAATTATTAATTACTCAGAACATTTTTTTTTTTTTAAGACACCTGTTGAACTAAAGAATTTTTACTATTAGAACTTCTACACTGTAACATCTAATAATATTAAATAATGCCTTGTCATTTGATCAAATATCTATTTCACGCATGATTTCCTTAGAATTATTATAACTCCCAGTTAATTGATTTATTTATTTTTTATCATTACTTTATACTTTCAATAATGTTGCAGGGTGCTTCAAGTAAGTAAGTAATCAGGACTGGTTATCAATGGTTTATCCCTCTTTTCTAACCTGGATGGGAAGAATGATTTTAGTGAGTCTGGTACCAAATAAATCCTCAAGCCCTTAAAGTAGCTCAAATTTATTCAGGTTTATTAAAGACATTGGCTTAAGACTCAAGGCTAACATGAGCCCTACTAGCGTTATTTAAGATACTGAATTGCCAATGTAATACTTCTTTAGTGCTTACACAAGTGAAGGGAAGCTATGGCTGTAACATAGAAATGAGTGAAATGTATGTAATGTCTTGGCAATCTCTGAAGACAAATTATTATATATTTTTCTTAAGTTCATTTAAACTCAACATACGTCATTATTATTAGTAACTAGAGAAGTTGAAATATGCAAGATAAGTATAATCTGGTTTCATGGATAAGAAAAATGTTAAATTTCTCAAATTATGTAATGATAAAACTTGAAATTTAAGTCTGAGAATCTGAGAAGAGGATATTTATTTATACAATGGTGATTTAAAAATGGAAATCAGCTATTGAGGTTGAACTTATGATGGAATTTTCAAAACATTCCCTCAAATGATCATTGATTCTACCTAGATAACAGAAATGAGGTCAGTTCAAAATATGTGTGTGTGTGTGTGTGCATCCATGCATGAGTGTGTGTGTGTGTGTGTGTGTGTGCATGTATCCCTTAAGGGAAATCGCCAATAGCGAATGGACGAATATCAACAAATTTATAATTAAAATAACGATGATAATGGCAAAAGAGAGTATTGAGTTCCAAGTAAACCATACACTCTCTGGTCAATAGAAGTAAAAAATAAAAGTGAACATGTTGACAACATTGATTATTACATTTAAAATAGATCTTTTTAATTTTATTGGATCATTTTCATAGAAAAAAAGAAAATTTCTATTTTTAACAATGGAGCCAGAAATTTTAAAATAATGAATTTGACTTTAGGATTGGAAAATTCATTTTAAACACAATTGGTTCTTTACATTTTTTCTGACTAAGTCCATATTAAGAAAGATATTGACTTAAATAATATTTCCAAGTAAACCCTCACCTTGTTTGTGGCAGTAAAGCAAAAAATAACCCAGTTGACATTATTCATTTTCATATCCAAGAAAAAAAAATACAATTCTGAAGAAGCACTCTCTTGGAAAAAATATTTTTGATAACCGGATTTCAGAAGTCAAAATTTGAAATTCGTGAATTTAAATAATGTGTAAATCCCTACTCCTTTTTTAATGGCCAGGAGCCTTAATATAAAATACTCCATATCTGATTTTAGCCATTGAAGAACCTTATGTTTAGTTTTACATGAAACTGTTAAATATCAATTTTGGTTACATCAAATAAAAATGGCAGCTTTTAAAACATTTAAAGGCAGAAAGAAATAGAAGAATACCTGAAACCCCAAGCAAAGTTGTCAATAATTGATTGATAATGAGTTGTAGCTTCATCATTCATGGACCAACCACCACCTAAAATTAAAAAAATATGTATATAATCAAAATTCAGCTTTATAAATAATATTATTGCTTTTTGATGTTTACTAATTATATATAAATTAGAAACTGTTTCTTTTCTCTTTTTTTTACAATGTAGGACTAGAAACAGGGGGGGATGCTAGTAATTTACTAAAATGTTGTCATTTATCCTTTATGTATTCTATGGCTGATGCATGTAAATGTATTGATCTTCCATTCAATGTCATATGGGATATTTGTATTGGCAACTGTTTCTATTTTTAGCAGATTTCCCTTAAGGGAAATCAGCTATTGAGGTTGTACTCATGAGGCAATTTTCGAAACGACTAAATATTGAGTTTGGTGACGATTAAACAATAATTGCGACCGCTAGAGCGGTAACAGACAAATATATATATATATATATATATATATATATATATATATATATATATATGTATGTCTGTTACCGCTCTAGCGGTCGCAATTATTGTTTAATCGTCACCAAACTGGATATTTAGTCGTTTTATGTAAAAAGAAAGATCAAGTTCGTTAACGGCTGAAATCGGACTAGGGGGAGGGGGAGTTTAGAGGGGAGGTTTTTTGAAAATTCGAAATATCTCCGTTACCATATGTCGGATCAGAAAATTGTAAAGAACCAATCTTATTGCAAATTAAATTTAATATAAATATTGTTCTACACATTTATTCTCTATCTTGAATATTAACCGAGATATTTGCATTTTTATTAAATGTGGGCCGATAACGAACGTTTCCCGCCAAAAGCTAGTTCGGCCTTAACTGTTTGGCTCTCGTATAGAGATTTCTCTATTGTATAGCTTCACGTGGGAAATCTGCTTAGTTTACGCAGCCCCTACGTGACGGACTTTTCTTTAATATTTAATGCTATTGTTTGTGGTTATTTATTTTTCTTTCGAAATTGAGCCTATATTCCTCATATTTTTGCCTGCCTGTTACTGTAGTAAGGCTGTTTGTCTATTGGAGTCTTTCTTTTCTTGTTATGTTCACTGTGGTCTAAATATTGAATTTGAGCTGGTGTTAAGATCCGCATCATCTCAGATACAATATAAAAAAGTCCGTCACGCAGGGGCTGCGTAAACTAAGCAGATTTCCCACGTGAAGTTTTACAATAGAGAAATCTGCTTAATAACAACTGTAATAGAAAGAAACCTCTAAACCTAAAACATTATTTAGGGCGTAATAATCCAGTAGTTTCTAGCCCCGAAACACAGTTGACCTAACCTCTAAACCTATTCGCGAGGGACGGATAGTTATGGAAAAGGCCGCCAGAGCTCTCGGCGGAAAGTCTGAACATAGCCTACTGGTACCACACGCAGAATACAAATGCAAATATCTCGGTTAATATTCAAGATACAGAATAAATATATAGAACAATATTTATAGTAAATTTAATTTGCAATAAGATTGATTCTGTACAATTTTTCGATCCGACGAATAGTAACGGAGATATTTCGAATTTTCGGAAATCCTCCCCTCTAAACTCCCCCTCCCCGTGGTCCGATTTCAGCCGTTAACGAACTTGATCTTTCGTTTTACATAAAACGACTAAATATCGAGTTTGGTAACGATCAAACAAAAATTGCGACCGCTAGAGCGGTAACAGACAAATATATAGATAGATAGATAGATAGATATATATATATATATATATATATATATATATATATACAGTTTTGAACGGACCTCATTTTCGTCATCTACTAGGTAGGATCGATGGACTTTTGAAGAAAAATTTCGAAAATTCCGTCATGAGTACAACCTCAATAGCTGATTTCCCTTAAGGGAAATCTGCTAATAGCAGCGGTGACAGACAAATATATATATAATTTTGAACGGACTTCGTCATTTCCTAGGTAGGATCGATGGACATTTGAAGAAAAACTTCGAAATACCGCGGTCGGCACAGACCACCAAGATGCCCTCTCACAAATAAGACATCTTTAACTTGTTTACAGAATCTTTAAGGCACAGATATTAGTCTGGGAACAGCAAAGATCCCATGCCGATTTATCAACTTAAATGACTTCTTGAAATCCAGGTTTGCGGAACATAAGTAGGTCTTGTTTTCTTCCTCCATGTGTTCAGGAGCATGGACTCATGCAGAAAGGCATTTATCCTGCAACATGCTAATATTATAGTCTAAAATTCATGAAAATGCCGACCGATCAGCCACTGCTTCTTTATGTCTGGTCTACTTTCGAAATGGTTCTCCTTGTACGTGCCTTTGTTTCCGATTTTTTAAAAATTATTTCCGTCTAATTTGTGTTTCTTTTTTGCACTAGTACGTTTTTTTTTAATCATTATCTCTTCATAATTTATTCCTAACACTTTCTTCATGTATTTGATTGATTGGATTATAAGTATTCAGGTGTTGCTTTATAGCTACTTTACATTTCAAGATAAAACATTCAAACAATTAGAAGGCCTAAAGATATGCAATACGTTATCTGCGACAGTTAACGAAATTGTGATGTATTGACATCTTGAAAAACTTATATTTGAAGAGGAAGTGTTGACACTCGAAATGCGTCGGGGAAATAAATGTTATTACTGTCAGTAAGTATTTATTTAAGAAATAAGTATTTTTTCTGACCTTTAAAGGCTCTAGAGCTGTTATATATATATATATATATATATATATATATATATATATATATATATATATAAAAATATGTTAACATCCTCATTTTCTCCATCTCCTATGTAGTATCGACTGAAAAATCTCACTTTATAGCATCAATTTTAAGCCAATGGTCTTAATACATTTAGAAAACTTAGGTGGCTTTGAATTCCACGTGGCCCATAGCAATTAATTTGGTGACAAACTGCTAAATAAATTTCTTGGTCCCACTCTGGCTAGAAGAGTTGGTTTCATTTTAAGCATATTTAATAAATTACAATATTAAAAATGGCTTTGCCGATAGAATAGGAGAGAGTGGTACAAATCCGCCACCCCTCGGTGTCGTCTTTAAATGACCCGCCAAGTTATCCCGACCAGTGCTGCTCCCTAGCAGCCAATAAGACGAGCTTTGGTCAGTCCCGCCATTACGCCGCCGTGGTTAGTTGTGCTGAGTAAAGTTTTGTTTATTTCAGACAATCTGAAGTTATTTTCGATTGACATTTAACTTGAGGTGAGTGACTGATAGTTCAAGTTAAAAACCTATTATACATACAATTTGTAGCTTAAGTATTGATGTAAGATAACTAAGCGGATTATTTAGACTTGACCCATCCATGTCTAGGTTCTAGCGATTACCCGCCATTTTGTGCTTGTGGGGCAATTCCGCCACTTCAATGAGGGGCAATAACGTCACGTGGCGTTATTGCCCCATTCAGTGTTTTATTTAAAAACTAAGAAATCTGCGTTTTTCAGATGGTTCGATCTCGAGAAAGAACGTCGCAGGAGGCGAAGTGGAGTGAAGATAATCTTAAAAAAGCCATTGAAGCGGTCCGAAATGGCGTGTCTAAGAAAAGAGCAGCTTTGAACTTTGGAATACCAAGATCAACTTTGCGAGATAGTTTGAAGTCTGAAAGTTTAGTGAAGCCATTACTAGGCCGGAAGCTTATATTTTCTGCAGAGCAGGAAAAACAGATTGCTGACCAAGTGATACTGTTAGCAAAAATGTTCTATGGTATTACCGCAACTGAGCTGAGACGGTTAGCGTTCGATGTGGCCGGGAAACACGGAATAAAACCATTTCAATAAGGATTGCAAAATGGCTGGTGTAGACTGGTTAAGAGGGTTCCTAAGCAGATATAAGATTTCATTAAGGAAGCCAGAAGCCACTAGTTTGACTAGAGCAATAGGGTTCAATAAGAACGAGGTTGATTTATTCTTTGATAACCTGGGAGCCGTTTTAACCAAACATAAGTTTCCCCCTAGCCGCATCTACAACATGGATGAGACAGGGATCTCAACTGTCCAAAAGCTATAAAAAAAGGTGGAAAGTTAAATAAAAAGGGAAGGTTTAAATCAATCAAAGGTACCAAAAAGATCGACGAATCGTCATCTGAAGATTTAGATGTAAAGAACCTTTGTGATGACAACGAAGATGACGATGATTTCGATTGGTTTGATAAAGGCATAGAGATGTGCCTTGTTTGTGGTGATTCGGGAAAACTGAACTCTGGTACAGATGTATCAATTGTGCGAAATGGGCACATGCTGAATGTAGTGGATCTAATAGCGCTGAAAATTGTGTGTGTTTTTGTTCATAAATACTAAAAACTGTATGAAGTTTTACTCAAATATTTTATAACTTAGAACTTTTTTCTCCTAGAAGTAAAATGATGGTTTGTTTATCTACAAGAGACTCTTATGTTCATTATAGACTATGGCTTCTTGTTATTTATAGTTAGACTTTATAGCCACAATTATTATTATAGGAAATAATATGTAATTTTAAATAAAATGTGAATTCTTGATGTTTTTACGGCCTCCCTTAGCCACTTAAACACGTGACGGAATTACCCCACAGCCATGGCGAAATTGCCCCACCATGTGGGGCAATTCCGCCACAGTGCATGCATATAGTTTTATTTTTTTCTGACCTTAAAACACTTTATAGTTTAATTTTAAATACTGATTAATGTATATATACATGTAATTAAGTCTTTTTAGCTCCAAGACCCCAGTTTCAACTCAAGGTAAAATTGTTAAAAAATAAAATGTCTTAAGGTCGCGCCATTACCCCACTCTCCCCTACTCCGTGTATTCGTGGTGGAAAATATACGGTTTTTCAAAGAAAGCTTTTTTTTTTTTTTTTTGCGATTTATGGCTTAATAAGAAAAATATAAAACCTTAATTGTATTTAAGTAGTCTTTGAATTACGTGTTGTATTATAATCCGTCTTAAAAAATATACCATTCCATTGAAAATCCAATGCTTGGTGCACTGGAGAACGTTGAGGGGGACAGTAATATCAGGAAAAATGTATAGGTACATAATTTATAGCAATGAGCGATTTGAGTTATTTATTCAAATAATTATGGAAACTATAGGCGATGATCCAAGAAAAATGCGACATCATGTATAGGCCAAAAACCTGGCAGAATGAGTGGCATATGATTTTCCTAATGACTCTCAAAATATAAAACTGAATTCCTTATTTTTGTTTTTAAAATTATGTAATGATGTGTGTACTTAATAATAACTCATTGAAATAACAAAAAACGTTATACAATAAGAAATGTTATATAATACGGCTAATAATAAATGTTAATTAAAATAAAAAGTGAAGTGTTTACTTTAGTCGACAATAAGTGATTAATTAATGCTTAAGATAACTTAATGTCTTTTGGCTACTCAATCATTTGTGAATCTTGGTAAACATGTTGATAATGTCTGAAGTGGCCGTTTCCTTTCTTTCTAATCTTGAATAAATACCATCGAGTACAAGAGAAAACGAAACTGGTATTTAAATATTTGCGGTCCATTATATGTTTACGGTATTCACAGCTTGTACTTTCTTGAACCACCTAAAGAAAATGTTTGCACTGCAAAAAAATTCAGTTTTCAGCGGAATTACCCGTTTTGGCTCTCTCTGAATCTATTTTGATTAGTTTCGGCGAGATATCTTTATATATGTGCGTATCACGCATAACTCAAAAACGACTAGCTTTAGAATTTTGTAATTTTAGCAGATTTTATATTCAGGGTGTGGTTTGAGGAGTGCGAAGGGAAAAATACCCACAAATTTCTCCTTACCTATCAGAATTACAAAAGATTTGTATATTAAATTTTATGATTATCATCTAAAATATCTATAAATTATATCCTATGGCATCAATGAGATGAATTAGAACAGAGATAAAGTATATCACATTGAAATGAAATAATTTTAAATGATGTGTAACAAAACAGTTTGGTTATTTAATTTAATAGTAGTGCAAGGGAGTCATGAAGCGTCTCCGTCAAGTTTTTTTTATCCTTATAATTAGCTGATTTTTGAAATCTCAATTTCTATTTAAACAAAGGAAGGAATGCAATAGCTTGCAGTAGTTCACCGTTGCATTCTACTCGCGACTGTGCAACAATAAAGGCGTTAGAAAAAGTTAAAAGAATTCCACTCAAAACCATAATTACCAGACATTTTGCATAAATGAAGGCATTAGTTAGTATTTGTACGCAAACTTTTAGAGTTTACAGGGGGTAAAATTGGACCAGGAATAGGGGGGGGGGAATTCCAAAATGTAAAATACCCCCCTCATTACTCTCAAACATTAAACAGGTCTTACGTACTGACACAATAAATAAATGGGACAAAGAATAAGAAGAACGAAATGTAACAAGCATACACATTTTTTCTCAGCTCCGATATTAAGCGAGTTATTCGTACTTTCTCGTTTTCAGCCTTCTACTGCCAATCACACTTCTCATCAGATTTTTACTTAGAAATATAAGGTGGCAAGAGATCAATAGCGTGTCTTCTTAGTTAACGCAACCAATGCGAGCCGGACTTTTTATAGTACATTAGAGCAACTGTCAAGAACATGAGATTCCCAGTATCGTAGGCAGATTTCCAGAACATTTTAATTTCATATTCCATCACTCCGCATATTTTCTATTTCTATTTAAAAATGAGAAGGAGGGGCGGGACGGGGAGTGGGGATTGAGGGCTGAAAACATGGCAGTAAAATAACTCGATAAGTATTTGAGTTCCGTAAAATGCGTAGAACTATAATTGTACTGAGTAGTTTACCAAGATTGATTCTATTACTAACGGATATATTTTGAATTTCCGGATCCCCTCAACCGGGGCGGGGCGCGCCCTGACTATTTTATATCCAATTTCAGCCAATAACAAATGTGATGTTTAGTGTTGCCCCAAAAGGTTGAATATCGAGTATGGTATACATCAAATAACCCGTCCCGATTAGCCTAGTAGCATAAAGTGGACGTAAATAATAATAAACAAATAAATATTATCGAAACAAGAACGTAAAACCTTGACGGATGACGCCATCACATAACGTATTTGCATGTAGCTCACAAAATAAAAGTTCATTAAAAACACTATTTGGTATTTAACCTAGGAATGAGTAGGAGTCCGGGTTTACTTAGGCCGATTAATATGGCACATGACTGATGTTATTAGAAAAAGGTTTTATTATTGATTACCTACTTTAAGAAAAAATAATATATACCTCCTAGCATTTTTATTATGATAAAATATTTAACTTACCAATGATTTCGAGTCTTCCGGTGTTAATCAAATGTCTCACTAAGTCTTTTGTGGCATCATTCTGGTCTTTCCACCATTTCCAAAAGTATGCCGTCTCCACGTATATGAATCTAATCATAAAATTAAAAAAAAATAATTATCATTTAAAAAACATTATTAAAAGTAATATATTTGATTGGAAATAGAATTCTTCTTACTAAGGTAAGCTTCTTTTTTCATATAAATCAAGTTAATATAAAGCCATTAACAAATCATCCTACATTACCTTCTATTTTGATTATGAGCTAGTGCTTCTACAACAGAGTCAAGAATATATTGAACACCAGCATCTTGTATATTATTTCTACCTGAAAAAAATAAAATTGTATATAAACCGAATCAAAATCTGCACATAAAAATCTAAAATATGATGTTCTCACTCTTCAAGAGGAAGATGATCTATTGATTATTTGATTTGTAAAATTTAGAAATGACAGAAATTTATTAGGGGATGATGCCTAAATAAGTTAAATTCTATTAATAAAAGCTTTCTTCTATATAGCACTAAGGTAGACAAATAGACAATAGATTTTGCGCAGAGATGCTTACAAATATATTAACATTATTTCGTCAATTACAGAAATGAAGAAAGAAATGATAACATAAGTTTTGTTTGAAACCATGTAAGATCAAAGCATTAGTGAATATAAGTAGAGAAAATACGCAAGGAATAACTTACTTCCATAATAATATTGATCATACGTTTTTAGCCATCCCACATCATCATGTGTATGTGGAACTATGTGTATATTTACGACTCCTTTTTTAGTTGCAGGACAAGACTAAAATGAAAAATAAAATTATAGTATTTCATAAATTAGCACTATTTACGAACTAATAGGTATGATTAAAAAGGGCTGCTTACAAAGAGAAAAAGGCTCCTTTCTTTCGTTCTCAAAAACAATGATAATTGTATGTTGTATGATACATATAATATCAAACTCATATCCTAGTTATGGCAGGCGAGTGGGAGAATCCAAATCATTAAATTGACCTCTATTTTCATAAAACGTAAAATCGCGGCCAGACTCGAGTAGCATAACTGAAGGATAACAGCTAGGTGACATTTCCCGTCGACTCCAGTCTCGAGTATCATAACTGGTGACCCACAGCTAGGCAACAGTCTCCGTCGACTCCAGACTCTAGTAACATAACTAGTGGCCCACAGCTAGGTGACCGTTCCAGTCGAGTTCAGACTCTAGTAACATAACTAGTTGCCCATAGCTAGGTGACATTTCCCGTCGACTCCAGTCTCGAGTATCATAACTGGTGACCCACAGCTAGGCAACAGTCTCCGTCGACTCCAGACTCTAGTAACATAACTAGTGGCCCACAGCTAGGTGACCATTCCAGTCGAGTTCAGACTCTAGTAACATAACTAGTTGCCCATAGCTAGGTGACATTTCCCGTCGACTCCAGTCTCGAGTATCATAACTCGTGACCCACAGCTAGGCTACAGTCTCCGTCGACTCCAGACTCTAGTAACATAACTAGTGGCCCACAGCTAGGTGACCGTTCCAGTCGAGTTCAGACTCTAGTAACATAACTAGTTGCCCATAGCTAGGTGACCGTTCCCGTCGAGTTCAGACTCTAGTAACATAACTAGTGGCCCACAGCTAGGTGACCGTTCCCGTCGAGTTCAGACTCTAGTAACATAACTAGTGGCCCACAGCTAGATGACCGTTCCCGTCGAGTTCAGACTCTAGTAACATAACTAGTGGCCCACAGCTAGGTGACCGTTCCCGTCGAGTTCAGACTCTAGTAACATAACTAGTGGCCCACAGCGAGATGACCGTTCCCCTCGAGTTCAGACTCTAGTAACATAACTAGTGGCCCACAGCTAGGTGACCGTTCCAGTCGAGTTCAGACTCTAGTAACATAACTAGTTGCCCATAGCTAGGTGACAGTTCCCGTCGACTCCAGACTCGAGTATCATAACAGGTGGCCCACAGCTAGGCGACAGTTCCCGTCGACTCCAGACTCTAGTATCATAACAGGTGGCCCACAGCTAGGTGACCGTTCCCGTCGAGTTCAGACTCTAGTAACATAACTAGTGGCCCACAGCTAGGTGACTGTTCCCGTCGAGTTCAGACTCTAGTAACATAACTAGTGGCCCACAGCTAGGTGACCGTTCCCGTCGAGTTCAGACTCTAGTAACATAACTAGTGGCCCACAGCTAGGTGACCGTTCCCGTCGAGTTCAGACTCTAGTCACCACTAGTGGCCCACAGCTAGGTGACCGTTCCCGTCGAGTTCAGACTCTAGTAACATAACTAGTGGCCCACAGGTAGGTGACAGTTCCCGTCGAGTTCAGACTCTAGTAACATAACTGGTGGCCCACAGCTGGGCGACAGTTCCAGTCGAATTTTACTTAGAAATATGAAATATATGGTAAGATGAGATCAATAGTGTTCCATACCCCCAAGTTGAAAATCTGCTTAGTTTACGAAACCCCCGCGGGACGGACTTTTTTTTCAGCCTGCAGAAAGAACCACTTCCACTATGTTAGGCATTGATTGGGAACTTATAAGAATTCTAATTTACGGCACACCCTATCCCCATAGGTGGTTACAACTAATTTATACGATGCATCTAGTATGCAATAACAAGTCTTCAGAGTGCTCAACGGATAGTGTCTCCTGCGAGAAAGGAAGTTATTTCAACTTGATATTAGTATTAATACTATTAAGGTCTTCGGGTATTGACCGTGTCTTCCCAATGCCCAAATAATTTCAACAGAGAAAATGGATACAGACTCAGCAAACTCTGGAAGCCCGTCATTCCACAGAGACCACAGACAAAAACGACGGCATAGCCGGTGACCTGCCACCGGAAGAAGTATCCGTTGACGCTTGGAAGGGAAGACTCCGCCCAAGGAAACCGGATAAGACTCGTATATATACCTAAGGTGAACACACAACTCTTCAGTGTCAGAGATAGCCCCGAGGAACCTAGAAGCATGTCTAGCGAAACGTTGGCAACAAAGGTGAAGACACGGTCAATACCCGAAGACCTTAACCCTCCGTCGGGCGCACCTCTGGACGAAACAAAATCGGGCGCACACGGCCTGAGAGACCGCCCACATACTTTAGCCCCCCACTCCCCATCTAATTAATTTTAATTTAAAACGCTGGTAGGACAGAATTTGCTAGGATCTAAGGAAAGCAAATATGCTATTTAGTACGTAAAATAAAAACTTTATTAAAATAGAATGAAGCTTAAACTAAAACATGTAAAATTGATAAGGCGCATTCGGCCTGAGAGGCCAGAGTTAGACTAGCACTTATTTCTCAAGATATCGATGAACTTCCATATAGAATAGCATTAATCTCAGTAAAAGGGACGATTGCAATAGATATATCTTGAAAAAAAATCATCTTCAAAATTAAGGAGCAATTGGGCGCAGTCGGCCTCACAAGCCACCTAGGGACCAGTCGGTCTGGTTGAAGGATGGCAATAGACTAAAGTAGGGGATTCTAAGCATGAACACAAATCAGGGAATTACTGGGAATTGCCCCTCACAGGGGAAACAGAATGAGGCGTGGTATCAAAAAGTATGTTTTCCTGGCCTCTCAGGCTAGCTGCGCCCGACGGAGGGTTAATAGTATTAATGACCAGGACCGTGGACGTTTACGAGTATATATTGATATTAGTAGTTTAAACCTTTTTTAACGGATTTTCTTTAAGGAAAATCAGCCTTTGGGGTCGTACTCATACTGTGATTTTCGAATAATTTCTTCAAACTTATGCGCATAGTGGAGTTGGGTATTAAATAAGACAAATATAGGAAAAACATAAATATATTCGCTATTAAGAGTCAGATCGAAAAATATCATACTTTCGATTTTGCTTATCATGTAATGTCTTGCAATTGTTCCGTATATTTTGAACATTAATGGACTTATTTATTTATTTTCTTTGCGGTTTCGGGTATTGCTTCGATAAATAATCCCTGCATATTTCAATATTTACATTAATCTATACATCCCATGTCCAGGTTAAATTTAAATGGTGAATAGAATGTGCAGATGACGTCTTGTGTGTGGAAATAACACTTGTCTGACAAAGTCTGTTACGTTTTGTAAGTCTCTGGGCCACCGACTTTTTTTTCCAGTTTATTTATGCCTAACATTAGACCCAAGTATAGACTGATTTCAGTCCGAAAGATAAAATTATCTTGGGCGATATGTTTACAATAATATTATCGGTTACTGACTAACATAACGTAATAGAACAAGGAGATAAGCCGGACACTCTTCCTATAATGGAAAATGATATCATTGTTGCGATTGTCGATAAACCAAACAAAGCTTTCTATGATCACCAAGTTAAGAGACAAATCTCAGTAGCTAGGTATATGGTTACACATCAGAAAGAGTTCTTAAATTTCTGAAATCAGATTCAAAGTAAGCCATATTAGCTGTGAAATATAGACATGACGTTGAATGAAATTCACATGATGAAATGTTTTGAACGTTTACTTAATATATTTAAGGCTGAATGAAGCGCATGAATTTAAATAAACCTTTTTCGATATGATATCCTATTTTTTTATTGGCATCTGAGAATTATGAAATGATTGCCGTGAACAGTCGAATAGTAAAACATTGTTTTATTTGTATTTACAGAGACTAATGAGATATGGAATGATGCAAGACTCAGTGGTTAGAGCGGGGATTTCATCGACTCTTGTATTTGGCTCTACCTCAATGATTTCTATCCTCTCTGATACTCTAATAACGGAGTGGTTTACGGCCAGTCCTCTACCAAGATATCAAAAATCAAAACAGTTAGGAAGCTTATTGTTATATACGTTATATTATCCCCGCGACAAACATTCTACTCGTATATTGCCAACGCTGCTGTAAACCGTTGCAAGCTACCGAGAAAAAAAAAAAACGTTTATTGAGAAATGCAAGAAAATTTGAAAGAAAGGGTGGTACATATTTTTCGAATTACGATAATAAAATACTTATCAATGTACAAACTGAAAACTAGACGCCTTTTAGATTATTTAAACTGAATTAGGTCGTAAAATAAAATATTAAATTAAATATTCGAACAATGATAGATTCGAAATTAGTTTGACTTTCCTTGCTTTGGATACAGTTAAGTAAAAATGTGAGCTAACAGCAATGCGATGAGAATTCATCGTTAGAGAGAGACGTGGCTGAAGGCTAATTGAATCACAGGTCCCTTACAGAACACAATGCACTAACAATAAATAAAAAGTCCGCCACGCAGGGGCTGTGTAAACTAAGCAGATTTCCCGCGTGAAGATTAACAATAGATAGATCTACATACTGGTAAAACAACAGCACTGCCAATATTAAGTGAATAAATACAAACGATAACAAGAAACCTCCCGACGGAAAGCGTCTGAAATGTAACAAACAAATCTGGCAACCTCTAAGAGCTTAACAGATAGATACATATTTTCTAGACCGAAAAAAAAAAACAATTACTGAAATATATCAGAATATAACATAATAATTTTATTGAAAACTATTTTCTATTTCTGGTACTGTAATTTATAATGAATCAGAATAATTTTCGAAAGTCCCCTCCCCCTCCTCCCACTAGTCCGATTTCAGCCGTTAACGAACTTGATCTTTCTTTTTACATAAAACGATTGAATATCGAGTTTGGTAACGACCAAACAATATTTGTGACCACTAGACCGTTAACATATATATATATATTAAACAAATTTGAACGGACCTCATTTTCATTATCTCCTGGGTAGGATCGATGAACATTTGAAGAAATATTTCGAAAATCCCATTATGACAATAGCTGATTTCCCCTAAGAGAAATCTGCTGAAAATGGCCTCAATCTCCATCATTGTACCTAGGAAATGACGAAAATATGATGCTTTCTAAATTATATATCTTCAATGGTAACAAAGGTTTTTGATTATTTTAATTTTCACCCTTCAGATTTCCCATCAGAGGGGGTGGGGTTTAAAGGGCAAGAATTCGGAATATCTCCGTTATCATGCGCCGGATCGAAATGTAATGTTCTATACATTTAGTTATACACGTTTTTTCAATATATTGATTATTAACCAAGATATTTGCATTTTTTTTAGTTTTCGGTCTTCAGTAAACCCCACTCCTACTCATTTCATATTAACAATAAGCTGTTATATTATGAAGCACTTTATTTGAAGCCTTAATACCAAATATTGTTCTCATTGAGCTTTTAAGTTTTGAGATAAATGCAAGTACGTGGGAAATCTGCTTAGTTGACGCAGCTCCTTTCTGGATAATCACTTTATGAGTACAACTTGAGGGAAATTTATTAATAGCTACAAAAACGCTCAACTTCTAGTGAGTATACCAATTTTTGAAAACATCGACGCATCATAAAGGAAACCAATAGAAAGGTCTCACCTTTCCACTGACTTAAAGGACGCGTGAAGAGAATTGTAATGGAGATAAGAGGGCAGAGAGAGACTATGACCAGGCATGGGGAATGCATTAGTTAGACGAGATAACACGAGACAAGCACGACTTTCAAAGCGGGCTCAACACCAATTGAGACTAGATGTCATTTTATATTAAACATACTTTTCAATTGAATTTTACATACAGCCACACAGGGGCACCCACATGATGGAATGACGTCATGGTGTATCATTCCAGCACAAGTGCGTCGGCTATACATTCTATTCTCTATTTGTCAATTTTTAAGAACTTATGCAAACGAGACTAAAATGTATGTTAGATAAAAGATGTGAAGAGTTATAATAGCTTAACGTAAAATCACACTAGTTGGCGTATTGTCTCCTTAAGGCCAAAACCACAACAAGTCCAATATATGCACACACGCATGCATACATACATGTCTGTGTGACCCAAATTTTCGTACGTCCCAAGTAGGAACTCTGAGGACTAGCCATAGCAAGCTAGATGGAACCTATAAATTAGTTGTTGGCTATATGAAAAGGGTGTATAAATCAGAATTCTTAAAACTTCCCAATACATAATATACCTAAGCAGATTTCCCATGTGCTGGATGGGCACTGAGATAATTTAACATGAGATACTATTCATAATTATTTTCCTTGGTAAGAACCCCAATTAAACAAGATATGAAATTTAAGATGGACATTAAATATTTAGTAATGTAAAAACGCGTTTAGGAGTGAGCAGTTGAGATTCAGGCAGCTGAAAACGCCAAACTAGTATCTTCAGCAACATTCGAGTAAGAGAAAAATCCATAGAAATACAATTGTAGAATATTGCTTTAACAACAATATTGAGTACATAACATTTTTTTATACAACTCCTAGTAACGAAGTTATTTGCGATTGTACATTTTACTCTTTCCTTAGCAAATTTTACCTTTAGTTTAAAAAGCCTTTAAATATAGTGCCTGACAATAATTATTCCAAAATAGCAGTAACTAGGGCGTCAAGAAGCACCATACACCGGTTCGTCCAATTCATCGCTGACGGAACTCCTGGATTCATAACTCCACAATGTGACGTCATCGTGAATAGAACACCAGATTTGCATTCTGCGCTGAACTGACCATACTGTCTATTTGATGGACGATCTTATCTTTGAAATCAATGAGAAGATTTTAATCGATGTGCGGTGTGACATGCTCAAGAAGTTTATTAATGATGCCCTCAATCATCGTTACAATGAGTTGATGTTGAGGGTGTGAGATTCGTACGTACTTCATAGGTACTGTGGTGATGGCTATTACATCCATCAAGCTGGAGATTTCAACGTGATTAGGCTCAGATTCATCTATCCATAACTTAGTTGGAAAAATGTGTCGATCGCCTTAGAAGCGAGGCCTTCACTTACTGACAAGTTAATAATTAGTCAGAAAATGGTAATCATATTTAATGAAAATTTAGTTATTTCCATTAAAGACAATAAAAACAGTTTGAAATTATATTTTTCATTGTAAATAATGGAAATTATCATATTTAAAAAAAAAAAAACAGAAGATAATAGGATTATTATTATTTACAGTAAAAAATATAATTTCAAACTATCTGTACTTATTACCTATGTAAGTGCCTGGTTAAAGGCAGAGCTTGCCCTTTCAAAGTGCTCTTTGCAGAATGAACATTTGTAGAGGGCATGACATTTTTATTGATCTTGGATTAATATTGTTCGAAAAATAAAGAAGTTTGATCTTGTTTATAATAAGAAGGTCTATCAAATATGTTTTATGGCATTTTTCTAACCGATGCATAGAAAAGGAGACGTAGTATCACAATGAAATGAAATAATTATAAATGAAATGCGTTCAAACATTTTGTTTATTTAATTAAATAGGAGTACAAGAAAGCCATGTGATGCCCACGTCAGATTTTTTTTCCACGTAGCCCAACTGAAGGGTGACAACATAAGAGTAACTTTCCCTAAGAAACCAATCATAAGCGAGATGGTATTAACGAGTTGAGGCAGTGGTCGCAAAGGGTACTCTGGAGTAATAGTTAAAATCCTAAAACGAATAAACAAACAATCAGACACCAAAGCCAAATATTGTAGCTATCGTTTCAATTCCACTTGAAATGATAAAGTATCGAAAATTATTTATAAAAAATCAATTATATATAAAATTGTAACGTCTGTTTATACATAGATTTTTTTTCATAAAAATTTCACTACATTGTTTCGTTTCTCATGGGATTGAAACGATATCAATATTTTTTGGCTTTGTTGTCTGTTTGTTACATTTTCACGTCTAAACTAATGAACCGAATTTTATTAAACTTATTACTATTAGCCTAACTTAGACTTTAAGATATACTATTATTCTCAAAGACGAACTGAAGTGATAGTTGTAAGGAAGGCATGAAATGAAAAACCGCCATGTTTCATTCCCTAAAAAGTTTTGGGCAAATAAGCTCATAACAGAAGTTGTTTACTTTGATATTTAACTTTTGTTATATCTGTTTGTGTCGTATGGCGAAGTATAAATCTTGTAATATGCATAGAAATATCACGAAAGTCAACGATTCTTTCCCATGTATGAATTTATTAAACTTCAGGTACCTGTTGGATCGCACCTTGATAGATTTCACACTTTCATTCATTGGACTTCTCTAAGTCATGGTAGAGGTACAAAGCATATTGCCACCCTCCCTCCTCTCCCAAACATTAATTAAGTTTTCCCTTAAATGTGTTTAATACTTTATTTAATCAAAACACAAAAACTAATCGAACATAAACTATTCTTATTGTGAAGATAATACAATGAGAATTGTTAATACAATTTAATATATACAGAACTGAGGTCTTAAATAAGTTGTAGTTTGGCTAGACTGAGTATAGTGGGAAGTTCCTCACCACTCACTAACCTTACATCATAAAGAGTTATTCAATCTTTTTGCTTCTCCTTATGATTACGAAAAGTTTAATATTTTGAGTATATGCATAATGCTCTTACATTTTAATAGTGCAAAGATTTGAAGTCAGGAGAAATAATTTTATTGTAGTTAGGGAAATTATAAAACTCCCAGTTTACACACAGGTTTGTGTAGGCAGTATTATTGCGGGAATGCATTGATATAGTCAATATCGCTCCTGCCCCACCCCTCCTGACCTCAATTGGTTTATGCTTACATTACGTGATTCGATGCTTTTAATTTTGATAATGTAAAGTTATTCTCTGAAATGTTTATTTCTTTAAATCTATGGAAATAAATAATTTAGAATGAACACTGGGAGTAGTGAGCGCTGTGGAGTACCCATTAGTCCATTAAAGTGTTCCACTTCAATGAACACACTATGTACCATTACGAATATAGTTTATATTTCACACATACAAAAGAGTACGTTTAATAGTATTATTAGGCATGTAGAGTAGCTTCCAGTTTGTGGATTGCTTTCGGGATATGGAATACAATACAATGATTATGATTTATATGTACCTAAATGTTTTGACTAGAGGAATGGGATCGATTTGAAACCATATTTATAAAAATTTATTTGACCAGACTCAACAATAGACACCTATTCTCCATAGTTCCCGGAAAGCTTATGAGCCTTGCAATGAAGAGCATTCCGTATTATTCAGACTTAGGTTCTTAATGAATACTAACCACGATTATCATTTATATTGCCGCTATATTTTTGAATAAAGAGAGAGTGCATTAGAAACTAACTGCTATTTATTCTTCAAGGCAACATATTTGCATTGCCAAATCATATACACAGGAGACGAGGAAAATAAAAATATCAAGCATACTTAAGAAATACTTTTATTAAATTTTCCTAAGCAACGTTAGGTGCCATAGCTAGTATCAAAATTAACAACTTTTGTTAGGTACAAGTTTGTCAAAAAAGCACACAAAATATCTATATACACTCCTCGTCAAAAAAAACGGAACACCCTAAAATTTATTAATTTCATTGGGTTTTTACTGAAGCAGAGAATCATACCTTATTGTGTCTTATAATACAAGTACATAAGAGTAATAAAAAGTGTATTTCAGAAAAAAAAAATTAATTCCTTTAATTTCAAAAAAAATAAAAATTTATCCTAAAAATGAAAAAACAAAATTTTAACTTTTTAAAAAATTAAATTGACTATTCATACACTAATAACCAGTGTTGCCACCTCTTGCTCGAATGACAGCCTCCATAGGTGTGGGCATGCTCCTGATCAAGTCCTGGACGACCTCCTGAGGTAATCTTCCCGACCCTTACAAAACGGCAGCCTCAAGCTCCCTGAGGTTGAGGGTGCTGGTTCCCTGGCTCCAACACTTCTTTTTAGTCTGTCCCATAAATGTTCTATGCAATTTAGGTCAGGGCTCCTCGCTGGCCATGGCAATGTGTCGATATTGATTTCGTTTAGGTGAGTCCCTAACAATACAGGCAACATGTGACCTTGCATTATCATGGATAAGAAATGCATTTTCACCAATAAATGGCATGTATGGCATGACATAGTCCTCCAAAATGTCTGCCACGTATCTTTGTGCAGTCAAAGGGCCCCCACGAATCGAAACTAACTCCGTGCGAGCTTCCCATGAGATGCCAGCCCAGAACATCACGGACCCCACACCATAAGGCTTCCTTCCGACTATACAACATTGGCTATATCGCTTCCTCGCTTCCTCCACATTCTTCTGTGTCCGTCAGGAGAGTTTAGCGCCACTCTGGTCTCATCGGTGAACAGGACTCGTCTCCAGTCATCGACAGTCCAATCTCGGTGCTCCTGGGCAAACCTAAGGCGGGCTCTTCGGTGCTCTCTGGAGACAAGTGGTCCAACCATGGGCCTTCGTCACCTCAGTCCACTATTCCTCACTCGTCTAGTAACTATTGATACCAAAACATGTAAGTTTCGGACACCAGCGACCAAGTTTCTTAAGTCGTTTGCTGTTTTTAGCCGATTTCTGAGAGTCTGGAGCCGGATAAAACGGTTGTCTTCCGCTGATGTGACCCGTGGTTGGCCCGATCCAGGTCTTCTTGCGTATCCTCCTGTCTCTCTGAATCGTTTCAAGACCCGTGCGACAGTTGACAAGTGGACCCCAAGTCGATTAGCAATGTAACGTGTGCTACGGTCTTCTTGGTGCATCGTCACTGCCCTAATTGTGTCATCTCTATCTAACTGTGCCATAATTACTTATGAATTCTAAAATAATGCGTACTTGATGAAATTAACATGAATACTGAGCCCTTGTAATTTTTTTTTGTATCCCTAAGTCGATAAGAATGACTATGGAATTTGTGCTGTTTCTAAACAATAGGATTAAAGATAAGAAGAAGTGCTGGAATTCAAATGAAATTGTTGTTTTTTTCCTCCAATGTATTTGTCTGATTAGAAACATCAACATAATATTTTTTATTTCAATTAAAAACTTGTGTAATCAATAAATTTTAGGGTGTTGCGTTTGTTTTGTCGAGGAGTATATATTTTTCATTTCGTGCGTCCCTTACAACACAGCCCCCCCCCCTCCAGTAGATATAAAATCTGAGTTATAATTCTGATGCAAAAAGTGGTGACTATACGAATAATACAAAATTTATGTATAAAATAGCTGGTACCCGTCAATGGCAGGAAAAAATGTGATAAAATTCCTTTCAAGCATTCCGTTCAGTACTATGGTAGTAGATGTTAGAATGGAGTAATCATTAGCAGGCTTCCCTTCAAGTTTAGCAGATTTCACTTAAGGGAAATCAGCTATTGAGGTCGTACTCATGACTCAATTTTCGAAAATTTTCCTCAAATGACCATCGATCCTACCCAGGAGATGACGAAAATGATGTCAGTTCAAAATTATATATGTATATATATTGTCCATTTAAACGTTTAATGTAAAAATGAAGATCAAGTTCGTTAATAGCTAAAATCGGACCAGTTGGAGGGGGGGGGGGAGGTTAAAGGGATGGGGAATTACGAAAATTCATAATATCTCCGTTACTACACGCCAGATCGAAAAAGGTATATAAAACCAACCTTATTGCAAATTAGATAATATACAAATATTGTTCTTTGCCTATTTTCTGTATCATGAATATTAACTGAGATATTTGGATTTTATAGTTTTTGGCTTTCAGTAAACCTCACTCCTACTCATGTCATATTAATAAAAAGCAGTTATATCATGAACCATTTCATTCCTAGGTTAAATACCAAATATTGTTTTCATTGAACGTTTACTTTCTGAGATATGTCCAAATACGTTCTGTTGACCCCCCCCCCCTTTGTTCTCGGATTACTAAAATTTGCGTGATTGATATAAAAATTATTCTGAATCATTATAAATTACAGTACTAGCTATAGTAAATAGTTTTCAATAAACTTAATATGTTATTGTTGTCATACCTGTCGGTGGAGACCGTCGTCACTGGCTGATGGTCGAGTACGGCTGGCAAGCGCTTTCGATGCAATGGCGCCATCTTCAAGCACGTCAAAAAGTTGTGCTGAGTTAGATGTCTGTTGGTCAGTAGGTTTTATGCGTCTGGTCACTGTATTAGTTTGTTTACGTGAAGTTGTTTACGTTTAGTCCAAGTCTGTTTACTTACCTTAGATCAGTCAAGCGAAGGGTGTTATCTAGTGTCCAGGTAAATTGTTATGGTGGGTTGTTTACGTTTTAGTCCAAGTCTGTTTACTTACCTCAGATCCGTCAAGCGAAGGGTATTAGCTAGTGTCCAGGTAAATTGTACAACTTTTTGTCGGGCTTGAAGATGGTGCCATTGCATCGAAAGCGCTTGCCAGCTGTACTCGGCCATCAGCCAGTGACGACGGTCTCCACCGACAGGTATGACAACAGTATCATTTATATTGGCGGTTCTAACCCTTTATTAATATGTTATATTCAGATTATTTCAGTAATAGTTTTTCTTTCTGGTCTAGAATATATCTATCTGTTAAGCTCTCAGAGGTTGGAATGGTGATAAATCACACTAATTTAATACAAACTGTTATATTGGTAGCCTAAACATCAAGCCTGGGATGGCGTGCATTATAAACTTCACTGAATATATATACATTTATGTATGTATTGTAGAGTTAATGTTTCAGCATTAAAATAAACAGGAAACTAATCTTCAAATTTTACATTTTAATGTTCAACTTCTCTAAACAAAACCGTATAAATGGGACTATTCCCACCTCGAGAGAAGATTGGTTTTAATCATCAGTAGCCGAGACCCGTAATAGTTGGCAATTGCTTAATGTGTGTCCCTGCTTGATTGCAAAATTCAGTCGCCTACATAGAGCATCAAATCAGTCCAGCCAAAGCCAAACAAAATATTACTTACTTTTAAGCACTATTTTATAATTTTCGTGCAACAAGCCATTTTTAAGAGCTAGATGATGAAGGAAGCTTATCACAGGTAAGAATCAACACAAAAAGGCCTCATTCCTTTTGTGAATGACATGTGAATGTGTGTACGAGTGTCCTCGTGTGCGCGCGCGCGTTTGTGTGTGTGTGTGTGTGTGTGTCTGTACATATATTAATAGATACGTATATAGATGTGAACAAGCCTTTCATCTTAAGTGCACTTAGACCCAAGTCCAAACTCAGATATTTTTTAATATAGTTGACATAACCCTAGATACTCTTATTATTCCAAGTATATTATTTCCGTAATATTTAGCTTTTGGACTTAAACCATTTTGTAAATGCTATGCTTATATACTTGAGAAACATTTACGGGCACATAATTCTAAAATAAAATGCAATTTAACATATTTTGAAGTAAAATTCACAAACAAAAAAGTCCGTCACGCAGGGGCTGCGTGAACTAAGTAGATTTCCCACGTGAAGTTTTACAATAGAGAAATTTGCCTAATAATAACAGTAGTAGTAACCTATTCTCACGAGGACGAATAGTTAGTGAAACGGCCGCACTAGCGCTCGGCGGGAACTCCCGAACATAGCCGACCACACTCACAATACAACTGCAAATATCTCGGTTAATATTAAAGATACAGAATAAATATATAGAACAATATTTATAGTAAATTTAATTTGCAATAAGATTGGTTCTATACAATTTTTTGATCCGACGTATGCTAACGGAGATATTTCGAATTTTCTAAAATCCCCCCTCCCACTGGTCCGATTTCAGCCATTAACGAACTTGATCTTCCTTTTTACATAAAACGATTAAATTCCGAGTTTGGTAACGATCAAACAAAAATTGCAACCGCTAGAGCGTTAACAGACAAATATATATATATATATATATATATATATATATATATAATTTTGAACGGACCTCATTTTCGTCATCTCCGTGGTAGGATCGATGGACATTTGAAGAAATTTTTCGAAACTCGCGTCATGAGTACGACCTCAATAGCTGATTTCCCTTAAGGGAAATCTGCTAATAGTACGCTAACTGGGATGAGAGTGGCTAGCGAGGATATAACTGACTGGGGGAAAAAAAAATCCTGATTTGACGAAAGGTACATTAAATAGTTTTATTATTATACAACCTTGACGTTTGTGGTTTTATTAACTTTTGGGAGTCAGAAAAATCCCAATTATAATTACATATATCTTGAATCGTGGTTTAGGTATTTCCCAATAAACTGGTTAATAGGATCTCAGTTCTGTATCGTTATTATTTATTAACGATCACTTTGAGCTGCTATGACGAACTGGTACGGGTTATCTACGAGCTACCACCCTTTTCTTGCCAGGGAGGGACTAAGGATTTTATTTAACTAGTTCGCCTCTTGTTTAGTCGCAAACTGAACTAATTAATTCCTATAACCTAGGCAGGAATCGAACCCACCACTCAATGCAATATAAATATATCAACATAGAATAAGCAGCTGTGCACTATCCATAAGAAACACTGGAATATAACCTCCATATAACATATTAATTTTATTGAGCTCCTTTTCAAGTTATTTGCTAAAATTATAGGGTTATCAAAGGCGAAGAATTGCATTGTCTTGATCATTATTACGTACAAAAAGAATGCGTCAATTGCTTGGGGTAAATGAAAAGTTTAATAGAAAATCGTAGTAATAAATTAGAAATGATTGTTATACAAATTCCCATACCATTGAACTCATAAGAAAATCACTCAAGCCCAAACAATTATTTTCCAAAAAGGATTATTATTTTAATATTTTATTAACGAAGTTCCAAATCTAAAAATATTGTTGGGAAAATAGTGAACTGGAGGATTATTAATCTATGTTTCGTGAAAATAGTGGACTTCATAATATTAAAGACGGTTTACAAAAAAGTTTTGGCAGAAAGTAAACAAGTGACCATCGTTGATGAATTAAAACTGTACTATTTTAAATTCCAAGTAGTAATTTAAATCATTATTTAATGTAATATTGAAATTAATCTAGAAATACGAACCTCATATCCACAAGTTTCTATTGGCGGTGCTGTGGGGGAACATGAAGCGACGGAAAAATAAATGAAGAGGACTGCAAGGCAATGCGAAATCATTCCGTCCATGGCTTGGAGCGGGACGAGAATGAAGGAATATGTGCCTCCCCTCCAAGAGGAAGACTACGTTGGAAGGAGGGGAAAGGGGGGGGGGATCTGGACTGGTTAATTTGTATTTCCCCAGCTCGGGAGGTTCGCCTCAACGAAGCATACATGGGAGGCTGCATCCAAATGACATGCCATCGGTGTCATTTATTTCTACGCTATCAAAATACGACTTTGGAAATTAAGGTGGACATGTTTGGTGATTTGATACAATATATTGAAAATGAAATTATAGCAAAGTGGGATTACTAAAGGCCGAAAATTTAAAAAAATTCCGTCACGCAGGGGTTTCATCAACTAAGCAGAATTCCCGCTGGTATAAGATACTAGTGACCTAAAACTCCATTTCTACGTAAAAAAAAAAACCATTGAATAAAAGTGTTGTGTGGGAGGTCTGGGGGGGGGGGAGTTGTTAATAATGGCTGAAATCAACAAAGTCCAAATAGCTCGCTTAATTCTTGAATTACGAAAGCATGTATAGAACATGATTTTAGCAGATTTCCCCTAAGGGAAGTCAGCTATTAAGGTTGCACTCATGACGGAATTTTCGAGATTTTTCTTCAAATGTCCATCGATCCTACCTAGTAGATGACGAAAATGAGGTCCGTTCAAAACTGTATGTATATATATATATATATATATATATATATATATATATATATATTTGTCTGTTACCGCTCTAGCGGTCGCAATTTTTGTTTGATCATTACCAAACTCGATATTTAGTTGTTTTATGTAAAAAAAAGATCAAGTTCGTTAACGGCTGAAATCGGACCAGTGGGAGGGGGGGGGGTTCGAGGGGAGGATTTTCGAAAATTCGAATTATCTCCGTTACTATACGTCGGATCGAAAAATATTACAGAATCAATCTTATTGCAAATTAAATTTACTATAAATATTGTTCTATACATTTATTCTGTATCTTGAATATTAACTGAGATATTTGCATTTGTATTCTGCGTGTGCTCGGCAGCAGTCAATGTTCGGACTTTCCGCCGTGAGCTCTGGCGGCCGTTTTCGTAACCATTCGTCCCTCCTGAATAGGTTTAGAGGTTTCTTACTACTACAGTTGTTATTAGGCAGATGTCTCTATTGTAAACCTTCACGTGGGAAATCTGCTTAGTTTACGCAGCCCCTGCGTGACGGACTTTCTTTATTCTATATCACGGAGATAATTTGAATTTTCAAAATAATCCACTGAACAATTTTTAGTGTTAATGGTTATAGAAGAATTAAATACTTACGATTCACGACTAATAATCTAAATTGATGACCTAATCGCAGTACGTATTTGCATGCATCTCGAACAGTAAACGTTTAATGAAAACAATATTTGGTATTTAAGCGTGGAATAAAGTGGTTTATGATATAACAACTTATTCCTAATTGTTTGTTTATTATTATTTACGTCCACTTTATGGTATTAATGGCTAATCGGGACGAGTTATCTTCAGGTTACCACCCTTTTCTTATTACTAATATGACGTGAGTCGGAGTGGTGGTTTACTACAGGCTGAAACCTAAAAGATGCAAGTATCTCCGTTAATACTAAAGATAAGGGAAAAATGTATATAACAATATTTATAATAACTTCTGGATAATCTGGAATAAGATTGGTTCTATATAATTTTTCAACCTGACTTATAATAACGGAGATATTTCGAAATTCCCCCTCCCACTGGTTCGATCTCAGCCATTTTGTAAGGAACACTTATATATCGAGTTGAGTTACGATCAAATAAGAATTGCGACAGTCGGAGCACCGGTAACAGTAGGATCGATGGACATTTGAGGAAGTTTTTCGAGAACGACCTCAATAGCGTATTTCCCTTGATGGAAATCTTATAAAAAGTCCGTCATGCAGGGGCTTCATGAACGAAGCAGATTTTCCACGTGCGGGTATGACTCACTTGTAATGTCAACTTAACATATATTCTCTATTTCTGTCACAATTCAATGAGTAGTAGGGGTTTACTAAAGGCTGAAAACAATAAAGTACTAATAACTCCCTTAATATTTAAGTTAAAAGAAAATGTATAGAATGCCAACTGTAGAGTGTTAATAGTTTGACAAGATTGGTTCTATAACATTTTTCGATCCGACTGATAATGGAGACAGTATGAATTTTCAAGCCTCCCTCCCTCCCTCTATTCTGGGTCAGATTTCAGCCACTAACGAACTTCATCTTTAGTTTTTATAAACCGTTTAAACATCCAAGTTGGAAAAAATTGCGCCCGCTACAGCGTGAACAGACAAATATATATAAATATATATATATATATATATATATATATATATATATATATATATATATATATCGTTTCGTATTGCTTTTTCGGCAAATATGCACATAACAAAAGTTGTTTATTTTGTTATTTAGAGTAACTTTTGCTATATACACTTTTGTCGTATACCTAAGTATAAACGAAGTTATACGCTAAAAACTAGCGGGAGGCAACAAATTTTATTTGGCACAAAAAACTCAACTGAACTTAACAAAACTTGGATTGTGA